>JAUTXW010003727.1:655000-1184275 GCA_030620095.1 Kuschelorhynchus macadamiae | reverse complement strand
TCTTTTGTGTCCCGCACTTTAAACGGGAAATGAAGAATTATACGATTCGGTAATTTTAGTTCCTATTAGTGACTCAAAGGTATCACATTTATAACAGGTATTACTTAACACGTGTACAAAACAGATACGATCAGCACAAACTGCTGTGCAAAACAGACCGAGCTGACATCCAAGCGGAGGGGACTTGACCTGGATATTGATAGTATTGCCATCATATAACCTCTCCATCTCTAGCTAACACTATCGATTCTACGGGCATTAAATTTACCACTGTTGTGTTTTAATTAGTTGGAACCATGCCGTGCACCTACAAGCGAATAAGACAAAAAAGCACATACTTCTCTCAATTCTAACAATAATTTTCAATACTAAAGAAAAATTGATTTATCACACAATCAGGGTGGTGCAGTATTCATTTACATATACAGCGTGTAAAAAAAGTAAGGAAACGGCGAAATATCTCAGGTACTGCTTACGGGAATTTAATGAAAATATGTGCACTTAAGTATGAAATTATGCCGGATCCAACAGCTAGTTTCATGATGTTTGTTAGATTTTTATTGACAAATATCCTAACAGAAACCCAATAACTAAATCTATAACTTAACAAGCAAAATTAACAAAAAATTTCCTGAAACTGGAAAGAAAAAGATGTTGTACGTACTGAAAGACCTAAAATTGCAACAAATGGTGATAAAGCTCTGAATGTTTTAATCAATTTAGATAATCCGCCCTTTTCTACCAGAACATTAGGAAGAGAAAATGACGTCTCACACATGTCCGTAGACCGACTTTTAAAAACCAAACCGAAAAGTTTCATCTATACAAAATACCTTTGGTGCAAGAACTCTCTGAAGATGATCACAATAGTGAAACGTTAAAAAATGATTACTAAGAAAGTGTTTGTCCAATTTTGCACAAAAGTCAAATATTTTTTAGGAATCATGTGGTAAAATTTTGGAACGAATTCAGTATGGCGGAACAAAATGGCGGCTTAATAAAATATTTAAAACTATTTAATAAACTGATTTCAAATTGTAGTATAGAGATGAACTTGTAAAATAGTGGTACTAATTCTAGATGGCGGAACAAAATGGCGGCCAAATTAAATTTTTGCAATCTGAAAAAATCACCCTTTCAGGTTTTACATATCTTTGCGTTTTGGCGTTCCTAGATGCCCAAAAATATGTTATATCAGGTCCGTCGGTTTGTCTGTGTATCTGTCTGCCCATCCGCCGCATAGCTTAAAAACTACTCATCAGGTTGAAATTTTAGTCAAAAATTAAAGCTCATACGAAGATGACCTGGTAATAGTTTGGTTAAAATCCATTATGCTGGACCAAGTTGCCTAGTGAAACGTAAAAAAAAATATTACTAAAAGAACTAATTATCCAATTTATCTCAAATTTTGCTCAAAAAACTAGTATTATGTAGGAATCAACTGGTAAAATTTTGGTACCAATCCAAGTTTGGTTGGATCATAATGGAGGTTTAATAAAATATTTAAACATTCAGCGTGAAAACATTCAAATTGCGTTCCATAACTAATTGTAGTATAGAGATGAACTAATAAAGCTGTGGTAATAATTCAAGATGGCGGTACAAAATGGCCAAATAAATTTTTTGTAATCTGAAAAATCGCTCTCTCAGGTTTTACATATCTTCGTGCTTTACCGACTCTAAATGCCAAAAAATATGTTTTCTAAATTCCGTAGGTCCGTCTGTCGGTTTGTCTCTCTGTCTGCAAAACTACTCGTCATATTGACTTAAACTTTTAGTCACAAATTAAGGCTCACATGGGGATGACCTGGTAATATTTTGGTAAAAATCTAATATACCGGAACAAGATGACGGCCTAGTGAAACGTTAAAAAATTATTACTAAAAAAACTAATTATACAATTTACCTCAATTTTTGCAAAAAAATAAAGTGTTACATAAGAACGGACAGGTAACATTTTGGTATAAATATAAGATAGCAAAACAAAATAGAGGCCTAATAAAATATTTAAAAAACCAATCTGAAAAAAACTACTTATTAGATTAATTTCAAATTCTGGGCAAGCTTTAAGTGTGATATAGAGATAAGTTGGTAATTTTGTGTTACGAATTGAAGATAGCGGAACAAAATGACGGACAAATAAAACGTCAAAAAATTAACGTAAAAAAGTATCATTCAATTGACTGTAAATTTTGGGGAAAAATTAAATATGATATAAGGACAAGCTGGTGCTAATTTAACATGACGTAACAAAATTGCGGTGTGAGTCAATGTAAAAACTACTTATTGAATTCATTTTAAATTATGCTCAAAATTGGATTGGACGTAGAGTTACAATAGAGTGCGATCGATCTCCGGACTTGACGCCCTTCGACTCCTTTTTGTGGGAACACCTAAAAAATGTGGTGCATAAAACTAAGCCCAATGAGGATTTAATAATAATAAAAATAGAAATCGAATGTAGACGAATCGAGGAGGTTTCCTTTTAATGTATTAAATGTTTTCTCAAGTATTTGGCCTACTGTCAGGACGTAAATGGGCAATATTTTAAACACCTTACTTAGTTTCATTAATTTATTGTTTGTTGTAGTAGGTATTTCTTTTTTATATTTTATTGTTTTTGTTGTTTTTTAAATCCTACTTTTAAAGTTGAGATGCTGTTTTATCTTGCTTGTGTTTTGGTAGCAAGATGAGGAATTGTTGTGCTTTCCAGTCTGCCAGAACTTTTACTTTTCCAGTTTCACGAATTTTTTTGGAAATTTTACTTACGATAGATTTAGTTATTGAATTCTGTTAGGATATTTGTTATTAAAAATGTTACAAACATCTTGCAGTTTTCCCATTCTATCCTCATAATCCAGTATAATTTAATTTCAATTCTTTAGGTTTCAGTTAAACGGTCCATTTTTGTATGACAACAAAACTGACATTGTCAAACATATCAGGAATTTTTTGTGTGCAGGTATTTTAATAAAAGGTAAACATTAAATTATGGATATTAGACCCTTATTTTCGCAAAAAACTAAAAAGTGCTCGTAATAAAAAGTATTGAAAATTTTAAGCAGATTTCAAAAAAGTAATATAATGTAAGGTGTGTCATTAAAAAAAATAATTTTCCTTTTAAAACAGAAAAATGGTAAACTTGGCAGCAATGCGGAACTGGCCATTGGATCTGGCATAATTTCATACCTAAGTGTACATATTTTCATTAAATCGAGGTAAGCGGTACTTGAGATATTTTGCCATTTCTTTACTTTTGTTACACGCTGTATATACAGGGTGTCCCATAATTAATAGTACACAGGAAAACTGCAGGTTCTTTGGGTAAAAATATTGCGATTTAACCATATTTTGCTTAGTCTAAACGTTGACATTACCAAGGATACAGGGTGTCAAAGTTGTAATTTCAATTTAGTTTTTTCTTCACAATTTATGAACAAGGTCACTGAACGGCATGAAATTGGGAATTGGGGGGTTTCTTGAAGCGAGAAATTCAAATCTTATCTTAGTTCTGATGCTGCTTGTGGAGGGCGCCTCTTACGGTGTATTAAATCTCTTTAAAAAAAACTTTTTCGTGTCACAGTGTATTGGTCTAAATGTTAAAGATTATTGTCCACTTCTTCTACGCAAAAAAGGTATACTTTGTAAATGTCGCTCAAAGTGCGCTCTTGCGTTTGCAAGATATTAGCGTATAAATTAATCAGTACCACCTTTTCAAATTTCAAAATTTAAAATTTTTATTAAATTTTTTTTTGAAATAATAATTATTGAAATGAAAAATCTATAGAAAATAAAAATATTTTTATTGAAATTGGCTGCAACAATAATAACAATGAAAAAATAACTCCTTTTTAAATTTGTAACAATATCACGAGTTTATGACTATATCCCACTTAATTTATACGCAAATATCTTGCAAACGGCCACTCTGAGGGACATTTACAAAGTATACCTTTTTGCGTAGAAGAAGTAGAAAATATATAATTTTTAACATTTGGTCCAATACACCTTGACACAAAAAAGTTACGTTACTTTAAAGAGATTTAATGCACTGTAAGTGGCGTTCTCTACAAGCAGCATCAGAACTAAGCACAGATTTGGATTTCTCGCTTCAAAAGACCCCCCATGTCTCAATTTGATGCCGTTCTGTCGCCCTGTTCATAAATTATGAAGAAAAAACTATGTAAGTTTTATATCAATGTCATAATTTGTAAAATTTTAAAATTATTTTAGGTTTAACATGTAATTCAAAATTGGAAAAAAAACTTAAAAAATGAACAGACCTTTCGAAAAAACCTAGTAAGACCGGCGAAACGGCAAGAAAATAGCATGTTTCATCATAAAACATAAACGTGTGGCCAAGAAAACTAAACACTATATATACATATATATATATATATATATATATATAGAATAGTGGGGTTTAAAAGCTTTTTTTTCTTTTACATTAGAAGCTACTTTTCATAATAAAAATCTAAAAAAATACTTGCTTTGAAATGCACTTGTCATGATGGTACTGAATATTGCAAAAGAGTAAAATAGAATCTTCAAACCAATGCAATGATTCTGTTTCTTTCTTCTTACTTCTTTAAATAATAGCCTTACCGAAACAAATTTCAAACCATTATAAATGAATATGAAGCAACATATAAGGAACCAAATATATAAGTCGAAAATATACAATAAGGTGGCAAAAATAGGCACTTGCTTAGCTTTCTCTACTAAAACCACAATATCCAAATATCCATGAGGGTATCCCATGTGTTTTGTAAAAGGTTCTAACATAAAAGTTCTAAGTCCTGCCATATCAGCCGACCCTTTCAGTAGGTCTTCAACTACTTCATCGAAATGTTTTCTCTGTAACCTTCTAATTGAAGCATTTATGGATTTTGCAAATGTCATTATAAAGTCAATATCTGTTCCAAGAACTTTCCCATTCCTTGCTGCCACGTATGGAGGGAAAATAACGTACGTAATATTTAAAGTATAGCCATAGAGGTTTTGGAGCTTATAGGGAAATAAATCCATCAAAGTACCATTATTACCGCTTGTAATGTTTTGAATTTCATCTTTAAATGGATTGTAAGTCAGTACTTGAAGTCTACTTAGCGAGTCGATGCAAATTACCACAAAATTAAGAATTCTGATGTCTATCCAAATCGATTTGACGTACAATCTCAAAATATCCAAACTATGTTTGAAAATAATTGTTGATATCAAAATATATCTTAGCTCTTTGTCAAATATCCCATTTTCATTTATATATGTCTTGATTTTGTCGTTAATGTCATCGTCAATTGAACCCAAAAAAAAAATTGCATAAGTAGCCTTTGACGTATTGGATGGCTTTGCCATTTCGTTCATAATATTAATATGAAACAATTTGCGAGTCTGTAAAATAGGTAACCAATCTGTCAATATATCCTTTGTTTCTAAGGATATATTATTGAATAAAACGATACTAGTGCTTATATCCCCATTTTCTTTAGGAAATAATGACTTTTGGGATAATAATGAAGAAACTAGTCTCAATTGGTCGGTTTCTCTTAAAAATAAGCAATCAAACACTTTCAAATGTATGAGCAAATAAAACCAGAGACATTCAAGCAATCTCATCTTGATAAGATTACACAATACAATGAATTTCCTTACTGATTTTATAGCAAGAAAATATAATACCATTATAGTATTACTAAGGAAATATATATAGTAACAATAATTTCATAAAGTACAGGTTAGAAGAGGCAATTCTTCGGTGTAAATGATTATATAGCATTATGAAATTATGTGTATTATCTCTGATTAGTTTTTCATTTAAAGCATTATAGTGGCAATATATATATATATATATATATATATATATATATATATATATATATATATATATATATATATATATATATATATATCATAAAAACTAGCAAAATTAGTACCATACTTCGAAATGCTATAAGGCCTTACTAAGAGAACAAATTCATTAAACCAGAAAACAACTAGCTGAGACAGAGAAAGACCTTTTAAAGTTACACCTTATATTAAGTAACAGTATTCTCCCTTTATTGTGTAATCGCATAGAAACCTTGGCTTTTTGGCGAACAAAATTAAATAAAAAAGTGATAAACCTTCGAAAAATTATGCCAATCTTCTAAAAAAGTCTAGTGAGCCACAAGTCTCAGCAGTAGACGTCGATAAATTAGTTCATAATATATATATAATAAAAATCTGTACTAAGCATGGGTTTCAATTTTGCGATATCTGCTAAGAAAATCCCCAACGAAGAAAGAATAGCTGGAGTGGAAGCTGTTCTTGATTCCTCTGAAGAAACGAAAGCAGAGGAGAATCGACAAGAAGTTGCAAGAATTTTACGGTTAAGCAAATCACCAAAACAAAACCGAAATGCCACTGAACAGAGGGCCCTAACACATAATCATTCCAGCAGATAAAGGAAACGCAATCGTAGTTATGAATACCAGATTACATACAAAAAATGCAGGATATCCTACAAGACAATTTTTATAAGTCTGCTCCAAGGAAGGACTACATATTTAGAAAAAATAACTAGAAATAAAATAAAAATTTCACCAATAAACCGAAATGCAACAAAAAATCATACCACGGGAAAAGTCAAGCAGATCTCCTAAACTCTATAGTTTATAAAAAACAAACAATCCAGGGGCGCTCATCAGACCTATCGTCAGTGCTGTTAATTCGCCGGCCGCTGCAAAAACTGGAAAAATATCTCGCGGAAATTATACA
The DNA here is from genome assembly GCA_030620095.1 of Kuschelorhynchus macadamiae. NCBI lineage: Eukaryota > Metazoa > Arthropoda > Insecta > Coleoptera > Curculionidae > Kuschelorhynchus > Kuschelorhynchus macadamiae. The sequence continues at coordinate 1,177,519 of JAUTXW010003727.1, read as the reverse complement.
ACCAGCGCAGCGGTCGTAAAAGCTGATTCATTTGTCAAAAACTCAGAGCATTTCACTCGAATTATACGGGATATCGTCTTTGAAAAAGACGATATCATAGCAAGCCTAGATGTCAAGTCGTTGTATCCTAGTATTCCCATCGACGAAGCACTAAACAGATTTGCTTTGAACGAGGATTTTCAGGCACATATAATAGAACTCTCATATAATATATAACATAAACATACAGATGGTGCTCCAATGGGGTCCTCGCTATCACCAGTAGTAACACATTTATTTATTATATACTTCGAGAAAGAAGCTCTTGAGAAAGCAAGTTTGAAGCCAAGCTATGGATTCGTTATGTGGATGACATTTTTATTATATTAACATCGTCATACAGAGTTCGAAAATTTCAATACATCCCAGAATACAATTTACTCTAAAGTTAGAGAAAAACAACAAACAAGTAGTCTTACCATATATAAAAGGCACAACAGGCAGGATTGATAGAAATATTCGAAAACACAACATACAAACATTACTCAAACCACAAACCACCATAGGTAAACTACTGGAATATCCAGACTACTTCTAAATGCACTGATGGTCTTCGGTTACGTCACATTATTGCCAGATCTGGCCATTGACTATGGCGTAGATGAAGTCTAGCACGCCAATAAATGGATATTTACCTGGAACACTATCTGCAAATAATTCCCAATATCATATAGCAACATGCAAAGTACAACAAGATTTAATTTTCGCTCTTCTCTCTAGATCAGGGGTGCTCAAACTTGAACTGCTGGCGATCTACTTCAATATTTTTAGACTACTTACGATCGACTCTGAGAGGATGCAAGCATGTGTGATGCAGGGTTGTCGTACATACACGATACATACACCCTACCTACCTACCTACCTACCTAGGTAGGGTGTACCATAGCATATATAGATATTATCTTTCCGCACAATATACATTATTTTAGTCAACGTTTATATTAAGTAACAGTATTCTCCCTTTATTGTGTAATGGCATAGAAACCTTGGCTTTTTGGCGAACAAAATTAAATAAAAAAGTGATAAACCTTCGAAAAATTATGACAATCTTCTAAAAAAGTCTAGTGAGCCACAAGTCTCAGCAGTAGACGTCGATAAATTGGTTCATATATATCGTGCTACAACCTCTCAGAAAATGAATTTGGGTTAGGTTTAGTTAGGTTCTTCTCTACAATATCAATGAAAAAACTCATAGTTATTCAAAATTGCGAGTTTATTGGTTGTTACAAAGCAAAAGAGTTACATATGGTGTTAAACTTAACTAAGGAGTGACTTTGGATGTTGAAGCGTGGCACTGCATGTCCTCAGCATACTTTTCATTAGATGGTACGTAACCACTGAGTGCTAATCGCAAGCATGATGACATATGATCGTCAGTTAGTCGATTGCGATATTTTGACTTAATTATCTTCATTTCAGAAAATGCAGACTCGCACAAGTAAGTTGACCCAAACATTGCTGTCAGTTGAAGGGCGATTTGCCTTAGATTCGGATATTTATCTTCAGATATAAAACACCAGAAATTTGTATCAGATGCTGTAGCTTTGAGATGTATATCTGATATAATCTGCACCAACTCATTTTCAACAGAACATGAGTTCATATTAAACTGACTTGCTATTTCAGTAGCTAATTCATCAATGTTTTTACATGAAAAAGGATAACTCATAAATGATGCTACATTTGCCAATTTACTACAATCATAAAAACGCATTTCGAATTGTCCCAAAATATATCATAATTCAGCCTCATACGTATCATAATTCAACTGAGGAATCCTTGCTTTCAAAGACGGAAAATGTTTCAGATCCTTTCTTTTTAGTTGATCTATCATAAGTTGCAATTTACTTTTGAATGCGTTTACTGCGCTAATCATCTCAATAACAGTTTTTCCTTTACCTTGAAGCTCCAAGTTAATGGTGTTTGAGTGTATTATGATGTCAGTCAAAAATTCCAAATCAGTCGTTTTTCAACATCTGAGTGTCATCACCTCTTTCGTCTAGAAAAGCTGTTATTTCGGGCAACAATTTTTGAAACCTTTCTAGGAATTTTCCGCGACTCAACCACCTGACGTCCGTGTGAAGAACTAAATCAGTGTGTTCAGCTGACTCCCTATCTTCCAACTGCAACTTAAAGAGCCGCCGTTGCAAGCTACGTGCACGGATGGAATTCATAATATTTGGATTGAAAAAAATGAAGGGAAATCTTCGTTAGCTCGACACAATGCCACAAAACCGTTTTTGTTTCCAGTCATTGCTGGGGCACCATCGGTTGTAATGCACACTAATTTATATATTCGTAGCTTGTAGTTTGTTACAAAATTGAAGAAAACGTCATATATATCTTCGCCACGAGTCTTCCCCTTCAGAGAAATGATTGTCAAAAATTCTTCCTTAGCCAACATGTCATTGAATACCATCCGAATAAAAATACACAGCTGGGCAGTGTCTGTCATATCGGTGGATTCGTCGAACTGTAAAGAAAAGTATGTACATTCCATGATATCATTTTTTAGTTTACAGTCGGATGAGATAACTGAAGTTCTCTAATAGCAGACATGATTTCTGTTTTATTTTTAAAATCTCCAAATAAAGTCTCACCCGCTTCAATAAATGCTTCCTTCACAACCGATCCATCTTCGCATGGTTTCTTGTGTTTCGCCAATATATCAGATATTTTAAATGACGCGATCGTAGGAGCTTTTGATGGGTTGGCTGGTCTTGTGAACATGGTTTGTTCTTTTTTCAAACAAGATATCAAATCACGTACTTTTCGTTTTCTTAATTCACTCTGTGGCGGAAAATCCTTTTCATAGTTTTTATGAACCGTTTTATGGTGCCTCTCTAAGTTACCACGCTTAGGTATTGCAACTGACGCACGACAAATAAGACAAATGCACTTATCCTTGACCATACGAAACAAAAATTCTTCCTCCCAATCGTTATTAAAATGATACGTTTTAGATTTCTTCGCTGCACTCATTTTGTACTATTTAATAATAAACTTTGTATCGACGTAGTATTGCCTTCAAGTTGCAATTCAGAATGACTCCAATTCATGCAGGCGCAACATTTATATCGGCGTGAACGAAAGTCTCGAATGTTCCCATCAAACGCGCCGCCCGAAATTTCTAGAAAAGCGGCAAGAATAAAAAACGCGGCTTTTCTTTGACAAGTACCGCGCGTTCCTTTGATAAAGCCGCCTTTTGCCGCTAGCAGAGTGTTATTTTATTACGTAATAAATTTTTGTAGTTTAGTTCAGTACCTACTTATTAAAAAAAAATTTCTTCTCGAGATCTACTCAAAAAGCACTCGCGATCGGCTGGTCGATCACGATCGACCGTTTGAGCACCCCTGCTCTAGATGAATCATATTTACGGAAACATATTCTTAGCTAGTGTAAAATTATTATTTATTTTGTGAAAGAAGAGGTGTAAATTATGTGGTATTTTTCTCCAGATACTGACTATTTTAGATTGGCTCTTAGAAGGATACCTTTATAAACAACTAACGCTACACCTTTATCTGCATTTGTTCCTGAACCAGTTGTAAGATGTATGTAAGACCTTTCTGACGCTTGACGATAATTGAAGACGGCCATTCTTCAAGAATGCCATGCTATTGCAGGGAAAAGCTTTTCCATTTACGATCGAGTTGTCAGTTTTGCCCACGATATTCTCATTTGCGAGAGTCTCGTATCATCTCGTCTTGCTTTCGAGATGAGACTAGAGACGATACTTTAAATTTTCCTTGCGAGACAAGAGGAGACTTTTAAAAAGTCTCGCCTCAAATCTCGCACGAGAGTCTCGCAAAAGTCTCGAAGTATCGCAGATAAAAATGCCAAATATTAATTAATTATTCTAATTATCGCGAATGTTATTGATACATATTTTTTAATAGCGGACAGTCTGTGTTTACAATAACATTGCCTCGGACAATCGAAAGAAATTTGGTGATTACGTGCTCTTTTTAATATGTATTTTAAAATTACATGTCGGCATAATAATTTTGGTCATAGCTGTTTTTCAAAATCTCGTCTCGTTTCGTCTCGTAGGCATCACTACAATAGACCATTTAGTTTTGGAGGAGGTTCAATCTTTCATTTACTATGTATAATTTTCCTCAAAAAAAAACTCTCGGATCTAAGGTGGATCTTCAAAAATGATTTTTAATGAGAACATGTCAACAACGTAGTAGCTTTGAAATCAGCAGTTAGATAACTCCATCTAAATTTACTATTTGCAATTAATTATTGATAGCAACTTGGCAGAGAAATTAAAACCTTCTAAAGTGTTGTTTTGAAAAATAACTATACTTAAAAATAAAAATGAACAGGACAGAAATTTGGGGATATATAGTAGAAATTCTGTTCGAATATAATATAAATATTTCAGAGAAAAGTGCCTGGACGTCCTCCATCAACGAATCTGATGGAAAATCAGTGTCTTATTATATCTTTAGTTAACTTTTGGTGTGCCAAGCCATTTACGTATTAAGAAAGAAAACAGCTGAATATTTTTTCTATATATTGTTAAAATATATTTAGAGATTAATTAATTTTAAGTTTTGATCCTATCTTTAGTTTTTTGCATTTGCTTCTTAAGCTTCCTCCCCGTAAAAAAATGGCGATCCTATAATAACGGGTCTTAAAATGAAAGATCATCCCAGGCTTCAGAAACTTTTAGTCCGCCACTGAAGCAATATAGCATCAGAATTTAAAACTAATCAGATAACCAATTCCGGAGATACAGGGTATACTTAAAAAACTGGATCGTATTGTATATTAATTTTAGGGTACTTGAATACACCGAACATTAACAAGACAAGAAGGAGCACATTCCTTCGGAACTTTTATTTTGTGCTTACAATAACGCGCCAACGAATCCGAGAAATTCATACAGCTGTGCAGGCTGCGCTTTTACGAGGCTAATGCAAACCACTAGCGATTAAAACGAATAGACGTTCACTTACCGTACCGGGGTGATTTAAATACGAGTTTTAAAAATATCTAGCCATAATTGCTATTGTGACGTATTTTGCTTTATATGTATTAAAAGAAAAAAGTGAAAAGCATCAAGTTGTTTAACTGATTGATCTTAATATAATTATAAAAAGTACTGTTTGTAAAAATTAAGTAACAAAGAAAATTAATTATTAAAAATTTTAATCCAAGATCGGGGAACAAAATAACGGCTTAATAAAGTATTTAAAAATTCAGCCTTAAAAACTAATTGTGGTATAGAGATAAACTACTAAACATGTGATGCTAATACAAGATGGCGGAACAAAACGGCGGTCAGATAAAATATTTCTAATCGTGAAAAAATCATCTTCTCAGGTCTTACATATTTTCAGGTTTTAGCGTCCCTAGATGCCAAAAAATATGTTTCATATGCGGTCGGTCCGTCTGTCAGTTTGTTTGTCAGGCTGCCACACACAGATTGACTTTCATTTTAGGCAAAAATTAAGGGTCATATGGAGATGACCTGGTAATATTTTGGTAAAAATCCAATATGCCGCAACAAGATGGTGGACTAGCGAAACGTTAAAAAAACTATTATTAAAACACTAATTATCCAGTTTCCTCAAATTTTGCACAAAAATCAAGTGTTAGGAATAAACTGGTAACATTTTGGTGTGAATAAAAGATAGCAAAACAAAATGGTGGCCTAATAAAATTATTAGCTATTAGATAAAATTCAAATTTTGTGCAAGCATTAAATGTGATATAGAGATAGACTAGTAAAGTTGTGGCACGAATTCAAGACGATGGAACAAAATGGCGGCCATTAATTTGTTTTAAAAATCGACTTAATTATTCCATTGATTTTAAATTTTGCAGAAAAATTAAATGTGATATAGGAATAAAATTTATTTTTAATTATGCCCAAAAAGTGTGGCATAGGTAGAAACTACTAAAATATTGGTAGGAATCCAATATGATGGAAAAAAATGGCACCTAATAAAATGTTTAAAAGATAGTAATGTCTATCATACTGAAATAAATTGGACCACTCTTCACATGGGCGTGCAGTCCATGGAAGCAAGGGAAGCAGTGCTTCCCCAAAAAAAAATTACAAAACATCTTCTAAAATGTAATTTTGAAATAGGAAACCATTAATTTAGTTTGTATTAAAAATGCTAAAATATTATCTTAATTATCAAGCCCATAATAAATGCGGCCTTGACTCCGACCCAGCCACAATAGAATATCGAATAGAACCTATGCGGGCCGCTAGCTTCTCTGCAGCCAAGTCCTGTATGCTTGATTTCCTGTGAATCGAGCCAGAGGTTATAGAACTTTCCACCGGCTGTTTACAATTTTTGCATTTCAGTCCCGTGCTTTAAGTGGTGGCGAAGCATTGGAGTAGGTTCTTTGCTTGAACGGCTATCCATGAGTTGAGTGATACGTACGTCGCGTCGTGCATGGTGCGATATGGAGAACAATAATACGGACGTGGATATGCAAATACCGTCAGCTTCGGCTGTCGGTAATAATGTTGAAAATGTTGGAGAATTTAGTAAGAAGAGTGTGTGTGAATGTGTGTTGTGTGTCTTAATAATAAAGGGATTTTCAACATTAAACTTCGCTGATAAGCTTCAAATAATTTCCAAAGGAAGGGCAAAACCGCCTATGAAAAATTTAACCACAAAAATGAAAAACTGTATTAGACATTTTTATCTGCAAAAACAATACGAACAATTTAAATGGCTAACAGGGTGTGAAAATATAAGTAAATTATTTTGTTGGCCATGTTTACTTTTTGAAAATGAAAAAGGTCTCTGGAATAAAACTGGTTTTTCCGATTTAAACAATTTCCATAAAGCTGTAAAAAGACACATTATGTCCAAAGCGCATTTACATTTTTAAAATACAGTGTAAAATTGAAAATATTGCGTAGAATTCAGTGGCGCAGTCAGATTTTTTACGAGAGCTGTCATTTTTGAGATATAACACAAACTTATAATTTTTTAAATGGGACAACTTATATATTTTTATTTTATATTATATAGTTTACAATAAGCTTCTTGAAACTATGTAATAGTATATACTTTTCTCTTCGAAACGCCCAGTGACTTGCATTTTTTTAGAGATAGACTCTGTGGTAGTAGGCTGGGGTTGCTTCCAAACAAATGAATTTTTCAGGTATATTTTATGTATAGTGTAATGTTTCCTGTTGGTAGACGGAATGAGACTCGTTGTTATTAACAATAATTCTATTAAGAACACTGATATGAATAATGTACAGTCCAAGGGCTGGACCGACAAGGTCCACCCTTGCCCTTACTACCACTTTGGTTAAAAGCTAGCGTATATCTCCATATGGGTGAATGCGTGATGTAGGACACCGTTACCAAGAGCGCGATGCCGCGTCAGCGTGCTCATTCTGCTTTTATTATGAATATGAAGTAACTTTAATGCCAACAACTAATACAGGGTGTCACTACACTACACCTTCCCCCTTTTGAAAGAATGATTATACTTGTTGAATCATTCTTACAACAACCTAACACAAAAGTAACCAAAAAAAAAATCGTTATAACTAATCAGCTTTTGACAAAACTTATACATTTAACATACTATTTAAAATGTGACAGGTAATGGCTTTCACTATGCGCACTTGTGAAGGACACTACTGTGTAATGAGTTAATTGATGCTTCAATGAATGGTTTGTTTTTTTTATTGTTAATATTATATGAGTGTTTCTTGTATAGTTTTGTCAACCAATAAAATATAATAAAATAAATCTATGAATAATAAAATAAAACCAATACGCAATATAGTATATAATAAAATTCCAAGTTAAGTATAGTCAATAATTATACCCAAACACCTACAATAAGCCAAACAATAATTACAAAGTTTATATATATGCATATAGTCGGGTGTGCGCAAAAAGATAATATAAAATGTAAGTTTTATTATTCAAAATTCATTATGTACCTATTATAAGTTACACATTAAGTGATTAAATTCGACAATTCGAATATTTTTGTATTATTGACAAGGAATACAGTGTATATAATTTTTAAAGTCATATCCGAATAGATGCAGTTATTATGTATATTTTGTTCAGGCTCAAATTATTATGTAATATTAGCTTGTAATTACAAAAACAAATTATTACTAGATTGAGATCATTAGATGCTCATTTTTATTGTGTCGTAGGTAGCTTAATCAAAAAAACAAATATTGTCGTTACTTTTACTGATTATAACTAACTTTTTTTTTTTTTATTATTTTTATTATTATTATTAATTTATTATTATTATTATTATTATTATTATTATTATTATTATTATTAGCGCATTTGTAATTCCTTTCTTCAAATATTTTAAAATCTCTACTACTTATCTTATACTTTACTTACTTTGTCCGTTATTCACTTTATATATTATATTTTCGTATTTTTGCATGCATTTCATTAATATATTTACATTATAGTTTTTTCCAGTTCCCTCGGCGACGTACCTAAGTCAGACGCTGATCGGGATTTCTGGCTTACTATATATATATATATATATTTTTTTTTTTTACAGTCCACTTTAACAGTATCTATTAATACTTTTGACGTCTTGAATTCAATGCTTCGTACGATTTAAAACTAGATTTTTGATATGTATATAAGAAAACCGTTATTAGACTGCGGGTACCCTATTGTGCAATAAGCACTACTTTCATCATTTCTCGTATTGTTTTTAGGCATGCACTCCCTTTCATCAGCCTACATACCTAGCTTAGGTAATGGCGCTAACGCCCAGCTTACCATTAATGAGTGGGAAAGTGCTCCTATTTCTTCGCGTTTAGAAATTTTATACATTTTCGGGTGATCAGACCAATCCTGTATAATTTCTAACAATTTAAGTATGATATTAACTGTTGCACATTCCATTTTATATACTCATACATTCTTTAACCATTCTCATCTATTTTGCCATTCCTAACAACAAACTTTTGCTCATCAGCCATTCATTAAGGCCAAGCAATATTTCCTCGAAAAAAAATCTAACAATAATGATCAAGTTTTGTTTTATCAGCGCTAATTTTTTTTTTGTTAATATTCAGGTAAATACGGCTTAATTTCACAACTTTCTTAAGTAGAAGTAACTTTACACATATACGCTGAGCTACTGTCTAAGTTCTTAGAATTTTTTATAAAATAAGCTTTTCGTTGCGTAAGCGTTAATAATTTTCCCTTTTGGTTTATTAATGAATTTACTTATTTATGTCACAGAATTATGGTAAAATTCGACTTCAAATTTTTAATGCTCTAATAATTATTGAATGTATTAGAAATATAATTGAATATGTTTTGTATCTGAATTTTGTGCTAGCCACCTAACGTTTAGCCAGCATAAGCTGCATAATCTGCTCTTATTTATTTTTGTAACCCTATTTAGTTATCTCGGGGTTGTCAAGTATTTTTTTTTTTGGGGCTTCTAAAAATTTTCTTTAAAAAATATTTCAATTTAATACGAAAATATCGTTTAGAAAAAATCCACTTGAAATTAAAAGAAAGAAAATCTGGGGGATTTTTTTTTTCATAAATATGGCGAATTTGTGGAATTATTCAGCTGTGCCTGGGGATATTCAGCGAGGCAACATGGCAACGTTGAGACATCTAAATACTTTGGTAGACGTTGCTCGATTTTGATTAAATAACACATACAATGACGTAACCAAGGGGGCTTTTCTTTGACGATGTATATGTAATTAATTACTATATTTATAATACCTATTTATTATTAATATACTTATTATTTATTAATATTAAATTATTTATTAACATTATTATTTATTATTATTATTTTATATACTTCAAAATCAGGATAGCAGATACGCCAAGGGGTTTACTAGCATACGGTCAGATTAGCAAGTTCTCTAGTATGGATATGTTGCCGAAGGAGCAACTGAATGATGTGTGAATTATATTGCTTGCAGCTCAATAATCATGAATTTCATAAATATGACCCAATGCATATGCTGCATATTTAATGTATCTTCTGATATTAATTACCAATAATTTCAGATATATAAAAGTAAATCTTATTTATTCTGTACATTTTACCAGAACATTTACGTCATGTTAAGCGTTAGTGTACTTTTATAATCAATAATTATTATAAATTATATTTATTTAACATCCAATATAAGAATAGATTAACACATTAAATAACCTTGTTTAATTGCTGGAATGCAATTAGTTGACAAAATCCACCATCAAAATCACCATATCAGCAGAAAATCTAGGACTGTGTTTGTTGCAACAAGTGTATTTGTAGGCTATGAACCTAATGAGCTCAAGTTTTAATACATAATGAAAAATTTATAAAATTATTAAACTTTCTTGGAAGTTCAAGCATCTAATTTAGCTTTTATTACTATGCAATATTAGTCTTAAAACATTTTATATTTTAACCATTATAAATTAGTAAAAATAATCAACTCGCTAGTCTTTATTTAGCACAATTTCTTCCTTAAAATATATAGAGAACGAAAAATCAACCAAGAATTAGTTATTAAGCTGACGAAATTACAAAAATAAGACGGGGTCGTCGATATTTGATTTATGAAGTGAAAAGGCTTATTTTACCAATGACGTTTTGAATTAAATTTCAATTATCGTAGTTACAAACAAGTGTAATACATATTTAACCTATGAAAACTGACCATTCTTAGTTTGGGTTAGTTATGAATTAAAAGCCCATTTGTCAGTCTATGTGACAACCAAAAATATTTCGTTTTAATAAGTCATGGTTAAGTAATCGTATCGAAAGTTTAAGCGAGACTCCTGTTCAATCAACCATTTATTATACATTAAACCATGTATTTTTAGTCATTCTTAGATTTCATATTTATATTGATTTTGAACCAATATAAGTCTAAATCAAAATGAAGCAATAATATGACAACTGCAAAGCTAAAGAAAATTTTAGGTAGTTACTTATTTAGAAATTTACTTATTTTGAAGTGGCCAAAAACTTATTTTTCATTTACATTGAGCAATAAATTAAATAATAACTACTTAGTTTAGTAATACGTGACAACGCATTGTTTTGGAATGCAATAATTGTTTTAGTAGGTAACAAAAACAAAATAAGTAGGTTAGCCTGACTTTGCTTAGTTATTCACATTTTAAATATTACTTTGTTTGCTTATTATTCGCAATTCATCTGATTGATATGTAAAATATCATTTTCTTAGACAAAAGATGTTTAATAAAATAGCGTAATCAATGATAATTACACCAGCGTTATCCATCTACAGCACTAGCCGTTTTCGCATAACTCTACGAACTTTAAAAAATCATATAGGATAATCAGCATCTAATGTCCAATATGTCTGTTTTATTTATTTATTTATATAAAATATTTTAATATTATTACTTGTCAGATAGCAAGATTAAGATAAACATTATAATTATTAATTAGCACTTGCTTCTAGTTCGTGAATTAAACTTCTTAGGTTTGGTAATACTCATTATTTTTAAAATAAAATATACCTCCTATTAAATATATATACGTTAATATTCGTATTTTTATGCAATATTACACCCTAATCTAAAATTTAACACTACTTAATAAAAAGATTTAAACACGCCCTTATGTTCCAGATGACCATTGAGAATTAATTATTAATTATTCTAGTACCTTATGCCCACACTCGATTTTGCGACTTTTAGTTCCTTATCATATATTTACATACTTTAAAACTCTACAAATTCCAGTAACTTCTACATTTCCATTTCCATATTATATAATTTCTTTTTTGTATCTTGCACCTAAAAAAAAAGCTAAAAAATAAAAACTCGTTCTGGTTCATATTATGGTGGTCCTCATCATTCAGTTCTTAATTTATCAAATTTGGCCTTGTTATCTAGTGAAGTGCTCTTTGGCCTTCTTTCGCCCATATATACAGTAATATTTCAGCAGGCTGGATCTTTTAAGGCACTTACGGCAGGTTGTCCTTACGGATCGTTTAAGGCAGGGTCGCCATGTAATGTTTCCTGTTGGTAGACGGAATGAGACTCGTTGTTATTAACAATAATTCTATTAAGAACACTGATATGAATAATGTACAGTCCAGGGGCTGGACCGACAAGGTCCACCCTTGCCCTTACTACCACTTTGGTTAAAAGCTAGCGTATATCTCCATATGGGTGAATGCGTGATGTAGGACACCGTTACCAAGAGCGCGATGCCGCGTCAGCGTGCTCATTCTGCTTTTATTATGAATATGAAGTAACTTTAATGCCAACAACTAATACAGGGTGTCACTACACTACAATAGTAACAAGAATTTTTTTAAAATTCTACAATAAATTAATACCTTGTATATCCTTGTTTTATACTATTTTACAAGAAATGTTCAAATTTTAGGAATTTAATTTAATTTAATAATTCAATAATTCTAATGTAAAATGTAAGTAGATTTGTAATAACTATCATAGCATTATTTATCTTACATTGTTATAATTTTACCCTGTTGCCTTGAAGAAAACTCGGTTTCATAATAAAAAGAATTATTATTAACCTGTTTTTCGCTGCTAAACCTCTGAATTCATCAATCTTGAAAAATATTATTAAGTGAATAAAATTAATATGTTAAAAATTCTACCTCTAATACCTCTAAACAGTAACTAACAACAACAACAACAATAACAAAAACTAATCCTACCACTAAAGATCACTAAAATAAACAGAAAACTAAATGTATACCCTAAAGATATTGCTCGAAATGATGTCCATTTTGCCTTACACAAAGACTATATAATTTCCGTATTCTTCTTAAGGCATTGAAAATACTAACCGGTCGTTGTTCCATTTCATTGAATGCCCCTCTGGCGTATTTTAAATCGGCTAAGGTGTCTTGTCTTGTCCTATATATTTTGTTTTCTAAAGTATCCCACAGGAAGTTATCCAAAAGAGAGATCTGGCGATCTCGCCGGCCATCTTACAGGATTATTGGTCCCTATCCATTTTCCAAGAGAATTATTTTCCAAATACTGCTTTATTCTAACGGAATTATGAACAGGTGCTCCGTCCTGCTGGAAATATATGTCGCGTAAATAGGCCAAAGGCAGATCATCGAATAATTCCGGTAGAATAAGTTCCAGTATTTGGAAATACCGATCTGTATCTAAGCTCCCGATACATTACTTTTGAACCCAATATGAAACATGAAATATTAAATCATATTACTTTAATATAAAAGTCAGGGTCATTATTACATTTTTCTAGAGACCAGTTACAGAAAATAATACGACGCTGTGCGTCGCCCGGATGTAAGTGTTGCACCAATCTGATTTTAAATGGTTTATAACCTTGTTTCCTTAAAATTTTTTGTACCCGGCTTTTTGGAACCCCAACATTCTAATGGATTTTTCTGCAAGAACTTGAAGGACCTACATCAGTCGACGCCAGTGCGTCTTCATTGTTTTCCTTTTATAGGTTTTGCTTCGCGGCTTATTGAAAGATCCGAAATCAACTAGATTTCTTTTCATTCTAAGAAATGTAATATCGCAGGGTTGTCTTCGTTCTGAATACCTATGTTTAAAACGTCAACCGCTTCATAAAAATGTATTTATTATAAAATACGACGAATGCGAAGCATACCTTAATAAATATAGTTCCGAAGCCTCGTTAGCATCTTCGTTAGATTGTGCAAAGCAGAGCAACATATCGTATTTTTCTTCATTAGAAAACGTTTGGTTTCTAGCCATTTTTTATTATAAAATTTAAAATAATTGTTGCTGTCATCTAATCTAGCTTCAAAACGAACCAGAGGTTTTTGACAAGTAATTTATTTAACATGACATCAATTTTCTTTTGTTTTGTTTAGGCAATCACCAGCCTACTACCAAAAACTCAGTCTATCTCTTAAAAAATGCAAATTACTGGGCGCTTCGAATAGAAAAGTATATACTATCATATATTTTCGAGAAGCTTATTGTGAACTGAATAATATAAAATAAAAATATACGGGGTGTCCCATTTAAAAAATTATAAGTGTGAGTTATATCTCAAAAACGACATCTCCTATAAAAAAAAACCGATTACGCCACTGGATTCTACGTGAAAAACTGTATCAGGGCCAGTTTTTACCGTTTCGACAAGTTAAACAACAAGCAAATTACAAGGGGGGCCCAAAAATGCAATATTTTCAATTTCACACTGTATCTTAAAAACGAAGGGGGCTCTGAAAATTTTGTTTAGGTCATCTTTCGTTTCACAAAAAAGTAGCACAATGTCGCGAAAACTTTTCTGATTTAAGAGAAGAGAAGGCCTGTAATATGTTAAACAGCAGTATAAACGAACTGGAAAGAAATGGATTAAAATTAAGGCCAGGAAAAGACAACGAGAAGTTAAAAAACTTTGCTTAGACGTTTAGTTTAAAAATAGAGACAATGATTTTATGGCTAATATATATTATTGATATTATTTGAAAAGACAAGGAAAAGGTAAAAAACTTTGCTTAGACGTTTAGTTTAAAAGTAGAGACAATTATTTTATGGCTAATATATATTATTGATATTATTTGCAATCAACTAAAGGAAAGGTTTTCTGATGTGGTATCCCTATGAACATGTTTTGCATCGGGGCCCACGGACCTTTAGATCAGCCACTGGACATATCACACTCTCAAAAGAAAAATTGGTAAGTATATGATATATATTAGTTTTTCTACTTAATATTGTCCTACTCGTTTAACCATGTTCTACATATACAATAAAAACATAAGACAGTTGATACAAAACAAATAGGAACTCTACAAGCTCGGTTGATCAGAATAAGTTCGGTATATTTTATGCTGCAAATTAACGAGAAAAAAATATTATTTTTCTCATAGAAAAGCTATTAAATAAACTAGCTCCAGCAGTCAGATTATCGATACTTTATGCTTTAACAAAACTAACAATTTCAATCTTTAATTGTAAAAAGGAGTAAGTTATTAAATCGATTTTGTTACCCCCTTAGTTTTACCCCAATCGTTCTATAATTGCTCTGAGACCCAAATAAGACAGTATTGATAAATTTGGTTTGTATGCTATTGTATGACTATCATAATAATAACTTAAGGTTGACTGGCCATCGTTTCTGACATTTCCAGTCGAAAGCCAATTGGCCTGCAGTGAGAACTACTCTAACGAGCGCAGTCGAACAGAAAACGTACTTTTCTTTTTCCAACGACCCACCTTAACCTTAGTGACTCCTATGATATATCTGCAAAAATAATTCAACAAAGTCTACTTTGTCAGAGCGCTAAAACTCCTAATTTCAATCAAAGACCAAAATAATCAGTGTTTGGAAAATGTAGAAAATCGCCTAAAAACGGTAATAAAAAAAATTATTTGCAAAGCAACTGTTAAAGTAATTTTACAATAAAACAAAAAAAACATCATCCCTTCCGCTTATATATGTTTTCTAATGAAAATTCAAAGGGAATAAGCGGCAGATTTCCAATTGGCCGATTGGACAAACAGTCGTTAACAGGTTGAAAATTGAAACTGCACGTGGTTTGGGCTAGTTTTAAGTAGGTAGTGGAAGTAGGTACGTTACGTTTGCCGTCTTCCGCATTATTTTGATTCGGTTGCAGGTTTCAGTGTTCTCTTAATTTTAATTTATTAATGTGGATTGCATACTTATATTAGCTATTAACTAAGTAAAGTGTAAACAGTGGGGTGGTCAGTGATTTTCAGTTTCAATAGCGGTGTCTGGATTTTCGGATTTAATTTGATTTAAACTTTCCAGTTACCCATTATAGAAAAATGGATTTAGCGGGACCTAGCGCATCGTTACAACTTCCCCAGGTAAATGTAAATATTCGCAATGCTTGTGATCTTGTAAATGTTTTAATATATCAGCAGAATTTTTCAAGTCACTCCTAAGAAGATAAATCATACATAGTTAAAGAAGTAAAGCGGCCTGCTCCAGATTTAAGTAAACGTCTTGTTGCTATAGGTGGAGTAGGAAGACCAAATCGGGGCTTTCATAACTCTCGGTATGAAAAGTAGGACTGGCTCACTGGTAGTGTAACATTAAGAAAATTATTTTGTTGGCCATGTTATTTTATTTGCAACAAATAATAGCGACAAAGTTTGGTCAAAAAGTGTTGATAGTGTTTTAAAAAATTTTTCTCGGGGTCTGTTAATTAAATGTTAAATAAAATTACTCAATATATTTCTTCAAATTGCAAGCTTACTCTCATGAGAAAACAAAAGCAAAATATTGCCACAGCAATAGACAATGCCTGTAAAAGAGAAATTGAAAATTTTAATGCTAGGGTTAAAGAGAACCGACAATTAAAGTCTTATTGATATTACATTACACCTCTATATACTAGAGTTACCTTTCAGGGGGTATGACGAATCAAATGAATCTTTAAATCGCGGTAATTTCAAAGAGCTAGTTAGTAAATAGTAGTCTTAGTAAATATGACAAAAATTTAAAAACATTTTTAGAACATGATAATGGTAATAGATCAGTTTTTGCTGGAACATCCAAATCAATTCAAAATAAATTAATTGATTCAGTTGCTTATGTTGTAAATACAAAATTGGGGACGAAATTTCAAATTCTTTGTTTTTTTCCTGGCAAGTTGATGAAACCACTGACATGTCAGTCATTTTTCGTTACGTTATAAGTAGCTCAACCAAATTCGAAAAATTTGACTTGCATTCGAAATTAGTGGCTCAAACATATGATGGGGCTTGTGTAATGTCGGGAGAAATAAACGGTTTACAGACAAAAATTAAATCTATAGCACCCCAAGCATTGTTTACTTATTGCTATGTATTTAATTTGGTTTTAAGTAATGCGTGCAGTTCAATTCATCAGGTTAAAGTATCTTTCTCAACCCTATCAGGTTTTTCATGATATTTTTCTAAATCTACAAAGCGGACTCAAGTGTTCGAACAAATTGGAGGAAATCGTATATCGTACCTACTAATGTAGCAACTCGTTGGACTTTTACTTCACGCGCAGTTATGACAGTTAATAACACAAAGACAAATTACTTGAGACTTTTAATTTTAGTATTAATAGTCGCGACTTAGATCAGAAATCAATTAGAGTAGCAATAGGTTTAAAAACATTTTTAAAAGATCCTCAGAACATATTTTTTTTTAAAAACATTTGAATTATTTATTCACCAAACCGATATCGTTTTCTTCTATTTTACAAAATAGAAACACAAATGTTGTTAAAACAAGAAATTTAATACAGACTAATCTAACTAAAATTCGTGAGTTTAGGAGTAACAGTACTTATTTTGATTTAATTTATGAAAAACTGGATGTCAGCGCTTTACACTCGAAACGTAGTAAAGGATTTGAAATGTCAGATAAAACTAAACAGTTAAGGCAATTTTTTTTTTTGAAAATCTTGATATTATAGCGAATCAAATAGAGGTTAGGTTTTGTGACATAGAAAAACTACATTGCTTTGGTCTCCTAAATATTTGAAAATTCTCCATTTTTGCAAAAGAATTTCCTCATGAGCTTTTAAAAAAAATTGAACTCGCAATACAATATATTTGATATAAATCAACTAAAAAGCGAATTAATTGTTTTATACGGGAACAGAGAATCGCAGAATTCCTTTTATTTATGAAAAACTTTAATTTTTCGAACTCGCGTTTTTCTTTCAGAATTAACTTTTTTTCACATTTTTGGGATATAGGTATACTTTATTTAACGCCGAGGTGACTTTTTTTATAGCTTATTTTGTAAATTTATTGCTATTAATTTTAAAATTTATATTTATATATTTAATGTCTTTAGCCTTCGATTAACTCTTTTCTCTCTACTCCCACCATACTGGATAGGTGCGTAATAGGTACAGATTTTCATAAAAACGAAATTTTATAAATTTAACAATTTCAATTAGTAATAATATTTTTTCAAAATTTATTATGCAATTGACGAAGTAGAGTGGTCATTAGTGTAACTTAGAAATCTAACCATATTAAAAATAATTTTCTTCAAATGTGCCTCACCACTTTCTAATACCACGAGCAGACCCTGCTTGGACTAAAAATTGCATTTATTAATTAAGAATAGAAATGTTAAATATATATTTGAATCAACTAGATGGACAGGGGTTATTTGATATAACTAGTTCTTTTATGTTTTGTGGTTAAGGGATCCCTCACATTCTACACTGAATAATTGCCACTGATTTCCTTTAATTTATTACCTGGTGATAAATCCGCGTCTTAGCTGCATATTTCCTATCCATTAATAAAAAATTAGCCTTGTCTTCGGATACAACATAAGCGCCATATCTTGCTTTGCCGGCCGTAAGTTCATTCATATACGCACCATCCGTGTATACATATTGTTCTGGCAGTTTATCTGTTAAAAAGTCCTTCCATTTAGGAGGGACGTATATTGGTAACTTACTAACTATAAGTTCATCTAACGTGTCAATTTGCTTGGCTTGTTTTGGGTAGATAAAGCAAGTTATGATCCAACCTGGAATAATGAGGAATCACTAATATAGTCGAATGCGGTCTTATTGTGCGGGTCCAAACGTCACCAACATTATGAATCAAATCAGAAAACACAGTGAATACCAAAATGTTGTGTGATTCTTTTATCGAGCTATTAAATCTCGATGGGCTATTTACAAATATACAAGGAGAAAATAGTTTTTTTTTTATTATATTACGCAATATTATTAAGATAGCCACTTAATATTATTTTATGTATAATAACCCCTAAATATGTTAACCAAAACAAAAAATTTTTTGGTTCGTAAAAACAAAAATACACAAAATGGCAAGCGCCTTAATAAAGTCGGAAGGCGGTTCGAATCAGTGGAGCAATCAGGATATGTTCTGTACAGCCACTTAATGAAAGTGAGATTTTTTTATCAATTACCAAAAATTATGAGCCCCGCTTGACCTAAAAATCTAACCACTTATACAGTGTCATTTATTTAAATGCAGGCCACCCCTGTGCAATAAAAATTGTTTTTTTTTGTATTGTGATAACAAAAATAATTTATTTTGTAAAAATATTATACACTTTTGTTAAAAACACAAGATAATTAGGTATTACTTCCCTCGTGAGATTTTTTCAGATCTTTACGTTTAAGGGTCCCTAGATGCCGGAAAACATGTTTTCTCAATTCCGTCTGTCGGTAGGTATGTCTGGCTGTTCGCGGGATAGCTAAAAAACTACTTATCCGATTTCTTCAAATTTCAGTCTAAAATTAAAGGCCATGCATACGCAAAATACAGGTTATATATATATATATATATATATATATATATATATATATATATATATGTGTGTATCAACCAAATGGAATAAATTCGATAATATAATAAATATATATATGTTATATATATAAAACGCTATATATATATATATATATATATATTTTTAGTTGCTCATTTTCTCCAATAAAAACTTTTTATACAGGGTGTGTCCTGTAACAGTGGTCAATGCCAACTTTCTTATTTCAAATGCAACACCCCGGATATTATTTAATTTTTGGATTCTTTAGGAGATTCTAAACATATTTTATGTTCAATGTCCTATACCTATCTTCAACTATTTCGGCAATATTAAGTGTTTTCAAATTTATTGCAAAAATTAAGATTAAAAAAATAAAATTATTTATTTCTTCATAATGTATAAACAAAAGTAAAAAGTTAATTTAGGAACTGTTGAATATGCTCGCCGCGAACGTCTTGGCAAATTCCTAATCTTAAATAGAAATTCCTTCTAACGTTATTTAGCATCTCAGGCGTGACCGATCTAATCGCAAGCGTTATTCGTCTTCTTAAGTCAGCTAAGTCGAGGGGTTTAGTTTTGTATACAACATTTTTAATATGTCCCCATAAGAAAAAGTCTAATGGCGTCAGATCAGGGGATCGCGCTGGCCATTCTATCGATCCTCGTCTCCCTATCCACCGATTTGGAAATATTCCGTTGAGGTACTGCCGGACATTAATTTGGTAATGGGGCGGTGCTCCATCTTGCTGAAACCATATCATATTCGCTGGAACTTGTGGGTTTGCTGGATCCGGATACAAATTTGTCAAAGTTGGCACGACATTATTTTGGAGCAGTGCTAAATAATTATCGCCATTCAAATTGCCGTCAATGAAAAAGAGGCCTATGATATGATCCCTAACAATTCCTGCCCAAACATTAACCTTTTCAGGATATTGAGTATGTTCTTCGCTGATCCAGTGAGGATTTTCCCTAGACCAATAGCGGCAATTTTGACGATTTACATGACATATATATATATATATATATATATATATATAATTTATATATACATTTATATATATATATTTATATATATATATATATATATATATATATATATATATATATATATATATATATATATATATATATATATATATATATATATAAATATATAAAAATGCATATATATATATATATATATATATATATATATATATATATATATATATATATATATATATATATATATATATATATATATATATATATATATATATATATATATATATATATATATATATATATATATATATATATATATACATAGCCTGTATTTTTCGTTAGCCCCGAGTTTCTAGTAAAGCAATTTTACCGATTTTTATATATCAAATTTTGTCTTATAATTAGTAAAAAAATTTACTTATTTTAAATACGTTTTAAAATTGGAACAAGTATTCTATCTAATAATAATTATATAATTATTTATTTATTGCCGACAAAATTACAAATGTACTAAAAAAGTAAGCAAAAAATGGTGTCAAATCTAATAAAAAAAATTTAAATTAAAATTCACTGGCTAATATCCAGGAGCCAGTGGCAAAAGCTCTGAGAATCGGTATAAGGAATGTACAGAAACTTGTGTAAGGAAAAAATAAAGAAATGTACACGAAAAAATCGAAAGGCAAAAGACTTAAGTTATAATGCAAAAATGGATATTCATAATGCAATTTATGATTTATACACGTCAAAGACTGATATAATCCTTTAGAAACTTTTTAATATTATAGACTAAAAAATATTATCATCACTTAAAAAGTCCTCATCTTCTGAGTCGTCCTCAAATGGCGCAATGATCATTGGTGCTATTTCGACGACTAGAACTCGTTCTCGATTCCACCAACCCCATATTAATTTCTCCGTATGTTCCACACATTTCTTCCAGTACTCCGGCGTAATATAATTTAATGAATCTTGCCAAACAATTTGCACTTCATCTGATGTAAAACCATCGTTCACGTGTTTCTCGTAATATGATTTTGCCCCGGCCCCTATTAATTCTATTGCGTTAAACTGGCAATGGTATGGCGGCAGTCAACCTCATGTCCATTTTTCCGTAATATTTCATCTACGGCATATATTGTTGGTTTTTTATTAGATTTTGCCATTAAAAGAAGTTCTAGTTTCAGCATATTGGGTAAAGGATTTTCTTTTTGTTTTATTAGCCAGTCATAAATATCACTGTTCTTCCAGGATAAAGTAGGTTGTTTATTTAAGATTCTTGAATGATAAGATGCATTGTCCAAAATGATTAAAGATGAAGCATCTAAATTTGAAATCAGTTCTTCTTTTAACCCCTTTTCAAACAGTTCACAGTTAATATTATCATGGTAGTCCATTTGGATGTTAAAGAAAACAGAAAACTTGCACCTGGGAGAAATCCTGTTGAAGAACCTTCACGCAAAATGATGAACCGTTTTCCCGTCCCACATCCCTTTTTTCTCCTGACACGTTTTACAGACTCGTCCTGCCAAGATTTCGAACCACTTCCATTAGAAAATATCAGAGTCTTGTCTAAAAATACCACTTTTCTAAATTCTGAATTAACATTTTCCGCGTATTTCTCTAAAAACTGGATACGCAGACTTGCTATATATGGCAACTCGCATAAAAATCTTCGATCACAGTCCTTTTTATATCGAAAACCCAACATTTTTATTAATTTTGACAACGATTTTAGTCCAATTTCCAATATGCCTCGATTTTTTAAAGCTTCTTTTAAAACTTGAAGGGTTATATTAGTTTTTGATGTGTATAAATCGTAAATTGCGTTACGAACATCCACTTCTACATTGTCACATAAGTCTTCTGTCCTTGGCTTTTTTCGTGTACATTTCTTAATCTTCTTCGGTAGTAAATTATGTTTTTTTTCATGCACAATTTTCTGCACAGTCCTTATACAGATTCCCAGAGCTTTTGCTACTGTCTCCTGGATATTGGCCGGTAAATTTTCATTTTCGTAATATTTTATTAGATTTAATACCATTTTTTTCACTTGTGAATGCAAAAAAGCCGAAAATTGTTTTCTATTACTCATTTTGTCACTGACTTGTCAATCTGACTTTGAAGTGACATCGCTCAAAGATTTTTGCAACTGTTGGTATTTATATGTTTATCCTCTTTTTTCATATGAAAATATCAAAGGTTCTATTTAATTCATCTTCCGGATTTTATGCGGAGGATATGATTACACGTAATAAAAGAAAAACAAACTTGAAAAGTTTGTCGTTGATAAATCGTATGACCCGCACGATAACACTGATAGGTATTAACTCACTGATTTGCTTGAAGATAAAAAAAATAGAATACAATATTTGCAAGAAGTAATATTAATAAAAAAAAAAACGAAAAAAATATTTTTAAAAACAATTTTTTATTTATAAACTATTGAACTAAAAAATAAAAATAACATAAACACAGAGCTTTTAAAAATTTGATTTTGGAAATTTTCAATTTACAGGCAATTCTTGTATCTCGGTTAGATGAATCCACAGCAAAAAAGTTAATCACAATGATTTTTTTTTCGTAGAGTCCAATGGCACGCTTCAGTTTTTTCAAAGGCAACGATTTTTGACATATAGACCAAACTGTATAATATGAAGTCATTGTATTTCATTCGATAACACTTTCCCAAATAGGTATAACCTTAGACTGTAAAAATAAGAGAGACCCACCTATTTACATTTAACACGGGATCATAGATTGAATATTTTCCCTCTCCACTACATCGGTAGGTGTATGTTGTTGCCACGTTTTAAAAATTGTCAATTATTTTAAGCCAAATTTGATCGAATTACTCCAATATGTTTATATATTTTCATAACACAGTTATATTTATATTAAGAAACTACACATAATAATTAACCTTATACTATGAAACATTGTTTTATTGTCTTTTCAAAAGTTTCAAAAATGCAATAATAAAAATATTATCAAATAGAACTGGTAACGTCGCTACGCCAAATTTACGCCCCTTACGAGTATAGTTTTACAACTATTCATTCAAGCAATCAACATAGCACTCTTGTTTTATAGTTTAATTACAAAACAGACGCTACATAGTTGTCATTTTTGGTACCGCGTTCGATCGTTTTGTTTATGTATTTTTTTTTAGTTTTTTAATGATTTTGTAAGTTCTGTGTATTGTAGTACATAAAGAAATGAAAAACGATGGTGAGAAAGTGTGTTGTATGTGGAAATACAGACCATTTAAGTCCGGAAGTATCAAATCACAAGTAAGTCTTGACGTAATTTAGGTTGGATATCAGTGGTGTCCGAACCGTAAGGCTCTATCATTTACACATATTTAACCCATTCGAGTATGTTAATTGGGATGGAAAAAAAAGAATAAAATGGGTACTAATTGAACAAAATCAAGTATCTTGCCAATTTTGGGTTGGGTTTTATGTAACGTAAACATTAAAATACATACTAGCTCTCCAAACGATTAAATGCGTTATTTACAATACAAATAAACTATTTTGGATGTGAATAATTTCTATATTTCTATGGCTAAATGCTTTTATTTAAAGAGAAATGTATTTTTGCGGATTTTTATAATGCTTCTTGGTTATAAAACATTTTGCTAAAGTCATATTGTGATTTTAATCTTCAGATAGCTATAAGTAAGTAGCTCACGTTATTCCTCCACATACCAAATTCCAAACTACTTAGTTCCTCGGATTTTATCTAATATATAATTAAAATATAGTATGGTTCCTACCTGACCTTTTTAGTATATAAAAGCTTATAAAATAATTATTTTATGAGTCCTTTAAATTTTGTTATACCGTCAACGCTATTAATATTCAAAAGTTTAATGTATTTCTGATATATTTTTTGTTTTTTAATTACTCATATATAGACAATTCAAATTATGTATATGTATAAGTAAATCAGGTCTTTGGCAATACCCAGGTGAGAACAGAAACAAATTAAAGTTGGTAAAATAGTTATAGAGACATGTAGAGCAGCTGAGAAGTTTTTTAGATTGTTTTATAAAACTAATAGTATTTTTAATAAAAACATCAAAGATTTAGTTACCTTACTAATACCATGAAATGTTTGCCATCTTTAATGTATGATTATTTCGGGATCACATCTATGACGACGAAGGCCTAAGCGAACATCCCTTTCAGTTGATAAAATTAATTTTAAAAAAGTATTTCAAGATTAGAATACATCACGAATCCATGAAGCGTTTATACTTAATAAAGAGACATAAATCTAGGAGTATCAATACAAAAACTACCCTATTTAGAAACAAACAGCAAATCGACAAGTGATTGCAATATTTGACACTAAACCAACTGAAAATTAATGAAACAATATAAAAACCTCTTAACATTTTGCAGCATTATTTAAAAGATCGGTACATTTCCTTTTACCCTGAACACCACGTACACATATAACATAGTTGACATATCCATATAGTTATTTTGTAATAAATTAGCACATTGTATAAATGTCAATATGTGTCAGTTTTACTTGGGTTCAAACATAAGTTTTTTTAACAGAACCTTCCTAGTATTATTACTAGGAAGGTTCTGTTAAAAAAACTTATGTTTGAACCCAAGTACCCAAGTCTTACCTTATAAGAAATTACAAATACAATGTATGTGATTTTTTTAAAATTTATTTTTCACATACATAAATAAATACATATTTACATACATATGTACAAACATACATACTTACGAACATACAAATATACATTATATTTTAAAATTTTTGTTTTATTTATCGTATTATTTTATAATTACTTATCTTTAAAAAAAATTAATTATGATATTTATTATTTTCCTCCATAAAAAAGGACTTTTTTTGTAAAAAATGGAATTTTACTGACTTTTTAAACATTAAATTATGCCGCCATTTTGTTTCGCCATAAACCAAGTTTTACAGGTTCATCCACTTTTTCACACTTGATTTTTGTGTAAGATTTCAATTTAATTGAATAAATAGTTTTTTAAACATTTAATTAGGCCGCTATTTTGTTTAGCTATAAATGCTCCTCACCAAAATTTTACCGGTTTATCTCTAGGTCACACACTCTATCACACACAAAATTTGAGGTAAATTGGATTAGTAGTTTTTTAATAATTTATTAGGCCGCCATTTTGTTCCGTTATATTGGATTTTCACAAATATGATTCTTAATTTTTTACCAAAATTTTAAGTCAATCGGATAAGTAGTTTTTTAGCTATTCCGCAATCAGGCAGACAGACCGACGGATTTGAGAATTTCGATATTCCTGAAACGTGAAAATCTGCAAAAATCTCGGAGGGTGATTTCTATACGATTACAATACTTTTTTCTCACAAGGAAAGTGAAAAGGAACCACAAAACCCCAGTCCGAATTTCTGACTACGCGTCTGACAGCTACTTAAAATTGGCAAAAACAAAACACATTAAATTGCTTGCTATAAACAAATATTAAATTAAAGAGAAACGAGCCGCCGCTGGTTTAGTCTATAATTAGAGCCATCAGGGTTGCCATTTTTGGGACCTGCGCCGGCGGCACAGAGAAGGATATATGTTTTCTCCCGCACCCATAGCATGCGAAAAACAATAATAGATCCAACTTTCGAAACTATTTATGAATGAAATGTTGAGTCTATCCTTTGTTTTATAGTTTAAGGGTATAACACTTTTTAGTTGTTTCTTCAATTAAGCGCCTATAAGGTAATTTTGCCGTATATCTTAAATTATTCATAGCTGGCTATGAAACAACTTGGCTGTCAAGTTGTTGACGTCATTCACGATAAGAATTTTCTGATTTTTGCTTATTCAAATAGTATTAAGTTTATTGATTAAGTTAAATGTACTTTTACATCGTATTAAAATATGGCTGCTAACGAGAAATATGAGAATTATTAGAAATATGATATTATGTATAGTTTTATATACTGTATAGAAAATAGCGAGAAGTGAGGGAAATTTATTTAGAGAGGTATAATATTAGAAGGTATGTTTAATTCTTACGTTATTTATAATAATATTATTAAAGGTATTCAGAAAGAAGGCAAACTAGTAACAACACAGTATCAAATATTCAGTCGAATTAAACACACCTTTTTGGATCCGTTTGCAAATATCGGCCAAAAACTTACAATAATAACTTTAACGGGATATGAATGAAATTAATGTTTTGGCAGCAACAACTTTTTGTAGAAAAAACAGGAAGCAGTTGGGGTTTATAAATCTGGGGTTCAAGACATTTCGAAAAAAAAACATATATTTAAGCCTTGTACATTTAAGCTAGTTCATAATTTGCACTCTGGTGACCAACAGGGACGAGTAGAATTTTGTCATTGGTATTTACAAAATATTAATAGATAGGAATTTTTAGAGAAAAATTATACGGTCTGATGAACATTATATTAGCAGTGCCGGAATTTTAAATACATATAATAAACGGTATTGGGCTTTAATTTAGCATATCTGAGTGGTAATATAAAATATTATATCTATTATAGCCTCACAGGAAACGGAAATCTACAAAATGTTACTAGAAATATGCGATTATGTTAGGTCTTTTAAACAACATATTTTTTTCAACATGACTCCTGCCCAGAATAATTCTTAAATTGTAAAGACATATTCAGACGACATTTTCTCTGGCCATTGGATTGGCAAGTATGACTTTATAAGATCGCCAGCCAGGTCGCCGATTTTTTGTATGGGGTTATTTAATAATAATAATAATAATAAAACGTCTTTATTTGTCTGGCAATTTTTTAAAAATGTAAAACAAAACAAAATAGCCAAAATATAAACAGGCAATAATGACGAAGTGTCACTTTCAAGGAGTGTTCAAGTTAACATTTTTAATACCATAATACATACATATACCTACATAAATGCTAGTTACAGTAAGAACAAAAATAGACGTAACAAAATAAGTATAAAACATGTATGCCATATCGAAGATCCTTTTGAGTAAACCAGATGTCAAATACCCTTTTACAATCCATTTTTCAAGAACTGAGCTTTTAATTTCTTTTTGAAGTTAATTATGGTGTAATTATGGTAAAACAGAGGTAATTAATTATACTGTTTTGTATAATATATATGGGAATAACGAAAAGTTGCCCATTCCGAGTACCACCCACTCTCGAATCTCGCAAACTTACTGAATAAATATTCGGGATGACCCGTAATAACAATGTTGTGCATAAACGAAAGTATATATCATTTATGTAAAGTTTTTAGCTTTTTTGAGAATGCCAAAAGCAATTATGCAATATGAATTTTGAATTCATTGCAAGCGGTTTTCATCTGACTTTAAAATTGCCGGTTCATATAAGATATAAAGTAAGTGATTCCCAGATTTTAAACATTAAAGAAAAAGGCATTGCATCACGATGTTCATATAGTTGTTTAAGTATAATCAAAGAAGTCCTACAAATATAAATGAAATGTGCTTTGAGAATCTTAGGTCAGAATTAAACCAAACTCCCAGATTTTTTGCACTTTATCCTTCATTGTCCATCACTATGTTTATCTGCTATCATGGGCGTCGTTTGGGGGAGTAAGAGGGTGCATCCCCCCCTGAAATTAAAATGTTTGTTAAAAATACGTAATAAAAATATATAAAAAAATAATAATAAAATCGGATACAGATTATCGATTCGACTATTTTTACATGACTGTTGGTCTTAGAAAATTTGTTTTTTTAAGAGATTCATAAATTCGGTAATATGTGAATATAGTCTAACAAATTCAAAATAAAAATAAATGACTATTAAAGAAATATTTTTTCTTTCGGAATAGCTCCAAAAGAAGAAATCTTGTAACAAATATTGCTGTTTTGTCGGAAACACATTGGACATCAAAATATACATTTTTACGGATATTTTCTGAAAAAAAATTGAAGATAAGAGCAACTTTCCAAAACATATCGACATATCATTAATTTAATTCACAGACTAGAACAAAAGCTGATATTTTCCTTACATCTGTGCCCAACTCAGTTTTTCTCGTCTGTCTTTAAATCATATCTAGGTATTCCGCACAGCTTGAACCAGTTACTAACAAGCTTCAATGTGTATGTATTAATTTACTCTCCGTAAAACAGCATATTAATCAATTACTGACATTTTTTTTAAATGATAGAGAAAATTCTGACGGTACATTTTCCATAATTTCTAAAGAAGTTGAAGAAATGGCACAACTATCAGATAATAAAATAAAGATGCTAAGGACCACTGGACGACCAAGCCAGCGCTCAAATATTTTAGCTACCTGAGCAGAACAATACTTAAAGCTGAACATATTTATTCCATATTTAGACTCACTAAGTCTACCTCATCCAAAAAGCACCAAAAGTAATGATCTCTTGACACCAGATCAGATATGAGATATAGTTGAAAAAATACGGTTTAGAAAATTTTGAGGCTGAGTGTACAACATGGGTAGCTACATGAAAATGTAAAGAGCTATCTGAATGTGACTTAGATTTCAGTGAATTATTATCAAACGAATGTGAGTTTTATCCGTGTCTTCAGAAATGCTTCAAGATTTTTTTTGACACTTCTAACAACTACTTGTTCTATCGAACGATCGTTTAGTACTTTTAAGCCTGGGTTATAGATTGAAAAAGTTTGCGTCTTGCGTCGTCCGTCTAAGTCGTGAGTTTACGCTGGTTCTTAACCCGAATTATAGATTGAAAGCGTTTGCGCTTTGCGTTGCCTGTGGAACTAATCTTACTTTAATGATTATGTTTATCACGTTTTTGTGTAATGTAATTTTGTCTTGCTTGTGTTTCAGTTTATGTGCGTTTTTTTAACTTGCTAAGCATGGATAATCAAAATCATAGTAATAATGCCTGGTAAAGACTAGGCATTGTAAATATATTAATGTGTGTCGCAGCTGTAAACTTGTTGAAGAGAAGGCGGCAATAAAGATGGCGAATTCGGCCTGCTAATTGGAGTGGTAATACTCAAAACTCCTATAAGCATTTTCTTAAAATTAAAGACAATGATCCCAAGCAGTTTTTTCAAATGGACGAGGATGTTATGTGTATATATTAATGTCAAATTCATTATGAAGGACGAACATTTTAAAAGGCCCTCTAAAATCCAGCAATTTCATTGGTTGCAACTTAACGTAAATGTCGATTTTTGCCAGCTGCTTCTGTCAAAGTTAAAGATCGCCATCTTTTCGACGGCTAGCGCAAACTCACACGTATGGCGGCAAAAATATAACCGTGCCCATTGCTTTGCGTTAAGTAAACTTCAAGGACAGCGCAAACGGCGACTCCAGACGCAAACGTTTTCAATCTATAACCCAGGCTTAAGACGGGTAAAAACATAGTTGCGGTCAACGGCAACTGAAACTAGGTTATCAGGTATGATGAGCGTCTACCGAAAAATGGTGGGAAATAAGAAAACAAGAGATACATTCTTCAGTTATAGACTATTTTCTTTTTTCAGGCAATAATTATTTACCTATATGCTTTTATAAAACCTTTAGAGAAAAAGTTTAAAAGTTTATGTTCCTATTTTTTATGTTTCTGTTATTATGTAAATGTGTTAACTATGTTTTTTAATAAAACATTTGTATTAAATTGGATATGTTCTTGCCCCCCTTTCTGAAAAAATA
The DNA here is from genome assembly GCA_030620095.1 of Kuschelorhynchus macadamiae. Taxonomy (NCBI): domain Eukaryota; kingdom Metazoa; phylum Arthropoda; class Insecta; order Coleoptera; family Curculionidae; genus Kuschelorhynchus; species Kuschelorhynchus macadamiae. The sequence continues at coordinate 1,147,585 of JAUTXW010003727.1, read as the reverse complement.
TCGTAACGACGCCCATGTCTGCTATTTAGCTTTTTTGGACCAAACACTGAAGAATTACTTGCGATTAAAGCTAGATTGTATGCCTTATATGGGGTGGGCCAACGAAAATTTTACACCTCAATTTTCCGGCTTTAAAACGAAAATCTCGAAAAATGCTCGGACCCATTTTTTCAGGTTTTTTCATCCCAGTAGCTCTAACCCTCCGGACGAATCGTCTTCAACGGCATTTAAAAGGTTTTCCTCCAGGTACGAGGAGTTCTCGGATTGCCGCAGTTAGTCTCATTGGATATAAAAGTACCTTAAACACACTATCGTTCCGATCTTTCAAATTAATTAATGGAGCAAAAATTCTTAGCAGTTTCACTTAACCGTCGATCCACCCATTCGAAAGTCTTTCTATGCAGAATTCGGCGATTGGGAAATCGATTGCTATAACCGTCTGACTCACAAAGCATTTGAGGAACCGAGTCTATACATCAAATGCCCTTAAATTTGTTTTCGATTAAAGCAGATAATTGATTTGGAAATTATTCCACAAAATGTTATTAGTCAATGATAATAACTAAATAGATGTTACTATTAAAACGTCAATCAATTAAAACGTCACTGATAGACATTACCGACAACGTAAATTTTCACTATAGTCAAAAGCAGTGTTATGGTGCGGGTCTTCAAGTCAGATTGACAAGTCACTGACAAAATGAGTAATAGAAAACAATTTTCGGGTTTTTTGATTCCACAAGGAAAAAAATGATATCAAATCTAATAAAATATTACGAAAATAGAAATTCACCGGCCAATATCCAGGAGACAGTAGCAAAAGCTCTGGGAATCGGTATAAGAAGTGTGCAGAAAATTGTGCATGAAAAAAAGCATAATTGACTACTGCAGGTGCTAGTTTACTGTTTTCTTCAACATCCAAAAGTATGAACTACCATGATAATATGAACTGTGAACTATTTGAAAAGTGGTTAAAAGAACAACTGATTCCAAATTTAGATGCTCCATCTTTAATCATTCTGGACAATGCATCTTATCATTCATGAATCTTAAATAAACAACCTGTTTCATCCTGGAAGAAAAGTGATATTTATGACTGGCTAATAAAACAAACACAAAATCCTTTACCCAATATGCTGAAAATAGAACTTCTTTTAATGGCAAAATCTATTAAAAAACCAAGAATATATGCCGTAGATGAAATATTACGGGAAAATATGAGGTTTTACGACTGCCGCCATACCATTGCCAGTTTAACGCAATAGAATTAATATGGGCTAAGGCAAAATCGTATTACGAAAAACACGTGAACGATGGTCTTACATCAGATGAAGTGCAAATTGTTTGGCAAGATTCATTAAATTATATTACGCCGGAGTACTGGAAGAAATCTGTGGAACATACGGAGAAATTAATATGGGATTGGTGGAATCGAGAACGAGTTCTAGATGTCGAAATAGTACCAATGATCATTGTGCCATTTCAGGACGACTCAGAAGATGAGGACTTTTTAAGTGATGATGATATTTTTTAATCTATAATATTAAAAAGTTTCTGAAGGATTATATTAGTCTTTGCCTAATATAATCCCTAAATCTTAAATTGCATTATATCCATTTTTGCATTGTAACTTAAGTCTTTTACCTTTGGATTTTTTCGTGTACATTTCTTAATCTTCTTCGGAAGTAAATTATGTTTTTTTTTTCATGCACAAGTTTCTGTACATTCCTTATACCGATTCTCAGAGCTTTTGCTACTGGCTCCTGGATATTAGCCAGGGAATTTTAATTTAAAATTTTTTTTATTAGATTTGACACCATTTTTCTGCTTACTTTTTTAGTACATTTGTAATTTTGTAGGCAATAAATAAATAATTATAGAATACTTGTTCCAATTTTAAAGCGTGTTTAAAATAAGTAAATTTTTTTATTAATTATAAGACAAAATTTGATATATAAAAATCGGTAAAATCGCTTTACCAGAAACTCGGGGCTAACGAAAAATACAGGCTATGTATATATATATTTATATATATATATATATATATATATATATATATATATATATATATATATATATATATATATATATATATATATATATATATATATATATATATATATATATATATATATATATATATATATATATAGCCTGCATTTTTCGCATCATGGCCCTTAATTTTAGACTAAAATTTGAAAACATCGGATAATTAGTTTATTAGCTATGCCGCGAACAGACAGACTGACGGACAGACATACCTACAGACAGACGGAATTGAGAAAACATGTTTTCCGGCATCAAGAGACCCTTAAACGTAAAGATCTGAAAAAATCTCACGAGGGAAGTAATAACTAATTATCTTGTGTTTTTAACAAAAGTGTATAATATTTTTGCAAATTAAATTTTTTTTGTTATCACAATACAAAAAAAAAGTTTTCTTTGCACAGGGGTGGCCCGCATTTAAATAAATGACACTGTATAAGTGGTTAGATTTTTAAGTCAAGCGGAGCTCATAATTTGTGGTGATTGATAAAAAATCTCACTTTCATTAAGGCGCTTGCCATTTTGTGTATTTTTGTTTTTGCCAACCAAAAAATTTTAACCATAGACATATTTAGCGAATTTTCTTATTTAGCCCCTCGGCATTTAATATATAAAATAATATTAAGTTGCTATTTTAATAATATTGCGTAATATAAAAAAAAAACTATTTTCTTTCTCCCTGTATATTTGTAAATAGCCTATCGAGATTTAATAGCTCGATAAAATAATCACACAACATTTTGGTGTTCACTGTGTTTTCTGATTTGATTCATAATGTTGGTGGTGAGCTTTGTACCCGCACGATAAGACTGCATTCGACTATAGTAATCTCCCTAGTGCTGGAATTATTGCCGGAAATTATTTGCGAGTGGACGAACTTTTTGAAAATTTAAAGTCGAAGACGAGGGAAAATTTTCTTAAAAAATTCGTCACCGAGGGAATAATTTCCGGTATTAATTCATGCACGTGGAAGATTCCGTAAGAAAATTTCACACCAAAATTTATTTTTAGTTTTCATCTCGATTTTCGTGTAATTTGATGGAAAAGTCAGGATGACAGACCCCTTGTTGATTTATTTTACGATGCCTAGTTATCGATATATTATATAGTATAATTTTGGTTCTTATAAAAATCTATTTTTTAGGTTTAAAATTAAACTTTTTCCTAAAACTTTAGTAAAGTAAAATATTTTGCACTATCTTTAAAACATACTAACATTTTATTTTTATTTAAGCTTAACTTACTAAAATTCAAGAAAATATATTTTATTAAGTAAAACTTGCCAATTTAATTAACTACCACCTACTTACGGCCATGTAGGAATTTCTGTTACCTAGAAAAAAACTCATTTCCGTAAACTTTACTAACGAGAAGTAAATTTTATCAAATTCAGGACATTCAGAAAAGTCATGACGACAGACCCCTTATTGATTTAGTTTACGATGATCTAGTTATCGATATATTATATAGTATAATTATGGTTCTTATAAAAAACCATTTTTGTAGGTTTAAAATTAAACTTTTCCTAAAACTTTAGCAAAGTAAAATATTTTGCACTCTCTTTAAAACCTACTAACTTTTTATCGTTATTTAAGCTTAACTTACTAAAATTCAAGGAAGTATATTTTATTAAGTAAAACTTGCCACTTTAATTAACTACCACCTACCTAGGTCATGTAGGAGTTTTTGTTACTTAGAAAAAAACTAAGTTCCGTAAACTTTACTAACTAGAAATATATTTTATCAAATTCAGGACATTTTAAAGTTGAAATGTTGCCCTATTTAATATCACTAAACTTGACGGAACTGCATGAAATTTATCCTAAGAGTACATTATGTAGGTATTATGTACAATATTTAAATTATCATATTAATCTAAAACAGAGATTGCCACGGTTACGACAAATGAATGTATCTAGTAAATTAAGAATGACAGTGACACTTATACTGCGCAACGTATATGTGAAGATTTTTTTAAAATTGAAAATTTCAAGAGTTACACTTTATGTAAGTTTTGTAAGAAGATTAACGATATTGAAATAAACCACCGAACATTGCCTAATAAAAGTAGTAGAAAAGGCCGCTGTCTACTCTTTCCAAAACAGTCTCTTTGTGGATGTCAAGAAAATGGTTCATCAAGAATCTTCTTTCTTGGACCGATTATCCCGAAGTAAGCAGAACGAAATTGTCTCCAAATATTATATCTACTTCCTGAAACATAAACGTTTATGGAAATCTGATGAGTTGTATACACCTAAAGCACCTCCTTACTCCCTATTAAGAAAGCAAGGAGTAATGCAAGAATTTAAGAAATATTTTGATGCCTTAGCTGCTAGATTAGAATAATTCGTTGTTTATCTAAAGTAAATATTTAATATATGTTATCGACCATATAAGGTTGTTTTATTATTAAAAGCCCAAACTTTGGAATACAATATCTAAACAATAATGCAATAATGTAAATTTTCGTCTCATCACATGACATAATTGTCGAAAAGATTTGCAGTGTAATCACCTTCAGCTTTTGCTATGGTAACGTTGAAAAATAAAGGCATCTGATTGGCTACAAAGTACAGGTGTGAAATTTTCAGGTAAATCAATTTAAGTACAAGAGACGAGTTGGTCGCTCGAATTAACTTCAACTGCAAAGAAATAAGAAATAAACCAATGTTAGAGTAATGCAGTCCACAGTTCGGAGAGCAAGAGAATGTATCAGACTTGGGCGTGCCTATGTAGAACCAACCTATAGGTTTTTCAACTAAATAACATAAAATGCATACATGTTTGAAACAATAATTTTGTATAATTTTTGCATAATAATTAGGTTGTCTTTACTGACAAGTACATTTTTGTCAAAATCTGCCACTAATCAATGTCAATCAGAAGTCACCGGACCTTACCGACAATGCAAATTTTCAAGTAAATCAATTTAACTTAGTAGAAGCAGTGTTTGATCGTTTTTTTCTAGAACGAGTCAAATTTTGGAAATTGATAAGAAGGACCTTTTAGCTTTAAAAATTCCATTAAAAACAAGGATATTTATAATGAAATTTCTTTAGGCAGATAAAAACCGTGTTGTAAAGAAATTTAAAAGTAATTCCTTCTTGGCTCCCCTTCCAGCTACCTTTGACTCTTAACATTACACATACTAGCACCCAAATAGGAAGTTATGTCAAACGATACCAAAATTATTTGGAAAACTTGTTTTCCAGATCCCTATTTTAACAACGAATATCTCAGTTGGTGAGTTTAGGAGAAAATTAATATTATTTTTTCCTGTTCTATTTATATCTCAGGGGTTGCCCAACCTATTCTGGGATACGCTGTATATTTGAGAAGGTGTCAGGAAAGGGTATAGAATGTCTTAAAGATATAGAGGATGTCCGAATAAAAAAGACAAAAACTTGGTCTATAAGTCAGAATTCGTGGAGTGGAAAAAAACTGAGTACGTCATTTGATTGTACGAAAAAAATAATATAGGAATCGGTTCTTTTTTGCTATGGATTAATCTAACCGAGATACAAGGAGTGCCTGAAAATTGAAAAATTTCAAAATCATGGTCACCTAAAAACGAATCCGGTTACAAAAATTTTCTCTTTAAATTGAACTGAATTGAAAAGTTGCTTCTTACAAAATTTTGATATTCCCGTTAATTTGCGAAAATCGAGATTTAGAATTTAAGTGAAACACTCTGTATATTTCAGTAATTAGTGGATGCGTATAACATAAATATCTTAGATATAGACGGATTTTTGTAATCTGAGACATCATTTTTTGATAGAAAATGGAACACTTTTTTCAACCCAATCAAAAATCAAAATCGATTTTTGCAGGTTGAAGCCCTCATAAAAATTAAAATAATAAATAAATTTTTTATTTTTTTTCCTTAACTTTTAACGATAATTTAAGGAATACAAATAGTTCATGGCACTCTAAATTCATTTTTTTTTCTGTCACATGTTCAAAAATAACAAATGTGGGTGGTTTGCACTAAAAATGTCTTAATTTAAATAGCTCTAAATATACAGCTCGTGACATGTAGAAACTACTGAGAGCTACAACTTAAAATTATTTTCGATTATATAGGGTTGAGGATAAGTTTGTCACAAACCAAACTTACATTTTTTTAAATCGATTACCCTGTATATATTTTTATTTTTAGATTTCTCCCTTTTTGTCCATTCACCCAATATAGGATTTGTAGGGTCTATACAGAGTCATTCAAGATTTATGGCCACTTTTCAAAAATATCAGAGATATATTTATTTTAACATGGTAAAAACTTCCAAATATAGTCTTTTTTTAACTTTAACATTTAACAACTGTGTTTAATAAGTGTAAATAAAAACCCTGGATACAAATTGTCTCGATTAATTTAAATGGAACGCCCTGTATATTATTGTATTTTCTAATTTCTTCCTTTTTGGCCATTCACCTAATATAGGGTTTGTGGGGTCTATATAGAATCGTTCAAGATTTATGGCTACTTTTCGAAAATATTAGAGGTACATTTGACGTTAAGAGACCTCCTTTTTGACTAGATGTGTGAGAAAAATGAAATTTTTCAAAAACGTTATAATGAAAATTATGTTTATTAACATTTCTATTTTTTTTGGATGTTACTTCGTCAGTAAATAACACAAAAAAGTCAGCAAATCTTTGCTTTCCTTGAATTTGTTGTTGTGCCTAGTGACAAAAATCTACTGGGCCTTATTTAAACTGGTTGAAGAATTGAATGAGGATGATTATCACAGGCGACTAGATTTTTGTCACTGGCCACAAACAATTCAGTGAGAGCCAAAATTTACTAACTTTGTGTTATTTACTGACGAACCAACTTTCCACAAAAATGGAAATGTCCATAGACATAATTTTCATTAACATGCTACCGAAAATCCTCACTGTATTCGCACAACTAGTTAAAATAACGGATCTCTTAACGTCTGGGGTGGAATTGTTGGAAGTTTTCTCATCCGTTCACATTTTTTTGAAGAAACGCATTCTTCAAATATGGTTTATGCATAATGGGGCCCCAGTTCACCATACAGCTGAGATTCATTCATTTTTTCATGAACATTTTCAGGAAGACTTGAAAGGATGACCGATTGCGTAGCCACCTAAATCCCCTGACTTGACAAAAATAGACTTTTTTCCTTGGGGCTTTGTTAAAAATTTAGTCTATCAAACACCTCCTACTTCAAAAGAAAATATGAAGGAAAGAATCCGAAGTGTATTTAATAATATTAATCTTAATACATTAAAAGATGTTAGTGTATCTTTTAAAAATCGTTTAAATATTTGTGTCGAACAAAACGGTGGTCATTTGGAACATCCAATTAAGTAGTTTTTACTGTTTTATACGATTTGTTACTTAGTATTGGTTTGTGATTGTTATTATTTTTGTATTTTTACATTTTAATTACCCTAGGGTGGACAACTTAACAACTAATTATTCAGATGTCCTAGCTAAGTCCTAGCTGTCCTAACTAACTAGTTTAAAACGTATTCTGCATTTCTCGTCTCATCAAACCGTTGCATAATCTTTCAAAAGCACTTCTCGTGTTTGTCTTCTATCAGGATACTTTTAATTATAGATTCTTATCGCTAACAAACAATTCCTTTTACCTCCTCTTAGCACGTGAATCAAATCATATCGCTGATTTCGTTATAACCACCAGTTTTTATTTTTATATTAGTGTAATATCATTTGTATATCGTTATTAAAGAATACTAAAGAAAAATACCTCAGTTGAAAGAAGACCACATTTGGAAGGTTTTACCATGTTAAAATGATTTAAGCCACCGCATTAAAAAAATACTGGGCGTCAAATATACCTCTGATATTTTCGAAAAGTGCCCATAAATCTTGAACGACTCTGCATAGACGCCACAAACCCTATATTGGGTGAACGACCAAACAGGGAGGAATCTGAGAATAAAACAATATACAGGGTATTCCATTTAAAAACATGTAAGTTTATTTTGTAGCAAACTTATGCTTAACCCTGTATAATCGAAAATATTTTTAGGTTGTAGCTCACAGTAGTCCCTACAACTTTCGTATATATGTATATTTTTTTTTATTTCCACAATAACCGAGCTATTGGACTTGAACGCACTGTTGGATCACCCTGTATACTGTCAAAAAACTCATAACCCCGAGTTTCGATTTTCTACTATACAAACTAAAGATTTTACAGCGGTTGGCCACATTTCAGAAAAACCCCATATACTTACTTCGATAAGTATTTCCAAAAATTATATTGAAAACACCAAAAGAAAACAATGAAATTCTTAAGCTGATTTTTGGTCTTTGCCCAACTGCCGTTCTGGCAGAAAACAACCATTTAAACCAAATCATTTCATTGCCGACATGTCAGCCGATCCATTAAATACCTCATCAATAACTTCGGGGTGCGTTTTTTTCCTAACTTTTCTAATTGAGGCATTCATGGTTTTCAAGAGGGTCATTGTAAAATCAAAATCTGTACCCGCAAGTTTCTTGTCTCTCTTAAAGACGTATGGATATGAATATAAGTATGTTATAGCTAAACGGTGTTTCATGTTCAAAGTTTCATATTGCTAACGAAGAATTGGATACCTTCCTATATAAAAATACCTATAGAGTTTTTTAATAACAGTAAATTTGTAACGAGAGTTTTATAGCATAAAGTAACAATATAACAAACAGAAAAAATACATTATTAAAAAAAGGAAAAAACAAATTTTTAAAGGTCATGTTTAAATTGACGACCATTTTCCCTAATTCAAAATTGGCACATTTTTGTAATTCTTTGAATAGCGCGAAGAACCGTTGGTCTTATTCGCAGATTTTGAAAGGCAAAATGAATTGCCTCTCGAAGTTCTGCTAGGCCGTCATATCGTGTTTTATATACTTCATTTTGTATATAGCCCCATTTAAGAAAAGTTATTATCAAGAAATTCCCTTAAGAGCCTATAGAGTTGTGACTTGTGGCATCATCTTGCTGTAGGTAAACAACATTGTATTGGGCTAATTGAATATTTTCGAGCAGTTCTGGAATAACTTCCTCAAGAATTTCTGATTTCTAGGTATCTACGTGCTGAAAAACCTCTAAACTATATGTCTGCCCAAAATAAAACATGACACCCCAACTTCAAAGGTCCTTGTGCCCCTTTTAAACTTTAAATGCTGATTTTCACTACGCTAGTTCCTGGTATTGCGACGATTAAAAATTTCCGCAAATAAATCGTTAGCATCGATTTGCCTCAAATACGACTGGCAAAACAGTGCCCGGCGCTCGGCATCGCCAGGATGCAAATGTTGCACTATATTAAATTTGTATGGATGATACTTATATTTCTTCAAGTTCCTCTGACCGTCAGTTTTTGGCACATCAGTTTCCTTCTTAATTTTTCGAAATGAGGACGAATGTGTTTAACACCCCCTATCGGGTATTAATTTCCACTTTAAACTGGGAATTAGCCGTAATTCAAGCTTTAAACTGGAAATTAAGCCTAATCCCCACTTTAAACGGGGAATTATCCTAAATTCCCACTTTAAACTGTGAATTAGTCTTACTTCCCACTTTAAAATGGGAATTAGTCTTAATTTCGACTTTAGTCTGCGAATTAGGTTTAATTCCCACTTTAAACTGGGAATTAGTCTTAATTTCGACTTAAATCTGGGAATTAGACCTAATTTCCACTTTAAACTGGGAATTAGCCTTAATTCAAACTTGAAACTGAGAATTAAGCCTAATTCTCACTTTAAACGGGGAATTAGCCTAAATTCCCACTTTAAACTGTGAATTAGTCTTACTTCCCACTTTAAACTGGGAATTAGCCTTAATTTCGACTTATATATATAACACAGCACATATATATATATATATATATATATATATATATATATATATATATATATATATATATATATATATATATATATATATATATATATATATATATATATATATATATATATATATATATATATATATATATATATATATATATATACTCAAATTAACCGTCTTGAAGTTTAAAGGGAATCAATAAAGTTATTCAAGTACCAATATATAAATATCAGGTCAGTTGATGATCCACTACGGACTCCAGAATCCTTTGTAGTCTACTAAAATATCCAGAACCTTAAAGAAAAAGGTTCAGACAGCTTTTCAAAAAATCGGTAAATTTCCTTTACCCCGAACTTTCCTCGTTTTTACTTTTATTAGGAATAGTGAAGTGTGGCCCAATTTTGTTCCGCACATAGTCATTTTTATTGGGCGCCATTTTTTGTTCCCATATTAGATTTGAACCAATATTTTACCAGTTTCTGCGTATGCCACCCTTGATTTTTCGGTATAATTTAACATAAATTGAATAGTTTTTGCACTCATTTTTAAAGACCGCCATTTTGTTCGGACATGTTGAATTTGTACCATAGCACATTTAATTTTTCCACTTTAAACTGGGAATTAGCCTTAATTTCGACTTAAATCTGGGAATTAGACTTAATTTCCACTTTAAATGGGGAATTACCCTAAATTCCCAGTTTAAACTGTAAATTAGTCTTACTTCCCACTTTAATCTGGGAATGAGTCTTAATTTCGACTTTAATCTGGGAATTAGGCTTATTTCCCACTTTAAACTGGGAATTGGGCTTAATTCCCACTTTTAAGAATTATAAAAAAAGAAATACTGTGGCCCGAATACGCTTTCTTATATCAGGGCCATTATGCCACTAATTTTCTGCACTTTATATCAAGAAACCATACACACAAAAAATAAAAGTTTGTTACTCTTATCGTCGATTGAAAATTTATTTGACAAATTCCAAATTTGTTGAAAATTTGTTATAATGGTACCATAGAATTTCTACAAAAAACATTAAAATACTGAGAGCGATTCCCATGCCCCATATTATGAAAACTCCCTGAAAATGAACCAGTTTCAGTTTTTTAGCGCTCCGTTCCGTGTCCACAGGCTTGGGATCCAAACGGCCCCATTCCTTCGTGTAATATCCGTATGCCAAGCTTTTCAAAGTCATGTCTTTTAAGGCCGCCTTATAAGGGGAATTAGGGCCTAGGTAGAACGTCATGTATGCGCTACCAACTCGTTCTCGGACCTGCAAATAAAAAAAAGGTAGAATGTATGAATCTTCCCTAACCTCATTCTGCCGGACTTGCATTGTCTACATATTTTCGACTTCAAAACGTTTGGAATGGAAACTATCTTCACTTGAAAATGATTAGTTACTTATCGAAATGTTGTGAAATCGAAAACATAAAGACAATGTACTCTCTATTGTGAAAGCGAAGCAAATTAGGACATATATTTACAAAACCTGTAAGTCATGAAATAAACCAAGAATTAACCTGTTTCACTATGTAAATGACATTAAGAAACACCCTGTATGCACATGCTCGTAGAAAAAATATTGTACGTAACACATTCAGAAAGTGTCTTTTCCGCACTCGACTGCTGAACGAACTCAACTGCAGTCGTGCGGAAAAGTACCACTTTCCGCACTTTACAACTCGTAGTTTGGTAACGAATAATTTCCGAACCTTTGTTCACATACCTTTTGTCTTATTTTTCGTCTTACTATACGCCCCTGAAGTTTGGAGCAGCTTTTTACAGGATAGTCTGAGTGTTGGAACTGAGAAAATGCTTGAAACAAATCGGCGCTTAGAGTTCCGATGTATGCGAAGTGCGCAGAAGCTTCTGTAACATTCATCCCCCCGAAAAATGTTAACTTATTTTTATTTTAAAAACACTAAGGAGAAATGTATTGAGGAGTAAAGTAGAAAAAAAACGATGTTCTGTACAATAACACAGCACATAACATATATATATATATATATATATATATATATATATATATATATATATATATATATATATATATATATATATATATATATATATATATATATATATATATATATATATATATATATATATATATACTCAATTAACCGTCTTGAAGTTTAAAGGGAATCAATAAAGTTATTCAAGTACCAATATATAAATATCAGGTCAGTTGATGATCCACTACGGACTCCAGAATCCTTTGTAGTCTACTAAATATCCAGAACCTTAAAGAAAAAGGTTCAGACAGCTTTTCAAAAAATCGGTAAATTTCCTTTACCCCGAACTTTCCTCGTTTTTACTTTTATTAGGAATAGTGAAGTGTGGCCCAATTTTGTTCCGCACATAGTCATTTTTATTGGGCGCCATTTTGTTTCACCATATTAGATTTGAACCAATATTTTACCAGTTTCTGCGTATGCCACCCTTGATTTTTCGGTATAATTTAACATAAATTGAATAGTTTTTGCACTCATTTTTAAAGACCGCCATTTTGTTCGGACATGTTGAATTTGTACCATAGCACATTTAATTTTTCTGCTTAAAAACTAACCTAATTGACTTCAAATTTTGATAAAAGTTATATGGGGATGATCTGGTAATATTTTGGTAAAAATCGAGTATGGCAAAAACAAAATGGCGGCTTAGTGAAATGTTAAAAAAATATTATGAAAAAGCTACTTGTCAAATTTATTTCAAATTTTGCATAAACATCAAGTATTATGTTGGAGTCAACTGGTAAAATTTTGGTACAAATCCAAGATAACGGAGCAAAACAAAAAACAAAAAATTACTTAATGATTTCAAATATATGTATATATATATATATATATATATATATATATATATATATCTATATATATATATATATATATATATATATAGGGCTCAAATAGTAAAACTGTGTTACTAATTCAAGATGGCGGAACAAAATTGCGGCCAAATAAAATTTTTGTAATCGTGAAAAAATTACCCTCTCAGGTTTTACACATCTTCGAGTTTTAGCGTCCCTAGATACCAAAAAACATGTTTTATTAATTCCGTCGCACAGTATACGATTTGACCAATCCAGATGGACAAAAGTCGAAATTGGAACCATCTTATTACTACGTTTTTTATAATTTTTCTTAATCCTTAAGATCGGCCTAAACACCTTATCAAAAGGAATATGCTTGGGAACGCCGCCTACTTAGTGAAAAATTAAACAAAACAGCGTGTTTGTAACCATGTTTAATCATGACACGATCAGTGTCACTGTCAACATAAGCGTATTTTAATGTGTGGTGTGTTTTAGTTAAGGTTTATAGTTTATTTGGTGATGGATCCTTTATTTAGAGGTATGTAACTAAACAACAAAAATGTGTTTTCGCTTCATCATATAATGATAGAGTTATATTAAACGATTTTAAATTGTACGTGCCTTTAGGGCTGAAATTTTAAAAAGAGTAATATTCATGAGTCTGTCGTCTTCAGAGAAAACTGTTTTTCGACTTCTGGGATTCTGACCCTTAAACAAATCGTCTCCCAAAGGTTGAATTTATTAAATCATTATTTGCTAGTCCAAACCTCAATGCAAGAAAGCAGTTTAAGAGCTTTGGCAAAAAAAGAGTGCGAAAAACTTCGAATTAAGTGGAATCGAACGCAAAGAAAATTAAACCGATTTCGTACTTGGCTTGAAGAGGACATAGTATTTAAAATGATTTTAGTGGATCATGGTTCAACAACAACAACTGTTAGTACCACGGTTGGTAGACCACAGAAGACCTTTGACAGTAGTTCAACGAAAACAAAAAAACGAAGGGTTCAAGAACTATTAAAAAATTACAATCATGAGCAATTATCTTTTGCAGCAGAATTAAGTGTTCGTGCAACTGGCAAACGTGATGCTGCTAATTTAATAAAAGAAGTGGCTACATCATCTCCAAGACGCGCAACGACCTATAAAAGTCTCAAAAATGTCATTCAAAGAAACAAGGACAGCAACCGTACACCCCTGAAGAAGCGTTAGCTTTGTTTGTGGTCAATCATTTTTCCGTCCAACAGTACAAGAACATACAAGAGGAAGCGAAAGAAAGAGGTTTCAACTTATATCCGTCTTACGACCAATTGTTAAAAGTAAAGGAAATCTGTTATCCACCAGTTAGATATATAACAATTACTGACATTTCGGCTGAAGTGAACCTGCAAGCACTGTTAAACAACACTGCCACTAGAATTTGTAGTAATATTTTGGAAGAAATATTTTTAAGACCAGAGCTTACGGTATTTAAATATTCTTTAATTTATAAATGGGGCTGTGATGGCTCTTCTGGTCATAGCTTATATAAGCAAAAATTTGAAAATGTGGACAATACAGATGAATATATGTTTTTGTTATCTTTAGTTCCGCTAAGACTTATTACGAATGACACTAACAAAAAGTGAATATGGCAAAACCCACGCCCATCTTCACCAAGATTTTGTCGCATTATTAAATTTATCTATAAAAATGAAACCGAGCAATTAATTAAAGAGGAGTACAACAACGTTCAAAAACAAATCGATGAAACTGATGAAAATATACAAATTAAAGACGTAAATATAAGTGTTAGTCACCATTTAATATTGTCTATGATCAACGGAAAAGTGTGTAATGTGCTCTCGGAAAATAAATCTACACAAAGTTGTTTTATATGCAAGACAACAGCAAAAAATATGTACTCCGACACTATTTTAAATGAACCTGAAGGAAATAAGTATCGATTCGGTATTTCGAGTTTGCATGCTTACATACGAACTATGGAATGTTTTTTAAATATATCTTACCGCTTAGATAGATGTGAGTGGCAAGTTAGGGGAAAAGAAAATCAAGAAATTGTAAGAAAGAGAAAAGATGAAAAGAGAAAAAATAAATTTAGGGAAGTGGGCCTAATAATAAACAAAGTAAATCCAGGATTTAGCACAAGCAACAATGGTAACTAATGGTAATAAACGTCGTTTTTTCTGACTATCGTTCTACAGCTTGCATCACTGGCATTTATGAAAATTTAATGTATCGCCTTAATACAACTTTAAAAGCTCTTGCATCAGGATACGAAATTGATTCCGATCTATTTAAAGCATATTGCTGTGAAACTAGAAAAACATATATTAGTTTTTACCCTTGGTATAATATGCTTGTAAAAATTTTGGTACATGGAGCTACCTATTGGACAAATGTCAGAAGAGGCTTCTGAAGCAAAAAATAAAAAAATTAGAAATGCTAGACTGGGACACACTTGCAAAACATCACGTGTTCGCAGTAATTTGATTTAATAAAATATCTGTTGTTGTCATCTGATCCACATATTACGTTGCTAAGAAAATTACCAAATAAATCCACGCATACAAATGATAAAGATTTATTGTCATTGCGTCAGCGAACTAATGTTAATGTATAAATACATAATATATTGTAGTTATAAGTAATTAAGTATACCTAATAATTATAAATAGTTATGAAATAATTAACAGTTTGAAAAACAGAATTCTTAGATCTCAAGCCAAAATTCCAGAGCCCTGTAAATTCTGATTATGATTAGAGAAATCTCTGAATTGGAAAAATAGTAGAGCAAAACGACAAATCCGTGCCATAGGAAGCAATTTAGGAAGATACGATGTTTTACATGCATTTTTTTATTATTTTCTCTCTTTTTATCCCATAAAAAATTAATACATTAATGGAGTTCTGGAGTTTCATTTATTATAGAACACACTGTATAATTTTATAAATATTTAGATAAAAAACGTAAAAATACTTTATGAATTACTTTAATTTAGTTTGCCAATGTATTGTTTTAATTTTGTGAAGTAAAGATGAATTAACTGCTTTGTAAGGACACCCAAAAGGTTTTTTTTAATAACGACTAAATATCGATAAATAATCCCATTTTTAGGCAGTGTGTTAATGAATTTTGTCCATCTAGATTGGTCAAATCATACACTGTGCGTCGGTCTGTCTGTCGGCCTGTCTTTCAGTTCGCGACATAGCTTAAATACTACTTACCCGATTGACTTCAAATTTTGACCAAACGTTAAGGGTAATATGGGGATGACCTAGTAATATTTTGGTAAAAATTCAATATGACTAAACAATGTTAAAAACATTTTGTTAGAAAGGTGTATTATTTGGGGTTAAGATCCAGTAAAAAAAACCAAGTCTTTTTTTAAATTGTCGACGTTTCGGAACTTAATTTGTGCATCCTCAGGACACATATATAGATTCTTTATCCTGCATGAAACCCATATTATCAGTCTTTACCTATTCCGTTTGTCCGCAGATATTTCCGGAATATTAACAAACCGTTAACGTACGAACGTTAACAAACCTCCTGTTGTTATGTTACAGTGGTGTATTATTTGGGGTTAGGGTCCACTAAAAAAAGTCTATTTTAAGCAGTCGACGTTTCAGCAACTTTATTGTTGGATCCTCAGGACACATATACAGTTTCCATATCCTGCATGAACCCCATATTATTAGTCTTTACCTACTCCATTGGTCCGCAGATATTTCCCAGATATTATGTTTCTATGCTTTTTCTTAATGATCTTCTTGTTGTTATGTTAGATTGGTGTATTTTTTGGGGTTAGGGTCCAGTAAAGAAACAAAAGACGTTTTTAAATTGTCGACGTTTCGCAACTTTATTGTTGCTTCTCAGGACACATATAAATTCTATATCCTGCATGAAACTCATATTATCAATCTTTACCTATTTCCTGGTCCATAGATACTTTGTAGATATTAAGTTTCTAAACGGTTTTCATTAGCGATCGAAATGTCTGGAAGGCCCTTGTCTATTGGCACTGGCATTTTCGACCGCAAACCTCTCAGTGGGACAGTTATTGTCAATATGAGCCATATATCAATAGGAGACGAGTATCTTTTATGGTGAGACCTACTCTACCTCTCAAAAATATAATCCAGAAAGCCTTTTATTTTCTTTTTGGGCAGTCACTTAATCCCTACGTGGGACATACTCTATATATATATATATATATATATATATATATATATATATATATATATATATATATATATATATATATATATATATATAATATATATATATATATATATATATATATATATATATATATATATATATATATATATATATATATATATATATATATATATATATATATATATATATATATATATATATATATATATATATATATATATATATATATATATATATATATATATATATATATATATATATATATATATATATATATATATATATATATATATATATATTAATATAAATTTTCGTTTCGCAACTTTATTATTGCATTCTCAGGGCACATTTTATATCCTGCATATACATATGAAACTCGTATTATCAGTCTTTACGTACTCCGTTGATTCGCCAATATTTCCCAGATATTAAGTTTCTAAATGGTTTTCGTTAACAATCTTCTTGTTGTTAGAGTAGTGTATTATTTGGGGTTAGGAAACATCAGCAGACCAACGGAGTAGGTGAAGACTGATAATATGGGTTTCATGTAGGATATAAAATCTGTGTCCTGAGGATGCAGTAAAGTTGTGAAACGTCGACATTTGAAAAAAGTTTTTTTTTTACTGGTACCTAACCCCAAATAATACATCTCTTTAATATAACAAGACGCTCTTTAACGAAAACCGGTTAGAAACTTAATATCTAGGAATTTCTACGGACCAACGGAGTATACACAGACTGATAATATGTGTTTCAATTTAAGATTGCGAAACAAAATGAAGGCCCAATAAAGTTTTTAAAAAATCGACGTAAAAAATTCAACATGACGTAGCAAAATGGCGGTATGTGTCAATGTAAAAACTACTTATTGAATTTATTTTATTATGCCCAAAAGTCAAGTGTGGCATAGGTAGAAAGAAAATGGTAAAATATTGGTAGGAATCCAATATAATGGAACAAATAAAAATGAAATATGTAACACATAATATATACTGTGACTATGTACGAACTAAATTGGGTCACACTTCACTATTCCTAACAAAAGGAAAAAATCATAACTAGGGAAGTTCCGGGTAAAAAAATTTACCGATTTTTTAGTAATAATTTGTTTAACATTTCACTAAGCTGCCATTTTGCTTCGCTATATTGGATTATACCAAAATGTTACCAGGTCATCCCCATGTGACCTTTAATTTTGACAAAAATTTGAACTCAATCGGGTAAGTAATTTTTTCGCTATGCCTCGACCGACCAACAGGCCAACAGACAGACTGACAGAATAGATAAAACATGTTTTTCGGCACCTTGAAACTTAAAGATCTGAAAAAATCTGGAAAGGTAATTTTTTCACAATTACAGTACTTCCTTCCAGGAGGGAATTTAAAAATGTATCTTTTTGTTTATTGAAATCCGGCTTGCCCACTAAACTAATGAGATTTCTGTCAGTGACCCCAATTTATTTGGCAACCTGCCATTTATGTGTGATTCATGTGTAGCCGCAGAATATAGATTTACTACGATATATTCTTAAAGAAAATATAATGGGTAACAACTGGTCAGGGCAAAATATTCTATGTAAAAAAAATTAACCGTCCACAATTCAATGATACTCCAGAGGAGAAAGCTTCCTGGTGATGTTTAGATCATCTATTAGGCGAATAGTTTTTTTGGACAAAGTCAAGAATGTTAAGCGTTGAAGGAAAGGCATATTCTCTGTCTCTCTCTCTTGGTAACTCTACAACCCTGTGTGAGTTTGGGCTGCAAGTACTATTTGCTTCTATTGGGCCCTGTTATACATGGCTTCTTGCCAGTTAGTCACGCCCTTGATTTCCAGATCCTTGATGATGTTGTCTCTCCATCGCATTCTGGGTCTGCCCGGGAGTCTTCTTCCTACTGATACTTCTTCCCAAGCAACTTTTATCAGCCTGTCGTCTGGTACCCTCTGTACGTATCCTGCCCATTGTAATGTGAGGGATTTTATTTCATTTATGATGTCTGGTTCTAATTCGGCGTTTGTTCTTATACGATACTGTCCTGAGCTGGGGTCGCGTACCGCGCCAAAGATTCTTCTTAGAATTTTCCGTTCGAATCTCTGGAGGTTTATTCCTTTGAAGAAAACCGATACCAATTCAATGTAAGAAGAGCAAATCACTTTAAGAACTATATGAAATGTACCTTAACTAAACCCCGAACTCTGTGATTTTAAGCAGGTTCAAAAACAAACGTAATCGATATGTTAAAGCAGCGTTGTTAAAACAGTTTTGATGCAATATATTACATTATAATCATAAATTAACTGTTTCTAGTATTATACGTGGACTACATAAACAGTTTGCACCATAATTAAAGAAAATTCCAAATTACAATATTTTTGAGATAAGGAGAAAGAGAACACTTACTTGATGATAAACAAGCTGAACCTTCAATGGCAACATACGCACAAGATCATAAGGTACAATAAAAACTCCTTCTATTTTCCCTTTCGTGATGGGGACAAAACGATCTTCACTTACATTGACGTACCGATCCTGAAGCTTTCTTGTTAAAAATTCGCCCCAATATGCAAATGTGTGGATGGGCATTTTGCTTTCTCTAAGTTCATCAATTGTATCAATGTGTCTCGTTTGGTTTGGATATATTAGAAATGTTGTTATCCAGCCTGAAATGTCGATTTTTGCAATTATCATTAAATTCTCCTAATCCTACTAGAAAATAAATCGCCAGAGGCACTACCATCAACCCGAAACAACTTACGTTCTTATGATTAACAGAAGTGGTTCATTATTATCAAAATTAGAAAATTGGAAACATTAAATATACGATTTGATTGAAAATTAAATTATTACCGAAACGAAACGAAAGAATCGCATATTGAACTGCAAACAAAACTCCACTGCTTATATATATATATATATATATATATATATATATATATTTTTTTTTCGGTGCTATTTTCCTTGGTTTTTGGTCACTTTTTAAAGGAAAAATGTTTTTTATTTTTTAATCATATTTATTTTGACTGACGTTTCAACCTAGATTCGGTCTTTTTCAAAGTCTAAAATAGAGGAGAACAATTTTGTTTTTCGTAAAATTACATAGATTTTTTTAATACCTTACCAGGAACGAAAATAAATCCAACTGTCGTTCCTGGTAAGTTATTAAAAAAATCTATGTAATTTTACGAAAAACAAAATTGTTCTTCTCTATTTTAGACTTTGAAAAAGACCGAATCTAGGTTGAAACGTCAGTCAAAATAAATTTGATTAAAAAATAAAAACATTTTTCCTTTAAAAAGTGACCAAAAACCAAGAAAATAGCACCGAAAAATATATATAGTAGAACTAGGTCAAAGAAAACAAAAATAAATACTAAGTTATATATATACATATATATATATATATATATATATATATATATATATATGTATATATATATATATGTATACATGTTCTCTGTTTCTTGTAAGGTAGTTGTGTAAGTATTCGTGGTTTGGATAGTTCTCAATGTTATCTCTCATGTACATTAAACACTGAAAGATATAAATACATGGCACAGTTAGGATCTTTAAATAATAAAATTTTTCCTACAATCGGCCCTGAAGTTTAAGCTATCAATAACTCGTACTGCTTTTCTCTGAAAAGCGAATATTCAGGGCAAAGCAATTCTCGAGGCAATGCGTGCATGGTACACCGACAACATAACACTCTCAGACACCACATATACAATATTTCTTAAAGCATATACACGCAATCTTACCACAAACTGCATCGATGTGCGCATTCCATGTCATTTTCGGATCTATATAAATCCCCAAGAAACAAACCGAATCTAGAGTTTCGACTCCTTGAAGTGACCTAAGTGCTCCCAATATCATTAATGTAAATAATAAAGAGCAGCGGCCCCAGCACCGAACTCTGTGGCACGCCGCAGAGCACATCTTCCACATCAGAAACAAGACCATTTATGTCAACAAATTGCTTCCTACCGGTCAGACAGGAAAAAAGGGTGTAATACTGTTTTCACCAAAATTATAGAACCTCAATTTACTAATCAATAACATGGGAGACATACAATCGAAGGCCTTTCTAAGATCGCAAAATAAAGCCTCTATGTGGTCCCCCTTTTCAAATCCCGCATTTACTACTTCAATAAGCTTATTATATCATTGTTGTTGACCGAGAGCCTCTAAAACCAAACGGCATAGAATGAAATAAATTATTTACCTCAAAATAAATAAATATTCTACTTTTTAAAGCCTTTTCGAACAACTTCGAAAATATTGGTACTATTGAAATTGCCCTGTAATTTGTAATTTGATCAGTAGGACCTTTTTTATGTATGGGTACAACCCGAGCTATTTTTGAAACAGAGGGATACACAGAATCTCTAATACACAAGTTTAAGAGTTTAATTAGTGGCCCGACCACTTCATTTATAATATATTTGATAATTTTACTATTTAAGCCATGATAGTCGCGGCTATTTTTGTTGTTTATATCATTAAGTAAATCCCTGACCTCAATAAATGATACTTCGCTAATCGAAAAGTGGGTGTTACCCAGCCTGTGTTGATGGGACTGCATGTAAGTTCTCATATAGTCTTCAGATGCTGTATCACACTCAGGCAAACATTCAACTAATCTATGCAGTATGTTAATGAAAAAATGATTGACTTCACTTGGCACAAGTTTACAATTATAATCTCGATTTTTATTTCCTAAATTTGAATTATGTTTAGCTTTGTCCCACAAAGATTTAGGACTATAATTATGGTCTTGCAAGTATCTATCATTAGGTAGGTTTTTTGCCTTTTTTAGTTGTGCGCGATAATATATTGAAAATGTTTGTGAAATTTTTCTCCAGTGAGAAGAATTATAGGTATGGGCTAGATCCCTATAAAAGTTTAATGTTTCCCGAATATTTCTAAGACTATCATTAAACCATGAAACTAATGGTTTATGTTAGAAAGTTTTTTTCTGGAAAAGCCAAGTCAGCACAGTTTTTAATAAAGGTCACAAACACAAACTGTGATTGGTCTGCAGGTTGCGGCTTGCAGACTGGTTGGTTCTGCATAGGCCTTCACAGTCTCATGCAGAACAAAATCAGCCAGAATTGCTAGGTGGTCCAAAAAACCCAGGTCAGTTACGTTACCTTTACAATCATACATATTTGTTAGACCATTGTCCAAGCATGCATTACCTCTTGTATTTTCTTTTATCAAAATATTTAGGCCATATGAAGAGATCAAGTTCTTTAAGTTCTGTGTTTGAGTGCTATTATTATTAAAGTTTATGTTGAAATCCCCATTTATAACGATCGAAAATTGAAGTTCAGTTATTGTGTGTAGAATTTGTGACATTATATCAAGAAATGTGTTAAAATTACCTGTAGGGGGTCTATACACTGTAATAATTAACATTTTATAGATGTCTGATCGGATAGCACAGAACTCAAAATCCATTTCAATGGAGAGTAGTGATATATCACCCCTAGAATAGAATAAACTTGATATTGAATCGATAGTGGCCAATGCAATGCAAAAGTGAGATTTGATTGGGTAATTTATTATTTTTAATTGACTAATTGCAGCATCTGTTATCCAGTGTTCACTGAAGCATAAGATATTGTATTTAACATCAAGCGTTTCAATCTGCAATAATTTTTATTAGTATTGTTCAGAATATTTAATTTAGAATAGCTGACGGAATTTTGTTCATTTATTTGTGAAAATGTAAGATTGTTAAAAAGTCTTTGGGTTTTTCAAAATTAGAGCGTTTGATGCCAACATTTTGTGGCCAAAAGTTCCGGTCATACACTTCTTCTTTTTTAGGCGTATAGCAGCTACAACTAGAAATCTCTTTAGCTGCTGCAGATTTGATGGAATTTCTCTTACCAATTATTTCTTCATTGCTTAATTTTGCTTTGTTCTTTATATAGTCCAAAACTATGGTTTCATCGGCCATTATTTTATCTCTATTTATATACATCCAAAGATTTCTGTCTTCTCCGACAAATTTATTTTCTTCTGCATTGGTTTGTCTTGTCCTAAACATTTGCGAAAGCCCCTTCTTCTGCTTATCTGAACTTTGCCAAGATTGCTGTTTGTTATACCGTGACAAATTGCTATTTCTACCGTGTTTATTTCCTATATTTCTTAATCTTCTAAAAGCCGGTGTATTTTGTTGAAAACGGTCATTTGTTTATGTGCTAATTTCAAATAGGTCGTGGTTAGACTCCGGTCTGCGACGGTTGTCATTTATAAATATACGTTCACTGTGTTCCATGATTGCCAACCGTTTCACGCTTTCAAAGTCACTGCGTACGAGTTCAGCTTCAAGTTCATCCGGGCGTATTGGCAAAACACTTTCAGCGGTTTTAGAAATATGCTCATTACTTCTCGCCGGTGACGCCGTTTTTTCAAATTCAAGGTTACGAGCGTCAACTATTATTGCATCCTTGTTTGTTCAGTTTGTTGTGGTTGTGATTGGTTGTTTTTTTTTTGTTGTTGAAATAACGAAATTCTTTCAAGGAGCAAACCATTGTTTACTCTTAAGACATTATTTTTATCTTCCATTTCGGTAACGAGCCTTTTTAATAAATCGTTTTCTAGAACTAATTTACTGATACCTTTTTCTTCATTTTTTTCACTCTGGACCAGATTACAGCAAATTACTTTATTTTTGTCCAGTCTTTGGAACTTTTTTGCACGGCTAATACAGCTGATATGATATGGGTCATAGCAGTTTACACACATATAATTTCCCACAATATTTTAGCACTGGTAACAATTTTGAATCAAATTTTCACTAACTTTTGCACTACTTTTTTCATTTTTATCGCTACTATATCCACTATTTTTACTACTAATCTTCTCGACGTCCGCTTCCGCGTCTGTATCAATAGCGGCCATCTTTGCTGAAATATATATATATATATATATATATATATATATATATATATATATATATATATATATATATATATATTTCTTAACCATGTATCAATATTCTGTTAACTATTTTCTTGGGTATAGGTTAACTCATTGGTTTCAGGGGCATATCCTTAGAGTGGTTTAGGTCCTATCTATCGGAACGAGTCCAGACAGTCTCATTTAATGATGATATTTTCTGATTGTTTTTACTGTATGTAAATGATTTGCCACAGGTTCAAATAAATGGGCTCTTCACTGTGTTTGCGGATGACACAACCATTCTCTGGCACGCTGTGGATTTAGCCAGACTAATTAACAGTATTTCAAAGGACCTAGTGGCTGTTAAAAATTGGTGTGATTCTAACTGCCTCTGTTTTAACACATTGAAAACGAGTATTCTCTATTTTAGGTGTGTTGTTCAAGATATATGTATTGATTTAAGGTGGTAAAGAGTAGTCTGGGTTTTGTTATGGCCAAAAATGCTTATTATGCTGTAACTGAACCTCACCTTCGCTATGGCATTGCGTTTTGGGGTACATGCCCTCAATTTTTATTCACATCTGTGTTTTTACTTCAAAAGAGGGCAATTCGTTATTTTTGTGGCGCAAAAGTTCGGGACCCTGCCGTTGTTTATTTCGCCACTTTGGAATATTGACTCTGTACTCTATATTCATCCTAGAGACGGTAACGTTAATCTTTAAAAAGTATAGGGATGAACTGAACGAGATTGGACCATATCCGTCCCGACGTCCCTTTTCATAAAAGCTTCCAATACCGCACTCGAAGCTAGTAAAAAAGTCTTTTTTCTATGAAGGCAAGAAGCTCTTTAACCATATGCCTATGGAAATTCGAAAAATTAATTGTTTAAATAAATTCAAGACAGCAGTAAAAACACCTGGGTCATATTATACCTTGGAAGAGTTTTATGGCACAGTTTTTAACTGAAATATATGTATTAATTTTAATGTATTTGTTATTTTTTAAATTTATGTGCTTTTTGAAGTTTTAATTTTGTTCACCCACGCTTTTTTTTTAATTTAGATTTTTTTTTCTTGAGAAAATCTGTTGTTGGTGTTAAGTTTATATTTAGGTGTTTTCTTATATTTGTGACTTTGTATATGTATTGTGTATGTATGGTTGTATTTATTTATCTATGTATGTGTGTATGTATATATGTATATGTATATGTGTATGTATATATATATATATATATATATATATATATATATATATATATATATATGTACAAACCATTATATTATTTTATTTTATTACCTATATTATTAGTAATATTTTTATTGTTTTATCAAGGATTTGTTAACAACTTCTAGTTAAAACATTAAAGCTATTTTTTTGACTTTGACTTTGAGTTTGACTCATTAAAAAATAAATCTATTATTTACATCGACGTTTCGCTCATTATGTTGAGCTTTCTCAAGATGAACATTTATTTTCTTAAATAAAAACATATAAAGTTAATACTGTAAAATTTAAAATGATTAAAAAACGTTCACTCAAAAAAAATTGCATTAAAAACAAAAGAAGACCGTAAAAAGAAAAATACATTTAAAACAAATTAAGATTATACATAGTACGCACCTTCGAAACATGTCGATTTTAAGAAGGTTTTGAGATAACAGTGATTTCGATAGGTGTGGAATTCTGCTAGTTTGTATATAAAAACGAAGACATTTTTTTCTTGTCGTTTTTATTTACTTGGATTTTTATTGATATACAGAGTTTGGGTTTATGCTATTACTGAAATGTACAGGGTTTAATGAGAGAAATAGTTTATTTTTATTTAGATTAATTTACTTAGATATCAGATTATGACAAATTTGGTTTAGATTATTGATGTCTTTTTCATCGTTGACGGCATCTTTCTCCTTTTTAATTTCTATCATTTCTTTTATTGAGTGTTTACGATAATTAGTTTCTTGCTCTTTATCATAAACATTAATTATAAGACATTGTTAACAAACAAAATAGCAGACTCGCACGTATTTTTTAGTTAGTTTTAAAGCAATTTTCTTTCTCAAAATCAATAAAGAAGGTAAAATTGAACAAAAATGAAAAATAGTTTTTTTTGATAAAGGCAATTGCTTACGAGAGTTTTGGCTTTGAAATATAAAATATGCATTTTTTGAAAGCCCGTTTCTCCGAAAGCCAATTAAATATTTTGTTAAAGGCTCATAGACTGCTTCTTAATGATGCTGAATAAGAATCTAAGGTCATCATTTCCATACACAAGTAACTAATATTTGAGAAAAAAATTACATCTTTTTTCCCACCTGTGCTCCCACGCCAGTGGGCGATGTCAAAGTTGAGTGTGACGGATTTTAAATCCAAACATAGTATGAAAATTTAAAACTAATCTGATAAGTAATTCTTGAGATACTTCTGAAAAGTGGATCACACAGTATATATATTTTGGAAAAACATATTAGGCAACAATTTACCTTGAAACGGATTTTATTTTCTTATTTAGTAACCCCAGACCACTTAATTTTTTTATTCTTAATAAAAGTTGACTTTTTTGGTGTTGGGATTCAAAAAATTAAAAAAATAGCAGTTTGAATTTTAAGATTTCATAAGAATTCAAATGTTTAACAAATATAAGTTATTAAAAAAAAAACACTGCTTAAGACCAGTATGTTAATATAGGAAACGAAACCACAAAACATACTAAAGTAAGCGACTTTATTTAGGTATCCGATATCCTGTATAAAGCAAAAGATAAAATACCACTATCAATAAGTCCCCCGTATTCCTAACAAAACATCTTCTCCGAGGTCATGTTCAAGTCAAGAACAAAATTCGATTGAAACATATTAGATCTTTTCAAAATTTGAGCAGAATTCATGTATTCTATTTAATAACCGCCATCTTGCATTCGTACCAAAATTTTACCAGTTCAGTCCTACATAATACTTGATTTTCACCAAAATGTTACCAGGTCATCCCCATATGACCCTTAATTTTTAACCAAAGTCAATCGGGTAAGTAGCTTTTTAGCTACACAGACAGACAGACCGACGAAATTGAGAACACATATTTTTCGGCATCTAGGGACTCTGAAACGTAAAGATATGAAAAAATCTCGAACGGTGATTTTTTTCACGATTACAATACTTCCGTTTTATGCGGGAAGTAAAGAAACGTAAATTTCAACCCTACAAAGTTCACCTTATACAAGAACTTAATGTAGATGACCTAGATCGCAGGTTAAAGTTCTATGAAGAAACATTACATTAATTGTAACGCAACCAAATTAATTCTATCGGACATGTTTTAATGACGAAGCTTTTTTGTGAACGACACGGTCAACAGATGAAATGAAATGTTACGCGCAGTTAGAATGCTGGAAGAAGGAAGGCGGCAAATCGATGTCGCAACGGTTTTGGGCATTTCACAAAGTCTAATATCAAGAATGTTAGCATAGAACTACCGGCGATATGGGAGATCGTCATCTAATATGGCATTGCATAACTACACCTCGGTAAGGTAGATACATTCTTTTCAACACTCCAGTCAAGAAATCAATTTCACAAGCTCACATTGTGGCCGTTTTAAGAAGTAGCAGCCAACGTTCTCAGTGTTAGAGCATAGTAACTAGCTTCTTAGCTACGCCAGGAATTAATAGACAGTCTGATCGACGGAATTGAGAGAACAAATTTTTGGCATCTAGAGACGCTAAAACTTGAAGATCGGTGATTTTTTCACGATTCAAAAATTTTATTTGGTCGCTTTTTTGTTCCGGTATCTCGACTTGGTACCACAATTTTACCAGTTCTTTTCTATGCCAGAATTAATTCTTGCAAAAAAAATTGAAATCAATTTATCAAGTAAGCATTTTTTCGGGTTGAATTTTTAAATATTTCATTAAGCCGTCATTTTGATTCGCCACCTTAGATTCGTACCAAAATTTTACAAGTTGGTTCCTACGGCCTGCATATCTGTCCTACAATTTACACTTAATGAAAAATAAAATTTGGACCTCTGCCTTCCACACAATTTTTCTGGCTATGCCAGTGTTATTTTGTTGTCCCCATGTTTTTTAAACTAAGAAAACGGTTTAGAAGTGTTAATTAATTAATTTTTAATAATTATCCGTAAACTGCCAAATAACCATGACTACTTTTATATCGACGTTTTGTTTGTTTTGTAAACTATTTTGTCATTTAAGACAAATAATGTTACTAAGAATTTACGCAGTCGTGAAAATCTAAAAGTCTTTGGCTCTGTGCGGCAAAATTTAAGCTGGAATATTTTGATCTCTCCCCTCTCTCTCTTCCTCTCCTCTCTCTCTCGCTCTTGCTCTTGCTCTCACTCTCGCCCTAAATTAACACATAAACGAAGAGCTCGAAAAGGTTGAGGCGACTTCCTGATTTTTCCTCCTCTTTTAGTAATACTGGAAATGTGAATATTTATGAGATTCAAGCCCCTTTACATAACCAAATAAACAAAACAAATACAAAGCGAGAAGTCAAAAATTGTGACACTTCATTTGAAAATGTCGATATAAGCAGTGTAGTCTGTCAGTGGCGTATTTAAGGCGGGGGTTTAGGCTTAAAAACCCCTTAGAGCCAGTTTTACTTAAGCTAAAATGAAATTAGTGAGGAGTAAAGACTGTTTTTTTAAACGTTCATGGGTTAAAAATCCCCCCCAGCGCTAGTTTTACTTAAACTAATAGCATAAAGTAAAGACTTTATTTTTAGTCGTCCATTTACTTGTATAAATCCAATTACCTATAAATCAGTAGGTGGGAACTTTCTATTTTGTTTTGTTTAGTTGTGGAAATCTTTTGATCTGCCCTTACTTAGATTAGTTGAATTTCTCAATCAACGTAGTCTAATGACTTCATGTACAAAGAAGCAACTTCTATATGTGCCACTGGTCCATGTTATCTGCGTATGATGGAATTCGTTACGAGGAACGTTCCCGGGTAAAGGCCAATTTGGGGCTCTTTTGTTTTTTTTTTGACCGTCTGCCGGTTTCTTTGTCTCTCTGTCAGTTCATGACATAGCTTAAAAGGTACTTACCCAATTGACTACAAATGTTGGTCAAAAATTAAGGGTCATATGGGGATGACCTGGTAATATTTTGATAAAAATCCAATATGTCGAAATATAAGGCGGTCTAGTGAACGTTTCACTAAAAAAAGTTATTACTGAAAAAACTAATTATCCAATTTACCTCAAATTTTGCACAAATATCAAGTGTTATATAGGAATGAACTGGTAATACTTTGGTATGAATATAAATAAGCAAAACAAAATGGCGGCCTAATAAAATATTTCAAAAATGAAAACACTATTTATTAGATTAATTTCAAACGTTATGGAAGCATTAAGTGTGACAGAGATAAATCGGTCAAGTTGTGGGTCGCGATAGCGAAACGAAAATCAACGTAAAAATTCTTATTCAATTGACTTTAAATTTTGCAGAAAAACTAAATATGATACAAAGATAAACTACTACGAATTCAACATGACGGAACAAAATGGCGGTGTGTTTTCAGAAACTACTTATTGGATTTATTTTAAATTATGCTCAAAAATCAAGTATATATATATATATATATATATATATATATATATATATATATATATATATATATATATATATATATATATATATATATATATATATATATATATATATATATATATATATATATATATATATATATATATATATACATGTATATATATATATATATATATATATATATATATATATATATATATATATATATATATATATATTTATATGTATATATATAATATATATATGAATTTCAGAAAGATATTTCTCCAGTTTTTGTAGCAGCGAATTAACAGCACTAACAATAGGTCTGATGGGTGCCCCTAGTTTGTAATTTCGGGGTTTATTAGTGAACTTTTTGTTTCATTTTTTCATTTTTAGTTGTTTTTTCTAGGTACGTGTTTTATATTATATATATATATATATATATATATATATATATATATATATATATATATATATATATATATATATATATATATATATATATATAAATTTACCGATTTTTATAATAGGGTTTTCAAAATTGTATTAAGCATCAATTTTAGATTTCCCTCACCATATGAGCAGAATTTATGGTTAACTGAATTAGTCGTTTTTGAGTTATGCTACAAACCGACCGGCAGATAAGAGAACATTAACATAAGGATATAGATTGCTTAGTAGTTTAACGACTGCATCTCTGATAGAACTTCAATTAAATTATGTAAGCTCTCTATTAATTTAGTCTAAATTACACGTTTCAATCAGTTGATTCTGTGGCAATTTATTTTTACAATGAATTTTTTAAATTAAATTACAATTATACTTACTTTGAAAAGTCTGAGATAGAATTATATTGAATATAGAAAAAGAGAACACTAACATCCTCCAGCTAATATTTAGGTTAATAATTTTCTGTCCAGAAAACATTAACTTTAACCATATTAATTTCAGCGTATGAAAAGTCGTTAACACAGAAATTATAGCCAACCAAGTGTATTTATCAAAAATGTTTAGCAAATTAGCAATAGAAGAAGGATCCTTAATTGTTGTTATAGCAACCATATCCATAAGACTATGAGGGTAACCTAGTTGTAATAGGGTATGTTCAAATAGAAATACACCTACGGAAGTCATGTCGGCTTTACCATTAAATACTTCGTCACATCCTTCCGTAAAACTATTACTTTTGATCAGTCTGGCAGTACCATTTATTGCTTTCAGAAATGTCATGGTAAACTCAAAATCCGTTCCTCTCAGTTTTCCTTCGTATTCGTATGCGTATGGTGGAACCAACCAGTAGGAAATATTTAAAGTGTATCCATGAATATTTTTTAGTTTATTTGGAAATAGGTCTACAGATGTATAATTGGTAACATTCGTGGAATTTGTAATTTCCCCATTAAATGGGTTATAACTTAACACTTGGAGGTTGTTCGACTGGTTCATGAATAAAAGCAGAAAATTATATAGTTTAATATTGACCCAGATCGACTTGAATATTCTTATCAACTTATCCTGTTTTCCATCAAAAACACTTAATCCTATAAAAATATATCTCGAATCTTTTCGCCACAAATGAGCTCTTTTTAATAACTTTTCAACAGTGTTTTTAATAGTATCTTCCGTAATGCAGTCTAGAAATACCACCGTGTAACGAAACTCTGTTATGCTGGTATGGTCTGGAATGTCTGTCATTATTTTGTATGGAGACACATAAGTACGATTTGTTAATGACAACCATTCCGTGATTATATCTTTTGATGTTGCCGATTCATTCTGAATAAAAATTGCAACGGTTGCAATTTCTTCTTGCTTGGAATAGCCTGTGTACTTCTGCAAAAAATATGTTATTCTATTCAAGTGAGTGAGTGCGGTGAAAAAGGTACAATCGAAGCATTTTAAAAGAGTAAACAAAACAATGCAGGGAATTATAACGTACTTCATGGTGAAATGAAATAGAATTTGTGATTGAATAAATGTTATATTAAAAAAAACTTTTATATAGCTCTAAATTCGTAAACAATACACGTTTCTGGGATCAAATTATAAGATCATTTGTAGGGCAAAAAAAACAATGCTTTCAACCAATAAATGACGGGGAGACATTTCTTAGTTGAGAAAAGTTTTTTTCTAAAATAGTTTTAAAAGGAATATAATGTAGAGAAAGAAAGTTTTATGAAGAAAATAGTTTTTTGTTCTATTTTCGTCAATTGGGAGTTTTACTTATTACTAATTCAACGATTTGTACCTGAATTTAAGAATAATGAATTTGTATGATTATAGTTCAAAGAGTAGAATTTTCTTATATTACTGGATGGTCAAAAAACAAAACAAAATATCGAAAAATTTCCCTTTACCCAGACCTTCTCTCTTTACGTTCCCGAGTAAAGTCCAATTTACCGACTTTTTTATTTTATTTTTTTTTTGATAAATATTTTGTATTTATTTTTACCGTTTTTGTCGCATTTTCATGCTGTGTGTGTAATAATTTTTAATTGCCAGGATCACTTTTTTTTGTGTTGATTTATGTACGAGGGAAGTTCTGGGGAATTTATCATTTTTTTTATTTTTTTTTTAATTTTATTATATTAATAATATTATTATAACTAAAATGGCCCACAAAAAAAGTGGCGAGCCTAAAATTTTTATCAATTTCAACCCCCCCAAATATCACTATCGTCTATGAGTCATTTTGTTGCCTGTTTCTTTAGAATCATTTTGTTTTTTAAATAACCGTTTTATTTTTTTTTAGAGAAAGTGCAGCCCTATATGTATAGTGCTGTATTTAGTAAATAAAAACATAAAAAGACTGCGTATCTATAGACAACATTTATTTTAACAATAATCAAACTTTTAATTTAAATTTTATAAACAAGAACTTAAATTAATAACGTTTTATAAACAAGAACTTAAAATAATAACGAATGTTTCCCTCTCTGACCCTTATTACACTTTGTAAACGCCTTGGCATGCTTTTAATCAGACGTGCTATTGAATTTTGGGAGATGTGATCCCATTTTTGAACCAGTGCTTCTCCAAGTTCCTCTAAATTGGCGGGTACATGTGGACGACTACGAACACGCTTACCAACCTGATCCCAAACATGCTCAATCGGATTTTAATCCGGGCTCCTAGCTGGCCATGGCGAAAGATGTATGCCCACTGTCAGGAAATATTAAATGTAAATCGTGCAACATTGTAATGGGTACAGGCTCGCATATAAATAGACGCCATCTTTTATAATAAAGCAGTTGCCAACTAGACTCGTCGTTTGTCGTTTCATTTCATTGTCCTCATCCCAGACCCGCTCCCAGCAGTAACACATGGCGCAGTAAGGTCGTCCATTTTGTAAGCCGAAAAAAAAAAGAGAAAAACTGAAGATTGAAGCTAGAAGAATGGACTTTAGAGGGATTCCACCCATGATAATGTCGGGAAATCTTTCAGAAAATTGGAAATTTTGGAAGCAAAGGTTCAATACGTATTTAAAAGCAACAGAAATATCAAAAAAGGATGAAGGTACAAAATGTGCTCAGCTCCTCACGTTGATTGGAGACGAAGGTATTAGAATATATAATGCATTTACTTGGGGGCAGGATGAAACGGAAACTTTGGAAAGTCTGCAGATTAAGTTCGATGCTCATTTTAACCCGAAAAAGAACCTTACCTATGAACGGCATAAGTTTTTCACAATTCAGCAACTCGAAGGTCAATCGGTTGATCAATTCATTACTGAACTAAAGAATCTGTTACTTTCTTGCGAATTTAGCGATTTAAGAGAGTCACTTATTAAAGACATGCTAGTTTGTGGATTAAGGTCTACCACACTGAGAGAAAAGCTACTTCAAGAAGATGCTACTACGCTGCAAAGGGCCGTCCAAATTTGTGTTAACATAGAAAGCACAAGGCAGCAGAACAGATATATCACCAATGGTATTAAACAAGAAAAACAAGTGGAAGTGGACGCTATTGGTACCAGGTCTCGTAAGAATCAGGGCCCCCGATCACAGCAACTAAGAACTGACCATCCAGGTTCGTTAGGTTCATCTACAAGGCACAATCAAGGCAAATTCACCTGTCCCAAGTGTACCAAGCGTCATGAATATGGGAAATGCCCTGCATTTGGCAAGAAATGTTTAAATTGTGGTATCAGTAATCATTTTTCTTCTTGTTGTTTTAAAAACAAAGTATCTAATAACCACTGTTCTAACTTTAACAATAAATCTAAATATTTTAAACATAAAAAATCTATTAACTGTATAAAGGATAATGACTCTAGTTGTAGTGATTTGGATGATACAGATAATTTTCTTTTCATAGGTTCTATTGATATTCACACAGTCTCGCCAAGGGGTTCAAGAGCCACCGCTGGGATGTCTGAGAGTTTGTGGGTTACGACTTTGGAGATTGAAGGACAGACTTTGGACTTTAAACTGGATACAGGAGCCATGGCCAATATAATACCTGTAAGTTTTCTACAAAAAATCAATTTTGATCTTTCAAAAATAAATAAAGTTAAAACCAAGCTCACTTCTTATACTGGGCATACTATTCCTATTATTGGTCATTGTATTTTAAATTGTAAGTCTAAAAATAAACAGGAGAGTCTGTTATTTTATGTGGTCTACTCAGAGAACAGTCCTATTTTGGGTCTTAATGGTTGTGTAGAACTAGAACTTATTAAAAGAATAGATTCAGTAGAAAATAATTTTCTAAATAAAAATTTTGAATTAAATTATAAATATAATTCCGTATTTAACGGTATAGGTTGTTTAAAAAAAGAATATCATATTGAGTTGAGAGAAGGCGCAACTCCAGCAGTAAATTATCCTAGAAAAGTTCCATTTGCTCTTAGAGATAAACTCAAACTTACTCTAAATCAGTTAGAAAAGCAGGGACTTATAGAAAAATCTAATGATTGTACTGATTGGTGTCATAATATGGTAATAGTTAGAAAATCAAATGGTCAGCTTAGAATAGCTATAGATCCCAAAGATTTAAATTCAAATATTAAAAGACATTATTTTCAAATTCCCACTCTGGAAGAATTGACGGCTGATTTGACAGGTTCAAAATATTTTAGTGTCTTGGATGCAACACAAGGTTTCCTGCAGATTAAATTAGATAAAAATAGTTCAAAACTTTGTACTTTTGCTACTCCATTTGGGAGATATCGATTTTTAAGGTTACCTTATGGGTTGTGCAGTGCCCCGGAGGTTTTTCAGGAACGAATGTTTGAAATTTTTGGTGGTATTGAGGGCTGTAGTTTCTATGTTGATGATATTTTAATATATGGAAATACTATAGAAGAGCATAATGCCAGGTTAATAAAAGTTTTAGAATTTGCCCTAAAAAATGGCTTAAAATTTAATAAAGATAAATGTAAATTTTTGCAATCTGAGGTTAGGTATATGGGTCATACTATAAGTAGAACAGGTATAAAACCTAATGAAGATAAAGTACAGGCTATAAAAGATATGCCTTCACCAATAGATAAAAAAGACGTTCAAAGATTTCTTGGTATGATATCATATATGAGTAGGTTTATTGAGGGACTTTCAGAAAAAACTGCACCTCTTCGTGCTCTCCTGAGGAAAGATAATCTTTTCCAGTGGGATGACATACACGAAGCTACTTTTAACAACTTAAAAAATGTTTTGTCTAAAGCTCCTTGTTTACATTTTTATGATGTGTCTAAACAGTCGGCAACAATATCTGTGGATTCATCTCAGTTTGGGATGGCTGCCGTATTACTTCAGGATGGAAGGCCTTGTGCTCATGCATCCAGGGCCTTGACAGAAACTCAGTGTAAATATTCTCAAATTGAAAAAGAAATGCTAAGTGTGTGGTTCGGAATTTCTCGTTTTTCGCAGTATGTATATGGAATTAAAAATCTAATTGTAGAAACTGATCATTTGCCTCTAGTTAGTATAATTAAAAAGCCTTTACATTTATGTCCACCTAGATTACAAAGAATGATTATGCAGTTAAGGAAATATAATTTTGAATTAGTGTATAAGCCAGGCAAAAAACTTATTTTAGCTGACACCTTAAGTAGGGCTTTTCGTAAAAATAATTTCTTTGAGGAAAATGTAGATTTAGAGCTGGAATCACACATTTGCTTGGTATTAATGAATATTAATGTTTCTGAAGATAAAAAGCGAGAAATAATAAAACTAACCAATGAGGACCCAGAGTTAATTTCCCTAAAACAGTTTGTCAGGAACGGTTGGCCGAGTAGATTAGCAGACTGCCCTGAAAATATCAAATTTTATTTTAAATTTAAAGGAGAAATTTCTGAAATAAATGATCTTTTGTTTAAAGGCCAAAATTTAATTGTGCCTTCAGCACTTAGAAAAGAAATTTTAAATAAATTGCATTATAGTCATCTTTCTGCAAAAAAATGCATTGATAAAGCTAAACTTTCATTTTATTGGCCAGGCATGACAAAACAGATTGAAGACTTCGTACTATCATGTCATGTATGTCAAACTTTCCGGAAGTCTCAACAGTCTGAGCCCATGATATCTCATGATATTCCTTTGCGTCCTTGGTCCAAGCTTGGTGTAGATATTTACCATCTTTTTAATGTATCATATCTTCTGATTGTAGATTATTATTCTAAGTATGTCGAGGTTATAAATTTGGATAAGGACTTGTCTAGTGATAATATTATACATAAACTTAAGGGTGTATTTGCTCGCTTTGGTATTCCAAATATCCTGATTTCAGATAATGGTCCTGAATGGTCCAGTTTGCTTTTCAAAAGGTTTTCAAAAGCATATGACTTTCAACATAAAACTTCTTTACCTTTATATTCTCAATCAAACGGACAGGTTGAAAGATCAATTCAAACTATCAAAAAAACTGTTAAAAAAATGTATTTTAGACAGGAAAGATCCTTGTTTAGCGCTTCTCGAATATAGAAATACACCTATGGATAAATATAACTCTCCGGCTAATGTTTTGTTTAATAGAAATTTAAGAACAATTTTACCACAGTCTAATTCTCATTTCGAGTGTAAAACTTTTGATAAAAATAAATATAACACATTTTTAAAAAATAGTCAAAAATCGCAGAAAAAATACTATGATAAAAAAGCATCAAAAAATTTAAAACATCTCCCTAATAACTCTTCAGTTTTAATTCAAATAAAACCACAAACCCCCTGGGTTTTAGCAAAAATTGTTAAAAAAGTTGGCATTAGATCATATTTAGTAGAGACTGAAAAAGGCAAGAAATATAGAAGAAATAGAAAATTTATAAAAGAACTAAAGCACCAGCCAAGGGAGAAAACCGAACTCTCTAGTATGGAGAATGGTAACCTAACTAATTTTGCATCTTCTAGTAATTTTTTAAATTATAATTATATTCCTTTATTTGACAATAAGTCTTCAGATACTGGAGAGGGTGGGAAACAAACACCTTTGGACAGACTATCTAGTAATGGCAACCTAGATAATTTACAGACAGACGGGTCTAGTAATGATTGTGCTATTCAAAGTAATGTACGTGTTAGTCCAAATAACTTTAATCTTTGTCCAAATAGTGTTTGTCTTAGTGATAGTAATGTTAGTAATAGTACAGTAGACGACTGTGAGAACAGTGAGGATACACTTAATAATTCCTTAGATAGTAATTCTGACGAATCACATAAAACATGTATTTCTAGTTATGAAACTTCTGAGTCACCTCATTCCTCTAGCGAGGATGAAAATCTGTTTAATGCTACTCGACTAAGTAGAACGGGTAGAAACATATAGCTGCACTACAAGGCTTCGAGATTATAAACTTGAATTCGACTAATACATTGTTAAGATAGAGTCTTCACTGGTTCACAAGTAGTTTATCATTGAGAATGTCTTATATTGTGGCATAACATTTTTATTTATTATATAACATTATATAATTGATATTGAATTAGAGATGTGTTTGCAATTTTAGGTTAGAATGGTTGTACATTATGGTTATAACTATTCTTATTACAAAATAAAAAATTTTGAGTGATTATTAAAATATTTTATGAAAAACACCTCTAGAAGTTTGGTACATTTTGAACAATATTGTGATTTAATTATGTTGGGAATTTTACATAAAATTCATTATATATTGTATATACCGTAACGGCTACTGTTCTGTGAGATTAAATAAATTTAATGTAATTATAAAATAAATGTAACTAGTTGTAATTAATGATCTGTGATAAAAAATTAAATTAAGACTGATAATTTTTAGTTTATAGCTATTTTATTTAAAGAAGGGAGATGTCAGGAAATATTAAATGTAAATCGTGCAACATTGTAATGTGTACAGGCTCGCATATAAATAGACGCCATCTTTTATAATAAAGCAGTTGCCAACTAGACTCGTCGTTTGTCGTTTCATTTCATTGTCCTCATCCCAGACCCGCTCCCAGCAGTAACACACCCACTTCGTCCAAATATTGCTTCACAATACGAGCAGTGTGAGGTCCGACATTATCATGCATAAAAAGGAACTCCTGTCCTATGAAATCAGCAAACGGTACGACGTGTTTAGCCAGTACGTCAATATAACGCTCGCCATTGAGCGAATTTCTTGATAATATGCAAAGTTCTGTGCGCGCTGCGTGGGAAATCCCAGCCCATACCACCACAGAACCACCTCCGAAAGGTTGCTTTTCTACAAACATACCCTCAGCGTACCTTTAGCCTTCCTGCCTCCAAACTCGTTGATTTCCATCGGAATAATGTAAGCAAAATCGTGACTCGTCGGAAAATAATACTTGGGACCACTGTCGTACATTCCACTGATTTTTTTCACGTGCAAAATTAAGTCGAGATAAACGATGTTCTGGTAGCAATCTTGGACCATTTGCTGGTACTCTTGACTTTAATCCTCTCTCTTTAAGCCGACGCCGACGTCTCATCACATAAATTTTTATTACGAACCTCAAGTAAATGTCTCTTTACAATCACGGCATTCTGAAAAGGCATTCTTAAAAAAAAAAGTTTGATGTAACTCTGAGACGACGCGATCCTATTCTTCTCACAAACTGCCCAGTTTCTAGAAACCTGTTCCTTGCCCTTCTAGCCGTGGTTTCTGGAACACCCACTATTCGTACGGCGCGGCGTGCGCAACGCTCCTTCCATCATTTACTAATGCTACAATCTGAGCAATTTGCTCTGGACTAATTTGTCGTGCCATTACTAATGAAAACAACGCTTCCAAACTGACAGAAAGTATTTTCAAGGCTTGACATTTTAAAATTCAAAGCTCTCTACGCTTGTAAAATTCCATTTTTATTGAGTGTAAGGGATATTACAGTAAAACATCACTTTACTTACACTGCTCTATATTTTCTAAAAAGAAAGATACGAAGATCATTCAAAAAACAAAATATTGCTAAAGAAACAGGCAACAAAATGACTTATGGACGATAGTGATATTTAAGCCAGGTCATTCTATAGATCGTCTCAAAAATTGGTGAAAAAACACAAGTTTGCGTTTGACCCTGTATATTATCCAGTATTATTCCGAAGTTTAAATTTATATCACAAAATCATTGTGAAAAGGTATCGAAATAAATTACAAAAAAATTAACAGAATCTAAGAATCCATTCAAAAATTATTAAGGGTTGAAATTGATACAAATTTTAGGCTCGCCACTTGTTTTGTGGGCCAGTGTATTATCATCATTAATTGCTAAGTTCCCAGTCTTCTTTTAAATCTTAAACCAAATATCATGAATTATTTTTTGTTACGTTTCGGTAGATGTTTTCTACCATCATCTGACTATATATATATATATATATATATATATATATATATATATATATTCCTGCCCAAACATATATATATATATATATATATATATATATATATATATATATATATATATATATATATATATATATATATATATATATATATATACATATATATTTATATATATATATATATACATATATAACTGCATATATATATATATATATATATATATATATAATAAATAAATGGGGGCGTGTTCGGAAAAACGCTTGGACCCGTCGATATATATTTTATACAGGGTGTGTCCTATATATATATTTATATACATATATATATATATATAT
Organism: Kuschelorhynchus macadamiae; assembly: GCA_030620095.1. Classification (NCBI taxonomy): domain Eukaryota; kingdom Metazoa; phylum Arthropoda; class Insecta; order Coleoptera; family Curculionidae; genus Kuschelorhynchus; species Kuschelorhynchus macadamiae. Next base: position 1,108,147 of record JAUTXW010003727.1, on the reverse strand, counting down.
ATATATATATATATATATATTTAGGAACTGTGGAATATATCGCCGCGAACGTCTTGGCAAATTCCTAATCTTAAATAGAAATTTCTTCTAACGTTATTTAGCATCTCAGGCGTGACCGATCTAATCGCAAGCGTTATTCGTCTTCTTAAGTCAGCTAAGTCGAGGGGTTTAGTTTTGTATACAACATTTTTAATATGTCCCCATAAGAAAAAGTCTAATGGCGTCAGATCAGGGGATTGCGCTGGCCATTCTATCGATCCTCGTCTCCCTATCCACCGATTTGGAAATATTCCGTTGGGGTACTGCCGGACATTAATTTGGTAATGGGGCGGTGCTCCATTTGCTGAAACCATATCATATTCGCTGGAACTTGTGGGTTTGCTGGATCCGGATACAAATTTGTCAAAGTTGGCACGACATTATTTTGGAGCAGTGCTAAATAATTATCGCCATTCAAATTGCCATCAATGAAAAAGGGGCCTATGATATGATCCCTAACAATTCCTGCCCAAACATTAACCTTTTCAGGATATTGAGTATGTTCTTCGCTGATCCAGTGAGGATTTTCCCTAGACCAATAGCGGCAATTTTGACGATTTACATGACCGTGAAGTGTAAAGGTGCACTCATCCGAAAACAAAACATGTTTTAATTGAATAACATTGTTATCTAACATAGCCATCATTTGTTCACAAAAATAAGTTCTCTATCATAATCGTCTTCCATGATCAGTTGGTATCACTTTATAGGGATGCATTTTATTTTCTTTTAATGTTCGAATAATCGACGAATGGCTAATATCGAACATTGCCAGTATGTGATAATATCCAATTTAGTATCATCATTTATTGAATTGGCAGCTGCTTTTTTTATCTGCCTCACATGTCCAAGCTCTTGGGATATATGCGGCAAATTTGGAAATTTTTCATGAAATAAGCGAGCAACTTCCACTTGTGTTCGTGTGTTATCTCCATAACCAATCATTTGTAGAATTGTTATTTTATGCATTTCTGTTAAATGAACCATTTTTCTGATATTAGGTATTATGCAGTTAACGAAATTCAAAAGACTATGACACTGACACTGACAACTACTGTCTTGCAAAGAGAAAGGACAGGCATTTTACACAAAAGTAAACAAAACTTAAAAGTAAACAAAACTGGCTCTTTTTGTTGCATATCAATGAAAAGGAACGCTAAAATGGTTTTTGCTTACATTCTTAATATGAAGACCTAAATGGTAAATAAGTATTGAGTGTGTTGTAGCGAATTTTTGTAATCAAATAAATAGTTCAGTAACCAGAGCCACTTTCATGAATAATAATAAATTCGAAATAAATAAAATAAAAATAAATTTGAAAACACTTAATATTGCCGAAATAGTTGAAGATAGGTATAGGACATTGAACATAAAATATGTTTAGAATCTCCTAAAGAATTCAAAAATTAAATAATATCCGGGGTGTTGCATTTGAAATAAGAAAGTTGGCATTGACCACTGTTACAGGACACACCCTGTATAAAAAGTTTTTATTGGAGAAAATGAGCAACTAAAAATACCAATCGACGGGTCCAAGCGTTTTTCCGAACACGCCCCCATTTATTTATTATCGAATTTATTCCATTTGGCTGATACACACTGTATATGTTGAATTGTCTTTTCTTGGATATTTCTTTACTCCATAAAATGCTATTAAGGCAGCGTATTTTTTCATCGGTGCCTCTTTTATCGAATACAATTCCCAGGTATCGGTATTCCCGGCAGGATTCAACTTCTTGGTTGTTGTCAACAGTAAGATTTATGTCATGTCCTGAAGCAACACAGAGATACTTTGTTTTCTTGATATTTACTTCCAATCCCCATTTCGAGTATTCCTCAATCAGTTTTCGCTCCATATCGTCTTTATCAATTGCGATTACGACCTGGTCGTCTGCAAACTGGAGAGTATACAGGCAAGTATTGCTGAGCTCCATACCCATTCTATTTATTTTTCTTTTCCAATTTTTAAGTGCGATTGCTATATATATTTTGAATAGTGTTGGAGATATACAGCATCCCTGCTTTAGTCCTTTAGTTACTGCGAAACTGTTTGTGAGATAATTTCCAATCTTAATTTTGGAGAGTGAACCCGCATACAGATTTTGTAATGCTTTTGTTAAAGTATGGTTTATTGGCGATGAAATCAGGATTTCCCACATTTTGTTCAATGGTATGTTGTCATAAACCTTTTTCAAGTCTACAAACGTTAGATGTACATCTCTATTTCAAGCGGTTTTCTCTTCTATTATTTGCTTTAGGCAGAAAATGTTATCCCTACAGAAACGGCCAGCTCTAAATCCACCTTGTTCTTCTTCGTATTGGCTATATTCGGGCTCTATTAAATCTCTAAGTATTCTACCGTATATCCTACTTAGTATGCTGGTCACTGAGATCCCTCTCTAGTTTTCACATCTTTTCTTATCTCCCTTTTTGTGAATTGAGGAGATGTATGACACCTTCCACTGGCTTGGGACAGGATGTCAATTCAGTTAAACACTTTTGGGAGCATTTGATAAAGCATATGTGTTCTACTTTTAATTAGTTCCGTAGGAACACCTTCTGGGCCACAAGCTTTGCCGTTTTTTAAGCTTTTCACTGCTTTTACCATACTTTCCACTTCGACGTATACAGGTTCCCCCTCAAACTCTATACCTGGTGTAGAGGTGTTTTCTAGATGTTCAACTCTCTCTTCGGTTAACAGTTTTCTGTAGTGCTCTACCCAAGTTTCTAACTTTATACAACACAGATTTACTTTTTCTTTGTGAGTGGTTTTGATGGAGTTTATGAATCGCCAGGCTTCTGTGCCATCATCTGACTAAAATGATACAGTTTTTGTTTAGTCATTGCAATGGTTAAGAAGAAAAAAATTTAATAATAGAAGTTTTTTTATTATTTTTTTTAAGAATTTGGAAAATTGACGAGGTTCATATACGTGACATGTCATATCACAAACAAAACATTTTGTTAATTATTATATAATATTATAGTTCGAAGGGTAACCAAAGAAAAACATTTTTTGTATTTCTTATATATTAGAAAAAGCAATTGTTATTATTTTTTATAAAGTATTTTTTAAAGTGGTGCACACCTTCCAAAAACGTATGTTTAAATTAATAATATCTAATTATTTTTTGTTTATTATAAACTTTATAGAAAATAATAACAAATGTTTTTTCTAATATATAAGAAACACAAGAATAATTTTTCCCTTGGTTACCCACCAAATTATAATATTATATAATATTAAAAATACACAGGTATATGAACCTCGTCGATTTTCCAAATTGCAACAACAAAATAAACTTTTACTAGTATTTTTTTACATGATTTACATTTTCTAATTTGTTCGTCTAAACAAAAATTGTGCCATTTTTGCCTGATTATGGTAGGAAACATCTGCCGAAAAGTAGCAAAAAAAACAAGATATTTGGACTATTTCTACGAAAGCGTAGAAGGGCCACAATTTTTTTATTTTTATTTTTATTACAAATTTCGACTTGTAACTCGGAATTCCGACTTCTATCTCGGAATTCCGACTTCTATCTCGGAATTCCGACTTCTAACTCGGAATTTCGACTTCTATCTCGGAATTCTGACTTGTAACTCGGAAGGTTTTTGGCTGAGTTTTTAAATATTTTCTTATGTTTATATTCCTATATAATACTTTATTTTTGTGCAGTTGGATAATTGGATTAGGATAATTAGAAGTCACGCTGATAAGTAGTGCCCTGAACGGACATAGAGACAGACAGACAAACCGACAGACGGACAGGCAGAATTGATAAAACAAATTTTTTGGATGCCAAAACGTGAAGATATGTAAAACCTGAGAAGATGATTTTTTCACGATTATGAATATTTAGCTGCCATTTTGTTCCGTCATCTCTAATTAGAACAACAGTTTTACTAGTTCATCTGTATACCACAATTATTTTTGACACGCAATTTGAAATCAGTCCATTAAGTAGTTTTTCAGGCGGAATTTCTAAATATTTTGCAAAACTGGCATTTTGTTCCGCCATCTTGAATTTGTACCAAAATTTAACCAGTTGATTCGTACGTAATACTTGATATTCCTCACCCTAAATAATACACCACTCTAACACAACAAGAGGATCGTTAACGAAATCCATATAGAAACTTAATATCTGGGAAATTTCTGCGGACCAACGAAGTGGGTAAAGACTGTTAATATGGGTTTCATGCAGGATATAGAATCTATATGTATTTTGAGGATAAGATAATAAAGTTGCGAAACGTCGACAAATTAAAAAAAGACTTTTTTTACTGGATGCTAACCCCAAATAATACACCACTCTAAAATAACAACAGGAGAATCGTTAACGAAAGCCATTTAGGAACTTAATATCTGGTAAATATCTGCGGACCAACGGAGTAGGTAAAGACTGATAATATGGGTTTCATGCAGGCTATAGAATCTATATGTGTCCTGAGAATGCAGCAATAAAGTTGCAAAACCTCGACAATTTCAAAAAAGATTATTTTTATTGTATCCTAACCCCAAATAATACACCACACTAACACATTGTTCCGCCTACTGGATTTTTACTAAAATATTATCAGGTCATCCCCATATAACCCTTAATTTTTGGTCAAAATTTGAACTCAATCCGGGTTAGTTTTTAAGCTATGCTGCCAACTGATAGACAGGTAGGCGGACCAACGGATTTGATAAAACATATTTTTTGGCATCTAGAGGCGCTAAAACGTGAAGATATGTAGAACCTCAGAGGGCGATTTTTCATGATTACAATAATTTTATTTGACCGCCGTTTTGTTCGGCCATTTTGAATTAGTTCCACAATTTTACTAGTTGATCCCTATACCACAATTAGTTATGACACACAATTTGAAATCAGAGCACTAAGCAGTTTTTTTATGCTAAATTTTAAAAAATTTTATTAAGTCGCAATTTTCTTCCGCCATCTTGGATTCGTACCAAAATGTTACCAGTTGAATTCAACATAATATTTTGATGTTTGTGCAAATTTGAGATAAATTCGATGAGCAGGTTTTTAATATTTTTTTAACATTTCACTAAGCCGCCATTTTGTTTCGCCATATTGGATTTTTACCAAAATGTTACCAAGTCATCCCCATAGGACCCTTAATTTTTGACCAAAATTTGAAGTCAACTATATTACTGGTGCCAGTTAGTTTGAAGTTCGGGATCCGGGAGCTCAAACAATTGCCTGTTATTAAATTAATTTTTTCTACATATATATTATGATATTGTATACAGGGTGTCCATTTATGTCTATTTTTTTAATATTACGTTTATACCGTCATGTTTAAAATTTAAATTTGTTATATATAGAACAGTCACACACTTTTTAAAAATAGAACATCTTGTAGAATGTATAATATATATTTTGGACTTTACTTAAAATGGTCTTTCTGATGGTAAAATTCTACTTACAAAAATATATAAATACTGAAGTATTTTATCTACCGGGGAAAAAGAATATTTTTTCGAAATGTACAATCCGTTTTGCTACAAATTTGGGGGGGGGAGGTTTTAACCCCATGGGTGCACAAAAACAATGATTATCGAAAATCTCGAAAGGTTTTTTTTTCACGATTTAAAAATTATTGCTAAAAATAACATAAATAAAACACAGAAGTATTGCTTTCAAGTGTCATGTTTAAAATTAGTTATATATAGAACACATTGCTATAATAAATCCTTAAAACAATTCTACTACAAATATTTCCAATTTCGCTAAACATTTGGTGCGGCGGCATAGCTTAGAATAGCAACTAAAATCATTCACTTATGTTCTTATGTGGGTATAAAAGCATGAAATTTAGGATGCTAATTTAATACGTTCAAAACAATGTTTTAAGGATATTGAGTCGCTTCAAAATTGCCCCAGAGATCTTGAAATCCAAATGGTGGCCAAATCTTGATGTTTTTTCCTAATAATCATCTCATTCATTTTTCCTGATAATCATCTCATCTTATGTATGTATTTTTGAAACTGAATTACAGGTCAATTTAAAGATTGGTAATAGGATGTCTATAAAAACCAAATCAATCATATCATGAATATCAAAAAAAATACGGGTAGGCTGCATTTTTAATATATTATATCTAAAATGAGAAATCCAAAATTGACATTTAATAGCCTGTCTTGCAATCGACGCCAACTTGTAAAATGTTTGGAGTTGATTTATCTCGTTTCCTGTCCCCGCGCAGGCGCTGAAGAAAAGAAATGTAAGAACAAAACTGAAGATTCTAAAAAATACACATTTTTTTAGTCCCAGGCTTAACTATCTATAGGTAGTTACCGTTAAATACCGGACGCCAAAGTCAAAATCAGTTTTTCCGTAGTTATACCTACAAACGTTGGCTTAAACTGATTATATTTTTAAAAAGCCTAAAGATTCGCACAAGGTACAATTATATTATATTCTGTGTAAACGATTTAGAATAAAGGACATAAACGTCCCATAGCCAGTAACGACTGAGATCGAAACGAATTGAAAATTTGTATAATATATCAAAATATAACCCAGAAAATCAAAAAATTCTATACCAATGCATATGCATTATTGACTGAAAACTGAAAAGTTCCATGAACATAAGCAACTTTCAGTTCAAATCTTAGCAAGATTAGATATCGGGCCGGTTATTGGACGATAATATAATAATACATGCGAGTTAAAATAGAGTTCAAGACAAAAGAAACTGGAACAACTAAAAACACAAATGAAGTCGGTTTAAAATTTCCTCAACCAAGAAAACCAATATGTTGGTTATGTAAAAAACAAGCTGGATATGAGTGGTACTGGCTGCAGCTGTTCATCAGAAAATTAGTCAATAATTGAAGCTATGGGCTGAGTTCGACACGGAAAAAAATGCGATATTTGGCAGCTCACAAAATAACTAAGAGTCTAGGATTATCAAAAAACGTGGCTAATCCTATATCTTATTCTCTGACAGGTTGTGGTACGATATCTAACTTTTCCGATCATGGCAAAAAGAAGGTCTGGACAACAAAGAAGATTCTCCCTGAACTCTCTGATGCACTTATTGGGTCATCTCGGGCATCAATAAAGAATCATATGAAATGTTGCTTCTTAATTACACTACCCCCCCCTTCGAACTGAATTTCTGGCTACGTGCCTGATGTGATCTCATTAGATATACTTAGACTGGCTAAGGAAAAGCCTACATATATAGGAGCCTATATTAGTCTATTTTACCCTCGAGTTTACCTCACTTTTCGTAAATCATAATTTTGAATTTAATGTCATAATTTTAATATTTAATGTTGTATATATATATATATATATATATATATATATATATATATATATATATATATATATATATATATATATATATATATATATATATATATATATATATATATATATATATATATATATATATATATATATATATATATATATATATATATATATATATATATATATATATATATATATATATATAAAGAAGGAAAGCTACAGGGTGACAGTTACTTACTGATCATCATATCTCTAAAACCGTTAAAAATAAAACCTTTCAGTTGAGCGTAAACCGTCTTTGTGATGTATATGCGAGATAAGAGAGGATTTTTTGAAGCTTATCCCTAAGAAGCAACTATGTTTTTACTCTTTTTCAATATATCTTGAATTAAATGAGATTTTAAAATAATTCTGGATTTTTTAAAATCCCACATTTTAAGAGGTTGAAAAGGGTTGAAATGTGTTTCTATTTTTTTGCAATATCTCAACAGCTTTCAAAAATATTTAATTAAAAATTTCGTCAATGGCTTTTAATAACAGTAATCTAAAAATCGATGTTTAAATGATTCGAAATTTTAATTGGGTAAAACGTTATGAAATGTTAATTTACACTTTATCGGTATCTCTTGAACTAAATAAATGAGATTTTAAGCCGATTTTTTCGCGCAATGGCTTCCTAAAACAATTATCTAAAAATCGATTTGCGAATTTTACCCAAATTTCACTCAAAAGAGAACAGTATTTACGAAAAACTAGACCAGTCAAATCAAACTAATGAATTTGCAATTACAAAGTCTAGGAAAATATTTCTTTAATATTTTGTGTTGTCGTTATGTAAACTCTATATTTTTATGAATTATTGTTTTAAGAGTTATATTTGTATTTGTAGTTTATTTTAAATTTATAACTTAAAGTTCAATAAAACATAATACAGAATGTGTACTTTTATAAATTTTTTAAAAGGCGGCATTTTAATCCTGGCACAAAGGCAGCCGAACCCATAGTAGCGGCTTTGCCGAAAATTATTTTATTGGCACAATTAGATAATAAAAAAAAAATGTTAAAATTGATCCCGATTTGGGATTTTCCGGGCCGCATTTAAACAAAATGTACCATTATCGAGTCAATAGTGTGATTATCCCTGCTCTGATTTGTCGAGACCAAACGCTGGTACGTTTTGCCAAACGTGACTAAAACGCTAAACGTTTTGTTTGGAATAAGTACAATTTAAAGACACTATTGTACTAAATAAATCCAAGTTGGCGGATTGATATAACAACTTCGCCAGAAATACAGTCACGCCGTCATTATTAGAAAAATGGGCAGTTTTAAAGTAGTTTAAAGGTACCGGCGCACTGTGGGCCAGAAATCCTTTAAACATTGAAAAAGTGAACTTTCAATAATGGTGGTGCACTAATTTTTCTCGTACTAAAAATAGTCAAATAGGCCATGAAGGTTACAAAAACAAAACAAATATTTCTGTCAGGTTTTTTAATGACATACGCTGGTTTGACAAATGTCAGCAAATTTAGTGCTTATTGTCTGGTTTATTTTATTGATATAAATTCCTTAAGTTTGAGACGATATACAGGTCAAAGTGGATTAAATATTGAACATACGCTATGGATGGAATAAATACAGGTAAGTTCACTGTTTTATACCATATATATTTTCTAGATAATTTTGCGAAATATAACTTATCGGGTATTAGTATTAGTCTAAAGATAATTAGGCATAGTTTGTAAAAAAATATTTTAACCTGTCATCTGTGTATATTGTTGCTTAGCAATAAAAGTCCACTGCATTTAATAAACATATCTATTAAATTAGGAACGCAACCTATTAAAAAATAAAAATCATTGATATTCATTCACTTTTACCATGTTATAAGTCACTGCTTATGAATCTGATTTATAGAGGGCAGCAGCCAACAGCTCTTCAATAGTTGGGCCGACTACACCATATACACAGGCCACAAGCATAAATTTAAGTATGTATAGGTAGGGGAAGTACGGACAAAATGACATAGTATTTTAATATTGCTTTATGAAAACTTACTATAAACAGTAACAAACGCTTATTATATGGAACAGTTATCTTTGATACATTAGCTTTTCATGTAAGAAAGTTATTTTTAAATAATGTAAAGGTACACAAACTTAAAAGCTTAATACTAAAACCTAACTCAAAACCATTTTGTCCATACTGAATAGACAAAATGGCATATGTGTTATGGACAAAATGACTTAAACAGAAACACATAATTCACAAATGAACATCTTTGTCGTTTTTACTACATCAGCGCAAATTGCATGAGCCCACTGTGCACATTTTATACACCTTAACCAGTTCTCACCAGGCTTTGAACGGGAATATAAGTCGTTGCAATAAATACAGGGACAGTCGTCGTCATCAGTTTGCGAAGCAAATGGATCTGCCTCTTCATCATCCTCATTGTAATCAAATACTGCTCTAGTGGCCTTTCGCTTTCTTTTTTCAGAGGTGATTTTAGGCTAATTTTTGGCTTTTACTTCCTCCATGTTCGGCGTAGAAGTGAGAACAAAATGCGTTTTTTGCTTCTTTGGTTTTCTCTTCCCCTGTCCTGTGACTAAATTTCCTTGCGGAATAGGAGATAACATTTCGATCGGAACGAGCAATGAACTTGTTGATGGTTCAGGATTTTCCTCACCTCGAGATATTTCATATAGTATGATGGGTGCACTTTCAGAAAATGAATCTGTTGATGATCCGGGATTCTCCTGACTATTCGTGCTTTCATCTGGTACGGTAGGGGCAATTTCGTTATTTTTAGAACTTGGTTTTTCTGTTACCTGTGTGGGCGCAAATTCAGGAGGCATTATTGGAACATTGGTTGTCTCAGCAGGCTCCAACATATAATCTGGAAAGATATCAGGGGCAACAGGCCAGAGACCAGTGTTTTTAAATCCTTGGCATGCATTTTGCACAGTAGCAGCTTTGCCATAGGCCTCATTAAATAAATAGCCAATTTGTAGATGAGTAACTACGCGACCTGGATGAATCTTTAACCATTTTGATATTTCCTGATTGAAGTAGGTTTTTAATGGTCCATAAAAACATACGTCCAAAGGTTGCATCCGATGGGTGCAATGAGGTGGCAGACATAATACGATTATACCATTCTCTTTAGCGTATGTCAATGATTCAAATCCTTTGTGACAAATGAACCTGAGGGTAGTAAAAGTCAAATGAGCAGTGAAAGAGCCTTGGTTTTAGCCGTGGATGCTAGATTATCTAAAAGACAGTATCAAGAGTTAAGAAACATAGCAAAAGAAAATAATTCGAATCTCTATCTTCCATACAACCAAATTAGAGAAGCCAAAAAGTTGTGCTATCCCAACGATATTACAGCCACTGAACTTGCTGCTTCTGTAAAGCTTCAATCATTACTTGATCACACGACTTGTAGATTACTTTCAACTCTAGAATTGGATAGTTTTAAAGGCTTAAAACAAAGTGAATTATTTATGATTTCCAAATGGGGTATGGATGGCAGTTCTAACCTGGAGTATAAGCAGGCTATTAAAGGCGGTTATTCAGACACAAATTTATTTTTGACATGTTTGGTTCCACTTCAGGTATATACTCGAAATAAATATAATGAAATTATTGTAATTTGGAATAATCCGTTGCCTGCATCCATAAAGTATTGCCGACCATGTAAAATTCAATTTTCGAAAGAAAATATTGTGTCAAAAATCGAGTATGCCGCTATGCAAGCCGAAATTGATCTACTAATCCCAACAAAGTTCGCGATAAATGAACATAATTTTAATATAAAACATGAACTATACATGGCAATGATCGACACAAAAATGATAAACTCTTTAACTGGTACTTCGTCACAAAAATGTTATTTGTGTGGTGCTTCCCCAAATGAAATGAACGACATTGAATTAGTTTCTAAAAGACCTATAAAAGATGAATATTTAAAATTTGGGATCACATCTCTTCACCTTTGGATACGATCCTTTGAATGCCTCTTAAAAATTGCTTATCGTTTATCACTTGAAAAGTGGCAAGCACGTGGTGCAGACAAACTCATTATTATTGAACAAAAACGTAAAATTCAAACTGAATTTAAATCTCGTCTCGGAATCATTGTTGACCAACCAAAACAGGGAAGTGGTACATCGAATGATGGAAACTGCGCAAGACATTTTTTCCGAAATTATGATATATTGACCGAAATTACAGGGCTGGACAGTGTTATTATACAGATTTTTTGTCATATTGCAAGTCATTGCTAGCGGAATAAATGTCAAGAAAAATTAATTTGATACGTATGCAAAGGGAACTGCCCAATATTTTGTATCGAGGTGTCCCTGGTATAAAATGCCAGCGGGCATTCACAAAATGCTAATACATGGTTCAGCCATTATACAATCAGCACCAGTGCCAATAAGACAGTTTTCTGAAGAAGCCCAAGAGGCACATAACAAGGAATACCAAAGATATAGGGAACATCACTCCAGAAAATTTAACAGAGTTGCCACAAATATTGATGTCCTTAATAACATGCTCGTTTCATCTGATCCAAAAATTACTAGTTTAAGAAAAAGATTTTCAAGTAAAAAAGAAACTTTTGCCCAGAAGCACAAATGGTCGTTTTGATAGCGATACAAGCTCCGATAGTGATTCGGAATAAGAAAATTAGACAACTAAAGCTGTGATTTTCGTTATTGTTTACCCAAATTATTTTTTGCTGTTATTGTAGTTCTGTTGTTGTTATTAAATATTTTAAATAAATTGTTCGTATTTAATACAGCTTTTTCACTCCTACATCAATAACTTTATTTGCTTCAATTACCTTTTTGAGACTATAAAAGAGTAATAGGATAGAAATAGGAAAACATTTATTGTTCTGAAAAAAAAAAATGTTTTTTTTTTATCGAATGACTTATTAATTTTTTAGATATAGGCTCTCAAAAATAGATGTGTGATTTTTTTTTCATTTTTGACATCTTCTATTACAAGCACTAGATCAACAATAAATTTTACAAATTTTCTCTAGGGATAAAGCCTTCAAAATAGCAAAATATGGCTAAAGTTTACAGTGGTTTCACAATATCATGTCTTGGGGAGATCCTTTGAGTAGTTTATAAATAGAAATAACTTATTTTTCTTTGTTTTTGATGATTACATGATAAAATTTAGCTAAATTGTTGAAGTGGATAATTTTTTAATGTTTTATAAAATTCTGGCCCACTGTGCGGCGGTGTATTTTTAATTTTTTTTTTAAATAATTTAAACTTTTTTATTTGTAATAATTTTTAAAATCTATAAAAACATTCTTGAACCACGTTTTCACGTAGAAAACAACTTTTATATTAGTTTTTAACTTCGACGTTTTCATTGTTCTGACCATCATCAACTTAATTTTTTCTTATGGACACCATAATGGATTATTCCAATTTTAAATAGTTTTTTTAATAACCAGTTCAACGAGATATTACACTTTTAAATCAAGTTCTTTTTCAATCTTCATCAAATAAGTAGTTCGTATCAATTAAAATGTTGTTTAGGACGTACTTGTTCATCGTGTTAGTGTCAAATTTCATACTTCTATACATAAGTGAACGATTATATTGCTATGCCTCTCGACTAATATTAGGTAAAAATTCCTATAAATTAATAAAACTTGAAATGTATAAAACAAATATTTTTTTGAGGTGCCACTAACTCAACGATATAATTTCTACAGTTCTAGATTACAATAATTGGAGAGTGGATTTTTTTTTATTCGTACATGTAACGATTGTGGGGTGATGTTAATTTTATAGGTTTTGTGTATTTTTATAATTAATCAGCTTTACAATTATTCTGTCCTTCTTGGTCTATGTTTTGCTATTTCACGAGATTCAAGTGTTCGTATCCCATAGCAACGATGCCAAACATTCTCAGCAATGAACACCAGAATGCTCGTAACAATACCAACTGCCCAGAGGAGAAATATTCCTTTTAAATGCGATAGTTGCAATTTCGTCGCGTGTCTATCCGTATCCTCAGAGCCGCGCTGGCCTGGATTCAGCGTACCCCATTCTCTTGAGTAATGCCCGTATGCTAATGCTTTCAGAGTGAAATTTTTGAGAGCTTCTTGGTAAGGTGAATTAGGTCCTAGCAATAGTGTCATAAATGCAGTTCCCAGCCTTTCGCGAACCTGAAAAAAAATAAAGATAACGAGTTGCTAACTTTTTCCTTCCCTCGAAAGAGTAGTCGTGAAGCAGTCACCCTCCGAGATTTTATCAGATTTGGAAGTTTAAGGATCCCTAGATAACAAAAGACAAAATGGCGGTCTCTAAAATGTTAAAATAATTATTACAAACAAACTATTTTTTGAGATAAATCAGATAACTCAAATTTTGCACAAAAATCAAGTGTGAGATAGGAACGAATTGTTAAGTCTGTCAAAATTTTAAAATAATTATTAGTCAAAAAAACTGTTTTTTGACTGATAAATTTTGCAGAGGATAAATGTGAAATTTTTTGCACAAAAATCATCAAAATGTGAGAATAAAGTGTTTAAAAAATTGTTACTCAACTCAACATGACGTAACAAAATTGGTGGCCTATCAAAATCAGTACAAAAAATTAGTTATTTAAATGATTTTAAGTTTTGCTCAAAAATCAAGTGTGCCATAGGTAGAAACATAGTAAGATATTAAGTCCTAAAAATATATCCTCCATTAGTAAATTAGTAAATAGACATAAGCATAAGAAAATGTTAAAAGATGCCACTACTCTTCAAGCACCTGAGGTTCCCAATAAGTTCATAGTAACCCCATATGATCCCAGATATACGAGAGGTCTAGAAAAAGTATTTTAAAACGTAGGTTTTAGAGTAGCCTACAAAACGGAGAACAAATCTCCTTGGAAACCCTAAAGTCGACTTGAAGGAGAGGAGTGGCATCTATGAAATTAGCTGTAATGACTGCGATCTAAAATATGTTGGGCAAACTAAACGCTTCATAAACATTCGTTTTAAAGAACACATGGCACATTTAAGATACAGAAGAACTGAAAAGTCGAGCATTGCCCAACATACTTTGGAAAACAATCACCAAATAGGAATAAATAATCTTAAGTTAATTAAAAATGTATCTAATAATAGATTATTGGATGCATTTGAGAATATAGAAATTGTGCAAGAAAGCGCTAAATAAAGACAGAGGGTCTATTCCCTATAGTCCCCTCTATTGCTTACTTGGCAACGGTCTCTCTCGGTTAGGATAAGTTACTTTAGTTTATATAATCTGCTGATGATGCTAACTTGGTTAGCGAAACGCTCATCCAGAACATAACAAGTGTATGGCTAGAACTCTTGTATTTTGATCTAGTAAAATATTGGTACGAATTCAATATGGGGGAACCAAATGTCGGCCTATTAAATGAAAAAAACAATATAAAAAATCGGCAAATTTCCTTTACCCGGAACTTCCCTCGTTATAAATTTTTCCTTTAATGAGGAATAGTAAAGTGTAACCCAATTTAGTTCCGCACATACTCGTTTAATATAGCTACGGTCTTTTCAAACATTTTTATTGCGCGCCATTTTGTTTCACCATATTGGAATCGTATCAATATTTTCCCAGTTTCTACCTATGCCACACTTATTTTTTGGTCATGATTTAAAATAAATTTAATTTTTTTACACTGATCTTTTAAGACCTCCATTTTGTCCTGTCATTTTCACATTCAATTTTGCTGCAAGATATTAATTCAATTGAATAAAAAGATTTTTTACATTGATTTTTTTATATATTTTATTTGGCCGCGTCATTTTGTTTCTCCGTCTTGAATTCGTACCCAGTCGCACAACTAGGGGCGGCTAGGGGGAGCTTAGCCCCCCGACCCCAAAATTACCCCCCCCCGCCAGGTGATTGGCGAGGGCCAACCAAAACACTTAAACTCCATTTTGTTTGTAAAAATGGGTAAAAAGGTACTTTTCCGTAGCATAGTTTATTTTTCTCTTGCATCTTCCGTTTTTTAGTTAAGAAATAAACAGGTTTTTTTCTAATTTAGCATCTTGTATACTTTTGACCAATTTAATTGGACACTACGAACGTAAGGGCGCGCTTATTTTGAAGTTATGGATCATAAAATTTGAGAAATAGTGAAAAGTGTTAGCGATATTTTTAAGGGGTTTTAAGAATAAAAAAAATCCTATTTTGATTACGCTAAACCGATAATAATCAAACTGAAAACAGAAATAGGTGGGGTAAATGTTCTATTATTGAAAAATCATGGAAGTCATTGATGTGGATACTTAATCTTTCTCGACTATACATATTTAAAATAAAATTGAGGTGATATTTTAAAAAATTGCGAAACTTTTATTATTTAATTTTTTGTATCAAAACCATGTTCGTATCCCAAGTAGCACAAATTAGCTGATGAGCTTTTTTGCCTAATAGTTATCCATAAAAATACATAAAAACAAGAGATTTTTCAAATTTTTCTCTCCATTTTTTCTACCCATGAAAGCTCGCTTCAAATTAGATTTTTTGGCTCCAAAAGTAGCAGTTTTTAATGTAGATAGGCTATAGCATAATTACTTGGCCAAAAAATATCTTTTATAGGATAATCAAACCTCCAACTTTTTTTTGTAATATTGGACGGCCAGAAAGTAGAAATATCTGTCAATTTTGTTGCCACAATATAAGCAGATATAGTGTAGTAAGTATTCAAGTCAAATTATAGTAAGCATAGCTGTTTAAAATGCTAGAATATGGCATTTTTAATCAATAAAAATCGAGGTCGGGATATAACATATTTTAGCAAGTATTTAATTTAAGTTTAATTATAGGTAAATAAGAATGCCAGATTATGACATTTTAAGACAACAAAAATTGAGAGGAAAAAATATGGCTTTTATTATCATATTTTTGTTTCAAAATTAAACTAAAATTGGGTAGTTTTATTTTGCTTTTTTTTGCTTTAATATTGCCAAAAAATGCCACATTTTGAAATTTACGTTTATAACCTATAAAACTAAACTTAACCAAACTGAAGATTTATTTAGAAAAACGAAATATAAATTAGTTACCCTACAATATGTCTAATAAAAAGATTAAATATTTCACCACATATTATAGAAAAACGCCGACTTGGGGCAATCGTCGTTTAATTTTGTTACGCTGGCTCCTGGGTCTTAAATTAGCCATTTTTTAGCGAGTACTAAAGGCAAATCAAGTAGGCATTTTTATTGGCAAAATCTTAATAAATGTTGCTACATTTGAAAATTATTCCCATTTGATAAATATTTGCTTACAAGGTGGCCAATTTCAAGAAATATTTGCTTAAAAAATAACCCAAAGCTTTTTATGATCCGTCGTGTATGAAATTAAAATTAAACTAATTTCCTAGCAGCCATTACTTGACCACTTTAAACAGACATATTCTTTCTACCAATAAAAACGTATTTTCATGCATGCTTTTTTACGTTAGAGACTCTTTAATGAATTTTCTTAGTAAATTACATCTCCAAAAAAAAATTGTAGAAAACGAAATGTTTAGTTTCAAGAAGGGTTGCCTATCTTAGATTATTTTAACAGTAAAAGTTCTTATCCAAGTGTTTTTTGTCCCCACCAACCCTCAACCGAATATTTTACACAATAAGTCATAGTATTCGTATTTCTACGAAACCATGATTTGTTTTGTTTGCATTTTCTCTTTTCATAAATTCTTACACTGATTGGCTGTGTTAATACTATTTCTACATAATTTGAAACAATTGATGATTTATCATATAAATGAAGAAAAGGCAAAAAATGAGAAATTTAGGTAAATTTTGGAAAAAATGTTACTCAAATTTCGACTAAAAAACAAATCTGAATTCAGCTAAAAAAGCTCGATTTTAAAGTCAAAAAGTAGCTAATAGACCCAACCATAAAAACAAAAGAGTGGGTCGTATAATTGCCAATGGGCGATTTTTACCCCATTATGGCCAAATTATTATTCCCCACTTTAACCATATTTCCGTCTTTATACTGTAATAGAACTATTATTTTGGCTAGTAGTTTTAGCTAATTAGCCAGAGATATTAGCAAATATCACAGCATTTTAGCTCATATATGATTATATGTGCTACTTGGGCTGGTATACAGGGTAGACCAAAAAGGAGGAGGCACTTTGGCAGGTTTTCTGTTAACAGGTCAAGTAAAACATATATTATGTTATACAAGAGAAGTGATAACTTTGAACTCCCTAAAATTTTTATATACCAATTTCATCGTTCTATGTAACTTTAAGTGTCGTAATTTATTAAAAAAATATATATTTTTAACAGCTGTCATAGATATTAATCAAATCGTATATAGCCGAAACATAAAAACTTAGACAATATCAAGAGTTTATAATTAAATCATAGCCGTACCAAAAAAAAAAATTAAAATTGGTTTTATCCTATAATCAATATTATCTTATAAGTGTCAGGGCTTGAGCCCCCCAAAAGTCGATGTCTAGTTGCGCCACTGTTCGGACCACAATTTTACCAGTTTATCTCTATGTCACACTTAATAGATGCCCAAAATTTAAAATTAATCTAGTAAGTAGTAAATTGATTTTTTTAAATCATTTATTAGGTCGCCAGTTTGTTTTGGATTCATACCAAAATATTTCAGGTTGATGCCTTGATTTTTGTTCAAAATTTGAGATAAATTGGATAATTTGTTTTTTAGTAATATTTTTTTTAATATTTCACTAGGCCGCCATTTTGTTCCGTCATATCTGATTTTTAGCAAAATAATACTAGGTCATCCACCACAGTAGTTTGTAGCTGCGCCGTGAACAGACAAACAGCCAGACAAATGGAATTGATAAAATATATTTTTTAGCATCTAGGGACGGTAAAACCTAAAGTATCTAAAACCTGTAGTTATTTCACGATTACAAACAATTCATTGGGCCTCAATCTTTAATTCACACACAATTTTACCAGTTCATCTTTATACCACAATTAATACTTGCACAAAATTTGAAATCAATTTATTAAATATTCAGGAAGAATTTTTAAATGTTTTATTAAGCCGCCATTTTTTTTCGCCATCTTGGATTCATACCAAAAGTTTACTGGTTAATTACTACCTAATACTTGTTTTTTGTACGATATTTGAGGTAAACTGGATAAATAGTTTTTTAACATTTTACTAGGCTCCCATTTTGTTTCGCCATGTTGGATTTATATCAAAATGTTACCAGGTCATTCCTATATAACATTTAATTTTTGACCAAAATTTGAAGTCAATCGGGTAAGTAGTTTTTAGCTATGCCGCGAAGACACCGACCGACAGATAGACCATCTAGGGGACCTGGAAACGTGAAGATCTGAAGACTTTTCGGAAAGTGATTTTGTCACGATTACAATTTACCAAGCAATACATTCAATAAGTTCTTTTTACATTGACACACCGCCATTTTGTTACGTCATTATGAATTCATACCAGTTTATTGTACGACTGACAAAGTACATTTCTAATGTACTTCTTTTAGGATTCTATTATATTAATATTCTAAATTCTTGATTTAAATATTATTTTTCTATAATATTTATGATGTGTTTTTGTTTTGTTTTGTTTGCTAATTTTGATGTTTGTAAACTATTTTTTTTTACAACAGCTTTGTCCACAAAATTGTAAAATTTTTTTGACAATAAAGCATTTATTTATTTATTTATTTTATTTATTCCTATATCTCCTTTAATTTTTCTGCAAAATTTAAAATTGTTGAAAAAGATTTTTAAAAAATTTTTTGGCCGCCATCTTGAATCGGTATCACAACTTTACCGGTTTTTCTCTATATCACACTCAATGTTTGCACAAAATTTTAAATCAATTTTTTCAGGCTCATTTTTAAAATATTTTATTAGGCGGACATTTTGTTTGACTATCTTATATTCATACCAACATGTTACAAGTTCATTCCTACGTAACACTTGATTTTTGTGCAAAATTTGAGGTAAATTTGATAATTTAGTAATATTTTTTACGTTTCAATAGACCGCCATCTGGTTTCGCATTATTGGATTTTTTCCAAAATATTGCCAGGTCCATCAATCAGGTAAGTAGTTTTTTAGCTATGCCGCAAACAGACATCGACAGACAGACAGACCGGCGGAATTAAGAAAACATGTTTTTCGGCGTCTAAGGTGTCTGAAACGTGAAGATCTGAAAAAATCTCGGAAGGTGAAGTAAAAATCGGTAAATTTCCTTTACCGGGAACTTCCCTTTCTCGTAGCCAAGCTTTCGAAATACTAAATAAGGGCTACTAATTAAAATGCAAAGACAATTTTGAAGGAATTTTCAATAAATATAATATATAAAATATAAAATTGGATAGATTTTAGCTGCTAAAATTCTGACATTATTTGACAAGAAATAAACAATTTTATACTATTGGTAGTATATGGCGGTTACCTACAAGCAGAAGCTTTGGAAATAATTCATTTCTCCTTCAGGGCTTTATAACAGCATAAAAACATAAAAAAAGTCCTAAATTTTCCTAAAGCCCTAAAGAAGATATTAATTATTTCGAAAGCTTGGCTATTAGAAAATAAATGTATTATACACTTTTTGGCCGAATCCTCGTTATTATATATTATTATAAAGAATGAATATCACACATTTCAATAATCAAAATTTTAGCATAAAAAACCAATTAGGATAGTTTAGTCAACAAGGTGCGTCTCAGAAGAATAAGCATTAATAAAAATTACAGCAACAAACGCCCTGGGATTTTTGGTTTTCAATACAAATGTTTAATAGTTTAGAAACACATTTAACGGGTCTAAACAACTATTTTATTTCCTTATACTAGTCTTGCTAATATACAAATATACATAGCCAAAAAATTAGATTAATATAGTGTCTCACCCACATTAGACGAAGCTTTCTTTGATCCCTTTCTAAAAATAAGCAGCAAGTCAGCTATCTTTTCGAAACATGAGGTCTTTCCTATTACTTTTATAACAGGTTGATTGTTGTAAGCATCGTGTTTAAAAGGATATCTTTGTGCTATTATGCGCGAAAAAGAATTTCCATCTGTGATACATTATTACACCGTGCAATGTCTACACAGATTAACGCCTATTAGCAACCAATCTTCGCGATATGGTAGGCGACCGCCTCATAGTTAAGTATGTCGGTACATGTTCCTCGCAGTGTGATGTGTGCGTGTTGTAAATAAAATTAGCACGCGGTAATAGTTTAGTTAACGTCTTGAATAAATTAATATGCCTGAATTTAAATGTGTTTACGGGTATTGTTCGTCAAAAACAGGGAAAAGAATTGCTTTTTTCGTTTTTCTGGTGACCCGTTAAGGTAAGTTTTTTGAATTTTTTTGTCATTTGGACAAATAATACTATTAAGAATGTAGTCACGAAAATCAAAAGTAATTGGCTCTGTATTGCAAAAATTAAAATGGATTTTTGAATATTAAGAATTGGATTGTTATTTTGATTTTTCTCTTTAAACGTATATTTTTTTAACATATATACTACAATAATTATTAAAAATATGTATTTGAAAGATTAATTATTTTTAATGACTCCAACATACAAAAATGTATGGATGAGAAAGATATGTAAAAGATGCTGATTCGATACCTTTATAACACAAAAATGCATTGCTATTTGTTATTGCCAGCAGTGCTTGCCATATTTGTCATATTCTCACGAGCTGATAAATAACGAGAGAACATCGGATGAAAAGCGTCTGGTAACATTTCGTGTACAAGGCTCGATCTTAGCCAAAGGTGGTTGCCTCATTCTTTTTTGTTCTTTTTTTTAATCAAAACTTGTAATTTTGCATATAGTTGTGTTTAAATATCGGACTGCGTTCTTGGTTAGCCTAGATTATGTTTTTGTTTGATATGAAAAATTCGTATTTTCGCAGTGTCGGCTCGCCAGGGGAGGCGGGTGAAGCGCCGCTTCACCTACATTTATTAATCAACTTACTTCAAAATGACAATATTTTTAAATACTAAGCATTTTATAATCTACATTTTTATTATCAAAAAAATTTTATCTCAAAAAATAATAATGACATAAAAACTCCCTCGCACGCCGGCTTTCGCGCTTTACGGCAGTTGCTATTGCAATGCAAGCCACATAGAGGTGGGAGCGGTATACTACTGGTGCTGCAGGCTGCAGGAGCTTGTTTAATTAATGTAAATTAGTGCGTTCGGGTCATCGGAGGAGGAAGCAGTTTTGCATCGATCGAATCGAATCGAAATTAGCTTTAAGATATGGGTACATAACTATAACAAATATATTTAAAATCTTATAAATTCACATTTTTTCCCCAAAGTATTAAAAAGCTCTCCAAAGGTATGGATAATCAACATCATAAAAAGGTAATAAAAATTTTGGGCGTGGCACCCAGAAAAATTTTCGGCTGCGGCGCTGTGCACCTGGCTATGCTCCGCTTCATCCGTTCATAAATCCACGAACCGCCACTGTATCTTCGTTTAAGATCGAGGGTTGTACGCGGACTGTCGCCAGACATCTGTCATATTATGGAATTATTTAGCCACACAAAATACAAAATTAACTTTTAGCAGCTATTTTATTTAATCCTATCAGGATATTTTATCATTTTTTATTTATTAAAGGAAGAAACAGTCACTCCGGATTTTGTTCATCTTCCGGGGTTTTTTCTTCATTTTCCTCATCTGAATCATCATCTGCCACAAAATCTTCTTCAGAAGATTTGCTCGATTCGTTTAAACGGTATCCTGTTTTCTTTGTCTTACGCTTCTTCTTAGCTTGACTCTGTAGGATGGTGGTTGATGTGTTGGGAGTTCAAATGTAGTTAGAATTGAAGGCCTTATGGGTGATTCTAGTTCTGTTTTGTAAGGTAATGCAGTTATTATGATAGCTTTTCCGGCTTTCGTTCCTCGGTTGCTGCTTTGTTTTTTCGTATGCACGGAACGGGCGAAACCATCTCGGGAGTTACCAATTCTACTATTGGCGTAGGAGTTGCTGGAAAAGGCGCAAAGTGATCTTCTTCATCGATGGTTGCAGAGGCAAAAAAGTCAGATTCTCGGAAGATATCTGGATTAACAGGAAAATTCCGGTGGCTAGAATACCATCAACAGCAATTTAACCACGCTGGACCCTTAAGTACGCTTTGTAAGCTACACACTTAAATTTTTTCTGGGGAATATAACTAAAGATATTACAAAATTTCCTGCTGCGCTCATACAAAATACTACACTAATTAGTGATCCTCGTTCAGCGGAAGTAAGGCTGTCAATTTGTTGTTTACCTTTATATGCAATAATTTGTAGTATCTTTGATGACACTATAGATAGACCACTCTCGTCAACGTTAAAAACGAGGTCCGCTGCTCTTAGTTATGTTTTTCAAATTCATTTGTCGAAATTTTAAAAACTGACTGAACGTTTTTTTTTGGAAAAGCCCTTTGCTCTAGCAAAAGATGTCGCTGTTGGTCTTCTGAATGCTAGTTTATTTGAGCGACGCTTCATAAATAGCCTAAGACATCCTTTTCCCGTTGTTTCTTTGCCAAAAGAATTTGGCAGATTGTTTCTGACAGCAAGTTGATATGCCATATTTCTTATATCGTTTCTGGTAAAACCAAAATATTTACTTTCCATATGAAATAAATATCTTATAAGCTTTTCTAATTGTTTTGTAAGCACTGTTGGTTGACCCAGTTTTGTTTACGGCAGTGCCTGAAAAGGGTTGTTCTGGGAACATTGTACCTTTTGGCTGCTTGCAAATACCCCATATGTTGTTCTTTCACAGCACGGTCTGCTTGTACCATAGCATGTTTTTCATAACATTTCCTTTTTGGGCTTTCTTTTGACGGCATTCTGAAACAACAAACAAAAAAAAAAACACCTTATATATCATAGTTTCCAAATAAAAAATATAATCTAAACTAACCCAGAACACGATATTATTCAATTTAAAAGCAAAGAGAGCATTTATTTTGTGACTACAAAATGTTACAATTTAAATATTTTTATTGGACATTAATATGGAATATTAGTCACAAATATGGAATAGTATTCCATATTTGTGAAATTTCATATTACTCACTCTCATAACTTAATTTTTTATCAACTACCAATAATGTTCTATTTAAAAAAACCAACTTACCCAAAAAAGTTATAACCTATGATGTTTTAACAGTCACAAATGCACAACGACTTGAATAAAAACAAAATATTTT
The DNA here is from genome assembly GCA_030620095.1 of Kuschelorhynchus macadamiae. Lineage (NCBI taxonomy): Eukaryota > Metazoa > Arthropoda > Insecta > Coleoptera > Curculionidae > Kuschelorhynchus > Kuschelorhynchus macadamiae. The sequence goes on along the minus strand of JAUTXW010003727.1, from coordinate 1,084,598 downwards.
ATCATAAACACGTTGAAATAGTAAGACCTGCAATTATGTTATGTCGCCGCAAAACAAACAACCGGTCATGGCAGGTCAACAATACATATTAGAGATGGACCGATTGAAAGAAAACATCTCAGGTGCACAACTCGACACTTTTAGAACGAAATAAGGTGGGGTGATGGTCAGTAAAACGCACATAGAAAATCTATTGTTGTAATTAGTCGACGTTTCGACGTCTATAAGGTCATCTTGAGGACTAGACAAATGAGAATTTCCGTGTTAAACTTAAAAATATGTAATTTGTCGAACATTATTTAGATGGTGGGTATTTTGTATGTTGTTGATACCATTTAGTATATCGTATACTATATATATGTATATATATATATATATATATATATATATATATATATATATATATATATATATAGATGCTATCCACTAACAGAGAAATATCAAAGGCTGTTAGAAGAGCCGATAAAAAAAATTGAACTACGGAACAATGAAGAAAGAATAACCTCAAACAAGGAGGAAATGGGGTAGATCATGGTAGAATTATATCAAATACTCTGTACAAACCACCTAGAGCTAGACCCAGAGAAACTAACTTGGGCCAAAGTTATAAATCAAGGCTCTGAGATCTTCCCCGATATCTCTAAAACCGAGATTTTAAAAAAATTAACAACTACAAGACTGCCAGGGATAAATGTTCACCGCCGTCTCAGAGCATGAATTTAAAATGATGGAGATGGAGTAGACGAAAATTATGTCTAATCTGGTGCCTTCGAGCCTTGACATCTTTGAGAATAGAGATATCAACATTGTCAAGAAATAAAGATATATCGAGATCATGAAATAAGGATTGATAGGGACAAGACCATTTACCCATGGACGGAAGGCCTTATGAAAATGTTTATATTCTGGTTCCGACAGCACCGGATAGAAAAAGCAGGAAATATTTACAGAAGGCAGAAGGTTCAGGAGTAGACATAAAGGGCATTTTGATGATGATGACTTTACTTACCTGATGATAGCTTTTGTGCCCTTGAGTATATTGCTTACTGGAAAACATAACTCGAGCATAATCCTCAGTTGTAACATAAATTATTTTATCAGATTCTCCTGTAGCGTCCTGTAGAAAATTTCCCCAAAACTTTCCATCCGGCTCCCAAACATACTGATCCCGCAATTTCGTTGTCAAGAAAACTTGCCAACGGTAAAAGCTGTGCACAGGTCGCTGACTTTCTACTATGTCATCTATTGTGTTAATTTGTTTTGCTGGTTTCGGATAAATTAAGAATGTGATAGCCCAGGCTAAAATTGATTTAGTTAATAGTACTAAATTTATCACTATTTGGGTTTATGAAATAAAAAATAGAAAAATACACCCATTTTATTAATATCGTATTATTATACAAATATTGATTTTTAAAATGTTTGAGTAATAATAATAGCATATTTCCAATGACCGCAAAGTTTTAAATACTAGATACCGAAGTAATAGTATAAGTTACCTAAGAATTTTTATAAACCTTAATTAACTAAAATTTCTCTCGCTGGTGTCAACAAGGAAGGCAGTGTAAGATCTGGCCCCCCTGGGTTACCTACCTGGGTTAAACCTAGGTAGGTAAGAAATTTCTAAATCTACCTACAGCATGACAAAAAACAAAACATAAAAAGGAGTAGATAATTATAAGGTAAATAGGATTTCCGAGTAATAGCGTAAACGAATTTTACCAGCAGGTCGAATGCAGTACGACGCTCATTGACAAGTCTGGGCGTTGAACTACACGGAAATCTCGCGATGGATCCCAACTGTACTGAATACAATACAAAGTTGGTATCCATTTAGGGAGTATTTTATTTTTCTTTTGTCAGATCGCCTATTTGAACTAAAATCGGCCTTGCCTATTGTAAACTAACTAAATTATTATTAATTCTGAATGACATTACATAGAAGAATTCGGTACTTTAATCCTAAAAACTCTGATATTAAGTTCCTGTTATCGATAACTATCGACACTTCGATATAACTAAAATGCATCTGCATGTTGATTCCTATCACTTATCGATAGGTAAATGCAAATTATACAGCATCGTACATAGCTTTAATGACTTCTAAATTACTTCAAATCTTTCAAAAGTTTTTTAGAATTTTTGCTCTATTCTACCCATTTGTCTCCTACCTTCTTGGTGATGCCACTGATCATTTTTAAACTGTCAGCTTCCAGGAGTGGGATTTTTCTGATTTTGTCGGAGTATTTTGAGAACTCCTAAATAGCACAAATTTTAGCTGCTAGAGTCACAGAAGATACATAATAACCACAGATTTGTCAAATGTTGGCAAACTGAACGTCGCAATTTGTAATATAGATAGGCTACAGCAAAATTAGTTTGTCAACAAATATCTTTTATGGGGTAATTAAACTTTCAACTTTTTTTTGTGATATTGGATGGCCAAAAAGTCGAGATATCGGTAAATATGATAACCACAACGTAATTAAAGTTAACGTAATAGGGTTTGACTGTGACGTAATTTTCTTATTTTTTTTAATTTATCGAAAACGTAGGCAATAAAAGATTTTAATACAAAATTACTGTCGTTTCTACAGATTGTTTGATTTTTTTACATGTTCGTCAATGTCTGTGTCAAAATAATATTGTCATTCATTCGAAAATGCCGCCATATAATCAACAGGCTCACACATTAATTTTCAATCTGATTTCCTTTCTCCTCTGGGAAATTCGTGCCGTAGTATAGGATTCAGATGGAAGAAAACTAGTAACCGAAAATGTGTAATGTAATTACCCGATGACATTCAAATGAAGAGAATGAAATTTTTGCGTGAATATACAAGAAATATCGAATGGCAAGAACCTTATACTCCAATATTTTTAGATGAAACATAGATATTTAGCAGACGTAGTTGGCAGGATGATAGTCCTTGTACGAGTTCTAGATAGACAACCAATGGTAATAATTAAATAATTTTAGATTTTTAGAAAGAAACTTATGGAAGTTTCTTTTTTAGGTCATCGTTATATCGTCATTCACGCTGGCAACGAGAACTGATTTATTAAAATTAAAAATGCAAACTTGGTATTTCGAAGTGGGATTAAAAAGGGAGACTATCACGACGGCATGAATAGAAAAAAATTGAAACATGGTTCAAAACTAAATTAATTCCAAATTAACTTCCAAATTCTTTAATTATTATGGATAATGCAGGTCTGGCCAAAATATAAACTTATTGAATGGCTGAAAAACAGTATCGATTATTCATAAAAGGCGACGAAGGACGAAATGTGGGCGTTAGTTCTTTCTAAAGAAATCCCGAAAAAAATATATCATCCTGACGAATATATTTTACAGTTTGGGCATAAAATTTTAACGCTACCACCATATCATTGCCAGTATAATGCCATTGAAATGGTTTGGTTGGAATATAAGAGAACAATTAACGAATTACTGGCTACGTGGGATAAGGTACTTAACGAAATATCTAGTGACCATTGGAAAAAATTTGTTGCCCACGTAAATAAAATTATTACAGACTCCTGGGATATAATAGAAGCTTGGGATGCATCTGGCACACAACCACTGATTATTTATTTAAATGATTCTGATGTTTATAGTTCTGGCGATGAAAATGGCTTATAAAAATGTATAGAAATCATTATTTATTTCTCTCAAGTTGAGATGTTAATTGTTTTTAATTTCCAATAATCATTTCCTCATATTTTAATAATATTCTTACAGTGTTAAACTTCCATTTTTCTAATTTGATACAACATTACGTTGTTAATATAGTCAAAATGACCTCTTTGAACTGCTCCTATATATCATCTGAAATATTAAAAAAAGGCTAAGATATTCATTTAACTTCTTCTAAATATGCATAATATAAATTGTATTCCTCATTTTATTTTTCATAAAATCAGAAATGTGGGTTCTGTATTTCGTTGTTTTTTCTGATATGTTGCCGTCTGATTGAACTGCCATTTTTTTTAATTCGATATAAAGTAGTTTGGTTTACTTATAGTTTGTCATATAGAATTATAAAATTATATATTTATTAATAAATTGTACACAATAAAACTTTAGTAGGTTGAATAAATAATGTTTTCACAGTACTCACGTAATGTTTGAGAATAGCAGTTTTCGTTGATGGATATACCTTCATCTTCATATTTATTTTCCTTTAGAACATGTAGACCTTTTTTCGCGACAAATTAATAGTAAGAATTTTTTAGTGAAATAAATAACAGTAATTCATTTTCAGAACTTAAGACGCTGTTTAAAATTAATTTTGACTTAGCTATTACAACAGTGTTGATGATGGAAGTTTTCCAAGTCATACGTCCTTTTTAACCTCGTCACGGTCATTTCCTATTACGAGTATTACGTTTACTTTAGACATATTCTAGTAAGTATTCAAGTTAAATTATAGTAATAATAGTTGTATAAAATGCCAAAATAACATTTTTAGTCAAACAAAATATAGTCAAAAAGTAGATATTTTTTGCCAAATGCGAGGCGTAACCAGACATATTTTAATAAGTATTTATGTTAAACTGTAGTAATAATAGCTGTATAAAAATGCCAGATAATGACATTTCAAGAAGACAGAAATCGATAGGAAAAAATATGACTTGTATTATCACATTTTTGTTTCAAAATTAAACTAAAATTGGGAAGTTTTATTTCGTTCATTTTAGCTATAATATTGCCAAATAAGCCCCTTTTTCAAATTTATGTTTATAACCTATAACACTTTACTTAAATCTCGCTGAGGACTTATTTATAAAAGTGAAATATAAATTTTTTAGCATACAAAATGTCTAACAAAAAGTTTAAATATTCCACCACATATTATAGAAAAGAAAACTCCTACTTGAGGTAAGTACATAATACATTGTGAAAAAAATGTATTTACTTTTTTGCCAATTACTTGCAATTGTGAACATTATTAAAATACCAATAAATTTAAAGTATATTAAAAACTTATAAATATAGGTTTTTTTTGTAGAAATAGAAATTTTTAGTTTTACGAAGGGGCGCGTGTTTTACATACAGTAAGTTTAACAGTAAAAGTGTTTGCTCAAGTGTTTTTTGTCCCTACCCACTGTCAAACTTCTTAAAATAGTGTAGTTCTACGAAATCAATATCTTTGCTCATGAATTCTTACACTGGTTTTATACAATTGATGATTTATCATATAGATAAAGAAAAGGCCAAAAATAAGAAGTTATTTAGCTAAATTTCAGAAAATATGTTACTAACATTTCGATTTAAAAACAAGCCAGAATTCAACTAAAAAAGCCCGATTTTAAAGTTAAAATGTAACCAATAAAGCCAAAAGGTAGAGTCGTATTGGCCATTTTTACCGCATTATGGCCAAATTTTTATCCCCCACTTAAGCGATAATTTTGTCTGTTACAAAACAGTTATTTTGGTCAGCCATTTTAGCTAATTAGCCAGGGATATTAGCCAATACCACATTTAGTCCATATGTGATTATATGTGCTACTTGGGATTCTTTATGACTAGGCAGCTTCAATGTCGAAAACTTAGGGATAGGTAAGAATGGAAGATTTCAAATTTGAACTGATCAAATAAGGAGAAGAGAGCAAAATTGCAAAAGATAAAGATTATACATACGACCCATGACATCATCAGTTGAACGAAATTAACATTATTTTCAAACACTTTAGAAATGAAAATTTAGCAGCACTTACTTTGAAAACCTTGTGATAAGATAATATTGAATACCGAAAATGCAAAAATTGAAATCCTCAAACCAACGTTTGGTGGCGAACTGTTTTTTTCCGTAGCGAATAATTTTAACCAAATCCATTTTAATATATAAAATAAGAGTAGCACACAACATATACAGGACCAAATATATATGTCAAATATATCCAATAATGTTGTAAATGCATCCTGGGGCTTAGCTTTTTGCACTAATGCTACCACATCCATAAAACCATGGGGATATCCTAGATTTCCAATAGAAGGTTGATACAAGAATTTCGCCAATGCTGCCATATCAGCTTTGCCGGATGTCACCTCGTGATATACGTCGTCGAAATATTGAAATTTCATCACTCTAACTGAGGCGTTTAACGTATTTAGGAAAGTGAGAGCGAACTCATAGTCTGTTCCAACCATTTTTCCATCTCTTTCATATGCATAAGGAGGCCAGATCCAGTAAGATATGTTTATGGTATATCTCTTAAAATTTTTTAGTTTGTTGGGGAATAAATCTGTTAATATACTGTTATTGTTCCTTGTGAAGTTTTGAATTTTATTTTCAAATGGATTGTAACCCAATACTTGCAGAGCCCTCGTTGAATCTATACATATTAATAAAAAATTAAGAAGTTTGACATCTGTCCACAGCAGTTTGACGTATGATTCCAACAGTTTGGGACTGCCTTGAAATTTTTCTGTTAAAACCATAACATATCTTGAGTCTTTTCTCCATAAAGAACTTTCATCTAGTAAAGGATGCAGGGTGAAGTTAATGTTTTGGTTTATAGAAGGTAAAAAAATTATTGTGTGGGTAAATATAAATACATCCGAGTTCTTCGGAATTTCATTCATGACTCTAATAGAAGCAAATGTTTTGATTTCTGTATTAGCTAACCAATCAGCAAGTATATCATTTGCTTCCATTGATTGATCACTCAATAAGAAAATTCCAATCCTCATGTTAGTTTTCGAAAATACCATATACTTCTTTAAAATCGAAGAAATCTCAGTATGTTGTTTCGTCTTTTCTACGAAGAAGCAGTTTGAATATAGTATACAAAATAATAAACACAACCAGCCATTTCCGGTATACTTCATGATGAAAACCAAATTCTATTTTTTACGTTTAAGCTCAATATAACTTTAATAGGCACTAATACAACTTCAATGTAAGTTTCATATATTAGTTATAAATATTAGGTTTTTTCTTCACTTGCAAAGCTCTTACAAACTTTAATAGAATAAAACAAGTTTTTTTTCGTATACATTAGGGTGCCAGCTAGAATTTCCAAAAGTTCTAAATCGTTTACTTGTTAGAAAGTCGTCTAAATCAACCAACAACGATGCCGAAGCAGCCAACAAAAAATATTGATTTTAGAATGATGTTGTGAGTTACTGCCTATATTTTAAAGTGTTTTGAACATCATTGTATGATAATACAAGTTTATATTTTGATTTTTCAATATAGTTGGCATAAAACATAATAAAAACAGTAGCAAAAAGCTATATATGCTAATAAATAATTCTTGTTGCATGTTAAGTGCCATTAAAATGGTATTTGACTTGTTATAAATCATAATTTATAACACTTATGAAAAAACACATTTACTGGATTTTAAAAATTGATAAAAAAATATTTACTATACTATTAATGGTGTTAAGTGCGGACTGCAGAATGCCATAAAAAGTTTATGAAAAAAAATTAAACTGTCTTGTATATAAGTTGACAATGAACATAAGTTACAGTCCGCTGTTTTGTTACCTTCTAAGAAGTTCTTTTGAAATTGGGAAAATTTTAAAATGGAGACGATCTGGCTGTTCTAGGATCTAAAACCGCACACTTGGAGCCTCTAAATTTTACGCCCTTCAATATTTTAAGATTAATGGTGATTTTCATTGCAAATTATAATAATATATAGCCCAAGTAGCACATATAATCATATATGGGCTAAAATGCTGTGATATTAGCTAATATTCTTGGGCAACTAGCTAAATTGCTAGCCAAAATCACTGTTCTATTAAAGTATAAAGTCGGAAATATGGCCAAAGCGGGGAATAATAATTTAACCATAATGGCGTAAAAATGGCCAATTGGCAATTATATGACCCTCTTTTTTGACTTTAACTTTTTTAATTGAATTCTGACTTGTTTTTTAGCCGAAATTTAGAAGATAGTATTAACAGAGCCAATCAGTGTAAGAATTTATAAGGCAAAAGGAAATGCAAAGATAACAAATCATGGTTTCGTAGAAATACACCATGACTTAGTGTGTAAAATATTTTAAGAAGTTTGACGGTTGGAAGGGATAAAAAACACTTGCGCAGGAACTTTTACCGTTAAAAGAATCTAAGATAGGAATGTAAAACACGCGCGCTCTCTTGAAAACTAAAAATTTCGTTTTCTACAAATATTTTTTTTAGCTTGGAAATGTATTTTACAAAGAAAATTGATTAAAGAGTCTATAGCGTAAGAAACATGCATGAAAATTCGTTTTTATAGGTAGAAAAAATACGTTTTTTTAAAGCGGTCAAGTAATGGCTGCTAGCAAATTAGTTTAATTTTAATTTCAATAGTGGTGGATGATTAAAAGTTTTTGGCTATTTTTTTAAGCAAATATTCCTCGAATTTGACCACTTTTCCAAATAAATCTTCAGTTTGGTTTAATTATAGTTTTATGGGTTATAAACAAAAAAGTGGCATTTTTTCGCAGTATTATAGCAAAAGTTGAAACAAAAATATGATAATAAAAGCCGTATTTTTTCCTCTCAATTTTTGTTGTCTTAAAACATTATAATCTGGCATTCATATATAGCTATTATTACTATAATTAAACTTAAATACTTGCTATGTTTATATATGTTTGGTTAGCATTTGGGAAAAAATGCCTACTTATTGATCATATTGTGACCTCTATTTCTATTGATGTCATATTTTGGCATTTTAAATAACTATTGTTAATATAGTTTAACTTCAATACTTACTAAAATATATCTGGTTACGTTGTGGCAATAAAATTGACAGATATTTCTACTTCTCAGCCAGCCAATATTACAAAAAAAGTAGGTTTAATTATTCCATAAAAGATATTTTTTGGCCAAGTAATTATGCTATAGCCTTTCTACATCAAAAATTGTTACTTTTATAGCCAAAAAATCTAATTTGACGCGAACTCTCATGACTAGAAAGCAAACCAGGAATCATTTACCAAAATTTCACATATGTCTAGTTTTTATATGTCTTTTATGGCTAACTGTTAGGCAAAAAACAGTGGCGTAGCTAGGAGCCTTGGGGCCTCGATGCAGGATATTTTATAGGGCCCCTCTTCCCGAGAAATTTTCTCAGAGGGAGCGGAGTTGGGGGGACTCGGAAATCAGTAATTCAAAGCAATAAGGTGTTTCAAAAAACACGCGCCAGCGTTGAAAGGAAGATTCTCTGTAAAAAAGAAAAGTTCATATGAACGTGGGTCCGCAGGTCCTTGGTTTTTGATACACAGGGCGTTCCAATCCAAATAGGATTTGTATGCACGCATCTGGCACCTCGGCTCCAGTTTTAGTTGGAGTCAGAATTGCCCAAAACTCTACAAAATTGATTCCTTGGATTTTAAGAAAAAAATGTTTAATTAATCTCTGTCCGCAAATGTCTTATAGTTGAGATGGAGGATGTAAAAGTTAATTTAAAAAATAATTTCTTTTTTACCCTTAACACCCTGTATCTCAAACATTTGAGGACATATATTAACAAAATCACTTTTTTTTCTTAAAAAAGTCAAGCATGGTTAGTCACACCTACGCCCATGGTTGAAATAAAAATTGTTGAATCCTGCAAAATATAGCTCTTATATACCTATGAGGTTGTGCCAAATCTTAATTAAATGACTCTTACTGTTTCGGAATTACGAAAAAAAAATTATAATTTTTTTTAAACTTTAACACCCTGTATCTCCAAAACCAAGCATCTGCGGACCCATGTTCATATGAACTTTTCATCTTATTTTGTTACAAAAAAATCTCCATTTAAACGGTGGCGCATATTTTTTTAAACACCCAGTATATTATAAAAGTAATTAGTGTATCATAAAAGTAGTTCGTATGAAATAAAACTAATAAAAAACTTGTAAATTGTAACAAACCAGGGTTGTTACACGGCAACTTTTTAATGTGTACAATTCCACGAGTTGATAGTGTAGTTTTGGGCAACTAATTTGCGCTACTTGGGTAAAATGTTAAATTGTGACAAATTTTGACATATCCAGTTTAATTGCATATTAGCGTTATTAGAGAAACTTTGAAAAACAAATACAAGAAATTACGACGTTGATTTTGACATTCCAAGTTTCATATGAATTTATATTTCGGTGGATATGTTTAAACATGATGCAAAAAATTATCATGCAAATAAGAATAATGTTTCTCCAATATTAGTTTCTAATAAAGAAACTTTTATTGCAAAATACAAGCTAAAATACCCAAAGCCTCAGATGAGAATACCCTAGTGACAAAAGTTTTAATTAGATATGACAACCTCGATCGATTACTCTACGTATTAGACCATCCCACTTTCATTGATCCTGGATTCTTATAGTAGAATAGTACAATGGTCTACAGTATAATCACAGATTAACAACCAATCGTGGCAGAATGTTAAAGGGTCACGTGACCGGTTATACGAGTAGGCAAGGCTTTGAAACTCAGTAGCGGTTCGTGGAATTACAAAAAACTTTAAAACTGAGGGACTTAATTTGCTAAAAAATAATTTGTTCTAGATGTTAATTGAATTAAAATTATCATTAGGTATTCTTCTAAGCTTTTCTTAGCTTCATTTCTGTTTTAATGTAATATTGTGTTATTGTTGATTTGGTTAAAATCTTCTAATTATATTTTGCCTTGCTTTAAGAAGCAGCGTTCTAAATGTGAGGTAAGAATAGGAGAACAGTGATTTTTTAAATATTATTATGTTTTATTTACTTTATTTTGGACATGGCGAGTGTAGGTAGGAGCCTAGCGCCGCATGTAAAAAATTTTCGGGGTGACACGCCTTAAATGGCTATTTTTTAACCTTTTTATGATGTTAATTATCCATAGTTTTGGAGTGTTTTTCATTACTTAGGGGAAATAATATTAATTTATAAGATTTTAAATATATTTTTTTGTTCTTAAAAAACAGTTATGTATCTATATCTTAAAGCTAATTTCGATTCGATTCGATCGATGCAAAACTGCTTGCGCCTCCGATGATCCGAACGAACTAATTTACATTAATTCTATAACAAGCGCCTGCAGCAGCAGATTTTTACCGCTCTCATCACTATGTGGCTTACGGATATTCACCATTGCGTTGCCATAGCAACTGCCGTAAACAAATCTAAGCGCGAAAGCCGGCGTGCGGAGGGAGTCTGATGTGGAATTTGTTACTGCTGATTGTGATTCCTCTATGGGCCGCTCTTATGAACAGGTGTTCAGCGCGCTACGTTTTTATTATTATTTTTGAGTATATAACGCACTAGTTGTGATAGAAAATAATGGTATAATTAGGTAAATAATGTGAATTTATATAAAACATACTACATTTTTATAATAAAAAATGTAGATAAAATGCTTAATATTTTAAAAATGTTTTTGTATTTAAGTAAATTTATTGGAAAATGTAAATAAAGCTTTCACCCGCGTCCCCTGGCGAGCCGCCACTAGTGACTGAGGATCGTGGTTTGGAGCCCATTTTAAGCTGTGGTCCCTTCCAGATTGGCCTTAGTAGCGACAAGAAAATGTTAATATTACAACTCTAAGAGACAATTTTTCGAATCGCGTCGTCGAATGCAGACCTCTCTGTTTTTAACATAGGTGGTTCCACGTGTTCGGTTTAGCTGTTTTATTTCAGGAGGATGCGGGAAAATCAACCGTTCAGTGTGAAAACTAACGACCCTGATAGAAAGGGAGCAGTCGCTGTGAATGTTTGAGGCCTAGTTGTGCCTGTATTCTATTTCTACCCAGTTCATGTCATCTCGTAATACGGGTAGTACTCTCAAGGGGCATCTAGTGGAAGCCAAGATGCTTTAGAAGGATTTTTAAAGAAGGAAACATTTTGATATTTGGAATATACGGGGTGTACCGGGAGCTTAGAGCTCACCATACGAACATCCCATCGAAAAAGTTTCCAAATTAGAATAATGTGTAAATCATCTGAAAGGGCCGCTCCAGCTCTGACTAAGCAGCAGCCGGAGAGCAATCTGTCAAGTTGCGAAGTGCAGTGTCAAAAATATAAATTGGAACTGGAACTCTGAGAAAGGGTGATATAACCTATGCTCTGAATCATTGCATAACTTGGTGACGTTATTGAAAATATCGGAGTATAATAAAAGTTTATTATGTTTATGTTGTGAACTCGTAGCTTATCGGTAGCGCACTCGGCTTCCAGCTGTCGTTAAACCTAAAACTTTTTTACATCAACCCAAAAAGTGGCCTAATCAAAGCGTAATCCGATATTTAAAACATAAAAAAAGACAACGCACGTTGGGGATGTATCATAGAACCTTTGCTTGCAATCTTATACCATCAGTGTGCTAGCAGACCGCACAGTAAAAGATTAATCAACTTAGTTTATGCTCCGATATTTTCAATAGCGTGACTAATTTAAAAAATCGTCGCAAGTAGGTTCACTGTCAGTCCGTATGTACAGCGCATAGGTTTTAAGCGGGGAACACCATGGAAATTACGTTAAACTTTATTTTTCTTTGTGTAAGTTTTGGCGTTTTATTGGATACTTTATTGAAATATAGGTTAAAAACCGTTATATTTATTTGGTTCAACATCAAAATTATTACCCATCTACATACCATAAATAAATATGTACTAGCCTTTTAAGTTTTCGTCTATTTACGGCAAACTTTATTTTTCTTTCTGTTTTCTAGCGTTAAAATTATCAATACATTTTGTACCACAATTATGCATTTGACTTGACTTTCCTGTTTATCACGTTACATAACAGGACATATTGGCTTTGCTACAAGGCAGTCGCCAGATTGCTCTCCGCCCGGGGCTTAGTCAGAGCTGGGGCAACCCTCCCAGATGATTTACACCTTATTCCAGTTTAGAGACGTTATCGGTAGGATATCCGGATGGCGAGCTCTAAACTCCCGGATACCCTGAATCTTTAAAATACTTCTTGACTTTTCCTCTTTAAATTTCTGACATGCATCTTGGCTTCCACTAGGTGCCCCTTGAGAGTACTACTGATGATACATGAGATGGCCCTTTCTTTCAAGCTATCCCCTTACCCCTGCCACTCCCGCTACATATCGGCCATTACGCTAATATTCTTTGTAGAACTGCGGCAGACAAACGCAGGAACAACTAAGCCTCACACGTTCATAGCGTCTGCTCCCTTTCTAGCGGGGTCGTTAGTTTCCACACTGAGCGTTTGAGTCTCCTGTTTCTCCCTGAAATAAAGCAGCAAAATCGAACACGTGGAACCACTTATGTTAATAACAGAGGTCTGCATTCGACGAGACGAACCGGAAGACTGAATTGTGCATTTCCTTTTCAAGTTTCGTTTTTATAGGTTAGTTTTTACGTAAAACGTTTACATGCGAACCGTTGTGTTCCACATTTTACTGGTGTCATATGACTGACATTTACGTTTCACCCCGCTAAATACCAATGTTGCCTTTTGTTATAAATAGGTTTATTTGGGCGGATTATAAACAAGAACTAGTACGTCCTCGGTGTGAAGCAGAGTTGAGTCGGTAGGACATCTAAAGTTTATACCTGGGTAGTGGGTAGCAAATCGTAGAATACTTGTTTCATACATGTGTAGGAAAAATCGAGGTATTCTACCAAGGTAAAATACCTAAAGTTTATAAATAATATAATTTTTTTCATATTTTTGCATGTTTTCGAAATTTTGTATTTAATTTTGAGTAAGTAGAATCATACTTTTTGAAAATGTAAAAGTAAGTTACAGGTTTATTTTCATTTATAATTGGTATAAATTTACCCTACTGACTTTTCTATTTTAATTTATTATTTAACTAGTTATGAACTTGGTGTTGCCACCCTCTCCGGTTTCTTAGGAATTCAGTGTTGTTAATCGGTGGACATCCGATTCGGACATTTTTCGGATCCTGACTTATTTCGGATTTTTTGCGGACTTTTTGATCAACCTAAATCTAATAACCTAACCTAACCTAAATCTAATAACCCTAATAGGTTAATAAATATTCAATTTTCTTACAACACGGTTGAGTTTTTTGAACACAGTAAATAAAACAATTGCCCAAAAACTGAACACACTATTTCGCTTTATGATCTGAGATAAGCCAAACCGATCCGAGTATATTCGGCGTCAAATGACATTTGAACGGTTGGTAAGACTGGTGGATAATACCGGATAAAATCGGATAGTTTACAGATAATCCATGGACATTTAGACCAGACACGTCCAACAACAATAATTCAAATTTTAACCGGGACATCGGGGTTATCATTATGCTTTAATAATAGCAGGTTATACCGAATTACACAAATACAAAAGGCATGTAATACTTTAATATCACTCATTCATATCTTTTCGAAAATTCAGGGTGTGGACTTTTTGTTATCCGCCGGTACTGATTGTTGTTGTTTCTTAGGAGTTCCGGAATCGGAGAAGCTTGAAAGTAGGCCTTTTTTTGGTCGTAACCAGATAAATTTCTCGTCCGCTTCAAGGTGACGACCTTTGTTTTTAATTATCAGATGACGGTTAATTGTCGTTATATCTTAGGTGTACCGAGTTGGAATTTCTAAAAGGTAATAACTATATACGAACTAGATAGAACTAATTTTAGTGTTTTTTAAACAGAACTTATAATTTATAAAATGCGGATCAGGTTAAGTTTGCCGTTAAAAAAGTGCGACGCAGCGCTCCAGCAAAATTTCGGGTCTTTAATAAAACAATTTTTTTAACAAAACCTATACTGTTAGACTGTTAATTGGATCTATCCTCATAGCGTTAAAGCCTTAATATATAATAAAAATTATTGTTGTACAAAGAAAAGAACTGTGGCAACGTCGGTATGTGACGGGATGTTTATTGAATCGTGTAATTGTGCCAGGTTTGACAATTTTATCTAGTTGTCCTTGAAATAATGGTACTTTCTAATTTAAATTTGATTGGTCTTGGTATTAAAATTAAATCGGGTTTTTGTTTATTTGTGAGAAATTCTCCGTCGATTGCAGGTTGTTTTTTTCCGAGACTTGTGCCCGGTACTTATAAAGTTTACGCCAAGTAGTAAGTAATTATAATTGTTTCTTTAAGTTAATTATATAGGTTATATTTTATTTTCTCCTAAAAGAGGCACTAAAAACTTTTGGATTTTAAATGATTAATTACATTGCTATTTTTGTAAACAATAATTATTACAAGTACCTATTAGCTCTAATGATCCCCAATCTGGCTTTTCCAAGTTTATTGCCATAATTATCTAATTTTTATAAAAGAACGTGTATATTGTTCACACAAACAACTGAAAATTGTCTTTGATTTTTTGTTGACAGTCATTGTTTTTCGCCATTTCTAATTAAAATGATTTATTTCTAGTTTTGCTTTATTTTAAAAATGCAAAAAAATAGGTAGGTACTGTCACAGATTAACAGTACTGAATTAATTTTAGATGTGCAATACTAACTTAATGTCTATTTTAATAATTCTTGGTTTATACAAGAAAAGTTACCATTTTTATCATACTTAAATTCGTAAGAGAAATGTAAAGAGAATGATGATAGGTCTGTGGTACCTGGATCATTTAATGTTGAGTTGAGGGTTGCCACTCTCACCCATCCCAGATTGGCCTGGATTGTTCCAGAATGAGGTCTGGTGTCCAGGCCAAAAAACAATTCATTTGGGATACTGGACTGTCCCGAGTTAAAATACTGGTTTATTCATGTTAATAAAAAATATATTTTTTCATACATCAGCATGCAAAATATAAATACACAATATTGTAACAGGCACAAAATGAAATATTTATGTACTGCAATAAGGTTTTAAAACTCTCAGATTACCACTCATCTCCAAAAACTCCTGTACTCTATAGAATGCTTTCATTCATTTCCATAATATGCTGAAGAAGCTTATTATAAAGAATTGGTTTAAAGTAAGCCAATACAAGACTTTTTCAACCTTTTTCAATGTCGTGGATATAAATAAAAAAAAGGAGGAGGCTAAGGATGGAGCTTTGAGGTACTTCAAGTTTCATATTCAAAGATTTGTATAGCAGCCCCTAGAGAAAATTTGCAGGGTTCTCTCTGTTAGATAACTAGTTATTAATATTATGCTCTGATCGCCAATTCCATATTATTTCGACTTAAAAATGGGATGTCAAGGCATATGCAATTAAAAGCCTTGTAGAAATCCCATAGAATTGTTCCCACATGTTGACACTATTCATAGCCCTCGGCAGCATGCTCAAATAATGATAGTATCACTCTAGATGTTGACACAAAATTTTTTGAATAGGTTTAAATTATAACCAAATACATTTTTATTAATTTTGGATTGAAAACTTTCTACTGCATCTCTGACCACCACAAAATTCACCTCCCTAAAGTAGAAACCATCTTCAGGAGGAGTAACGGCCTGTCTTCATGCTTTGAGGTTATCAGGGAAAAAGTTCAAAGTGTAGGCCTTTTTCTTAGTCAACAGTAGATAGTTGCTTGTCATCCTTACGGGGTCAAGGTAAGAACTTTTTTTAGTCATCAGTTGAAAGTTGGTTGTCTTTCCTTAGGTGACCTGGATTGGAATTTCTAAAAGCTGGCAATCCTAGTTGAGTTGTTAATTATCTTATAAAATGCACATAAAAGATGATAGGTGAACAATACTGTATTATCAGGTTCTGCTTTTTGTTAGCCATTAAGCAGATTTGTTTTTAGCACAAAACACATAATTTTGTATATTGGCATATTTTAATTAATATATTGTTTTAATAATAGTAACTGATTGTGCCGCATGGATTAATATATTGTCAGTCTAATTGTCTGGAGATTTGAAAGGTGATAAAAGAATATCATTCCAGTTATGTTTTTTAGGGATGCTTGGATGATTTTCCTTTGGTTTTATTATAATCTGTTATTTGGACATATCAATGACTGTATTTATATAAATTCCAACTTATAAATGTGAACTGTTTTTCCTTTTTGTAAAAAGAAAAAACAGGAAATTAATATTCTCACTAAATATCTGACCACAATTGAATCATTGTTTAACAACTGATGTGGTCATAACCTACATACTTAGTCACATACTTTCGCCAATATTAGGTAATTGAACTCTATTTGGGTTTTCATGCTATTATATATAAAAAAATGGAAAATATATAAATTACATTTATATCACACAAAATAATAAATCTTTTAGGACTTTTTAGTTGATTATTGGTGACTTTAAAATGTAATAATCAGTTTATTATTTTTATTGTTAAAACTGCACATTAAGAAAACACGGATCATTCAAATGTTAGCAGTTTTAGACCAATTACACTCCTGCCAGTACTCAGAAAAATTGTTGAAATAATTATCAAAGAAAGATTACAACATCTTACAAAGCATATCCCAAAATACCAATTTGGATTCAAAGAAAAGCAGTCCACTGTTTTACCAGTTACCATCATGCATTCAAATATTCAAGCTGCGAAGCTTTCTGGACACTGGAGTGCTGCAGTATTCTTGGATATCAGCAAAGGGGTAGTGTTTGGCACCTGGTTTTTTATATAGCCTATCAAGTTTAAACTGCCCATATTATTTAATTCAACTCGTAAATGAATTTCTATGGGATCTTTGTCTTGATGTTAATATATCTAAAGCAGTATCACCCACATTCTCTACTGTCCAAGGTGTGCCTCAGGGACCACCACTCTCCCCCCTTCTCTACAACATTTTCTGCTATGACCTTCATCATTAAGAGCAACCACAGTCAGATTATTTTAATAGCAAATTATATGTTGTCCAGTTTGCAGATGACACAGCTCTATTTTCACATCAGGCAACTGTGAATAAAACACTACACTCTCTTCAAGAACTTATAGATAAAACAGCATCATGGTTTAACATGTGGAGCCTTAAACCCAATCCCCAGAAATCACAGTTTGTTATTTTTATTCACAGTATTAAGCCAATATCCCCATCAGTTCTTTTAAATCATCATCAAATCTCTCCTCAAACATCGGCAAAATATCTGGGAATCTCTAGATCAAAAACTCAGTTTTAACCTTCGCACCAAATCAGTTAAGTCAAAATGTATTACTAGGGTGAAACACAATATATATATATATATATATATATATATATATATATATATATATATATATATATATATATATGTATAGTACATTGTACGATTGGGCATGTCCTGTTGATATTGTAAAGAAAAATAAATAAATAAAAATAGTAATTTATTTTGAATGTCATGAACGACCATTATATTCATATTTTGCGATCCTGCAGCACCAGCTAGGTAATATTCCGATTATTTTTAACAGTTATTTATTTTATCTCGGAAGGCACTACCGCATAACAACTTCATTCAAAATTGGGTAAGTAGGTGAACCCATCTGTTATGATCGAGTCCAGAAAATAGCCGTGCCTAATGCAAATACCATATCAGTCGGTACTTAGTAAGCAAATTTAAACACATATTTTAATGCAACAGTTCTCTGTTAATTAAGTTTGTCTTGGATACTTTTCACCACAAATTATAGTTCTCCATTTCTTATTGAGTTTAACCTGGCCCTATGATAGTTCAGATTACTTACTACCTGATGGATTAAATATCCTTTAATTTCAATTTGATTCAGTAACACATCACAAAGAATGGCCTTAATAAACAAACGCAAATTTTTCTCACGCACATACGACGAATACCGGCCAATAGAACTTGTTACTTAAAATAAAAAAATATTTTATTAAACTGCTGACCACTTGTAACAGTTCACCTGCATTTTTTGGTAAAATTTAAGTTCGAAAATTTTTAAAACGAGATTAGATACTTAGGTGCGGTTTTCAGCTGTATCTTGCAAATTTCATTACATATAACCGATGTTAGGTGTAAAACTTACCTAAGCTAAAAAGGTATTTATAATTACTTTTTGTCGTTTCATATGTTATTTTAGGTTTGTGGTGTGTAAAGGTTTTATTGAATCTCTATTTTTTATTTTGAATAAGGCTAAGATGAAGAATATTTGTAATTGTTATTATTTAAATTATTGACTTGTGAGAGTGCACTATGATTGTACAATGACACTAATAAACATTTGATTGATTGACTGATATACAGGGTGTTAAACAAGACTGCAAGTTTTTCAATTTTTAATTTGTTCAGAAAATCTTTGATTGTTAGATCAGCATAATCCTTGGTCAAATTGTAAAAAACAATTTCAAACTTTTTTTTTAATTTTTAATATTTTTTGAGATATGATTTTTTTTGTCAAAATATTTAATTTTTCTACATAAGCTGTAATTTTTTTTATAATGTCACTGTCTGCACTACCCAGAAAATATACAGGGTGTGAAAAAATGTGACAAGGTTAGTTAAAACCCTAGCAATCCTAAAGATCATGTTTTTAATTTTCTCATTAACTTTATCATTTTAAAAAATACAGGTGTTGATTTTACAACCAAAGGCTGCCTCCTTTTTAGTTTTAAAAATATCAAAAAAATTAAACTTAAGACGTTTCTATAACTTGAGAAGAGGTAAGTTTTCTATAAAAAAGTTATTAAAAACTATTTCCAATTTTACTGAAAGTGACCCTTACTTTTTTATTTTAAATAGGACCCTGTACATTTTTATTAATTATCGTATTCAGCTTAAAATTAGCTTAACAACGATATATCACAAGGTAAGTTTTGTTTTCAAAATGGCGGCTGGACAGTCTTTTTTTGTAAATGCAACTTTGACGTTTTATGATAAAAAACAAAATACTTCTTTTAAACAGTCCAAAATAAACTTAGTTTTTATTTTCTTAAACAACTTAAACATCGTTTTGGGAAATATTAGAATTTGTCAATTTTTTTCACTTTTTGTTTTAATTACCGAATGAGCAATTTACTCCGATATTTTTTTATTGACATCTTGTATAATTTTTCACATTCATTTCCTTTGCAAAAAAACATTGAAAACAAAACTTAAATTGTGATATATCGTTAAAAATCTAATTTTAAGCTGAATATGATATGTTTGTTAAATATACAGGGTTACTTCCGGTTAAAGCGGAAGTAACTTAATTATTTTTGTATAGAAATTTTTTCTTTTATGAAGTTATAGAGACATTTCAAATTTCAAGTTCATATTGATCAGTGTGGGACTTTTTACACATTTAAATCCAAGCAGCATGTTTCTTGCATCTTTTGATGTAAAAGAAATGACTACAGTTATAAGAAGCGTCTGCTGTAGGCCATCTAGTGGTTTGGATGAGGTTCCAGGTACTGTTGTAAGAGACGTTGCCGAAACAGTGGCTGAATCACTTTGTTACCTGATCAACCTGTCCTTTACCGTGGGTTTATTTCCAGATTGTCTCAACATTTCAAAATAATTCCAGTCTACAAAAACGGTTCCACCATTGGTTCTTATCGACCAATTGCTTTGCAAGCACCGCTTTCGAAGGTCTTTGAATATTGTTTTGATAAACAGCTTTATAACTTGTTAACAAAGTATGACATTATAAAACATAATCAGCATGCTTATGAAAAGAAGTTCGTCATTAACTCTTTAAAGGGCAAGGAACATAGTCTGAGGCTATTCTTTGACCTCAGCAAAGCTTTTGATCTTGTCGATTATCAGATCTTGCTGGAGAAATTGAATAGCTATGGATTCAGAGGTAAATCGAATAATTGGGTAAAGTCCTATCTATGCAACCGTAGTCAATGGATTCTGATAGGGACTAGTATCTCTGAGGAAAGACCTTGTGGGGTCGGAGTACCTGAGCCCTCTTCTCTTCTTGGTCTACATAAATGACTTGTCTGACTTCTGTAAATCAGCTTCTCAAACAGTTATCTTTGCAGATGACTCCTCTCTTTTTGTCAAGGATAAGAATAGACTCATTATTAGATCTGGGGCAGGCTGCAATAAAAGAGATTTTATTGAGTTTTGTACAAAAAATTCTGTAGTGGACAAAAGCTTGCTCTTGAAGTTGGAGAGTATATCAATTCATCAGGTGGAATCTACTAAGTTCCTTGGTATATACTTAGACAACAAATTAAAATGGAATAACCATATACAGTATTTAGTGGGTAAAATTAGTTCAGCTTGCTTTCTAATTCGACAAATAAAAAACACTGTCACCTTGGATAAATTAAGATTAGTTTATTTTGGTTTGGTGCAGTCACTACTTTCATATGGCTTAATATATTGGGGCAGTTCAAGTACATTTAATGACATCTTTAAGAAATATTAAGAATTATGGATGGGCAAAGGGACGATTTCTAAATATAGTCTGTAATATTACATCTTTCAGCGATTCTTGTAGACCAAGTTTTAAAAAGCTAAACATACTCACCTTACCTTGTTTGTATATATTCCAAAGATAACCACAGCTATGGGACTAGGACCAGCTGTGATCTCAAAAGACTTTCAATATCACAAACTAGTCCTTACTACATGGGTGTTAAGATTTATAATAAACTCCCTAAAGATGTTAAAAGTTGTCTGTCAATAAATAAGTTTAAGGAAAAACTAAAGACATTTTTGATTAATAGGACATACTATTCCATTGCTGAGTTCCTCCAAAGTTAGTCTTATGTTATGTAAAAGTATCTGTTTTATTTTGTATATATCCTTGATGTTTGTAATTATTCAGTGTTATACATTTACAGAACTAAAATTATTAGGTAGGACAGTTTTCTAAATGTATATTTGTCATTACTATTTAATGTCTTACAAGTTTACAGAGCTGTAAATGTTGTGACAATTTATTAAATGTATATCTGTTTGCATATGTACAGGGTGGTCGAAATTGGTCTGTTTTAACAGAGAAAACCTATTTCCTGACTAGATAGAGCAAAACTGACTTAGGTGTCATGGGCTCGATTTCTGAGAAATGTTTAATGGCAAAAACCGCCTGCCGATATTTTCACTGCCAACTGAGATATAGGGCGTTTTTCAATTTTCGGCCATTTTGAAAATTGTCCATAACTTTTTTATTTTGCGGAATATTAACATTCTGCAAAGACATTCTAAAGGCACTTTTTTATGTGCAATCCAGTGGCATACTCAGATTTTTTCTATAGTTGTCCGTTTTATCATAAATAGGCAAACACAACTTTAAACAACACTAGCTAACGTTATTTTAATTATTTATTATTAATTTTTTTTATTTATTTTTGTTTACATAGCAAAGTTGAACAAAATTAACAAACTAAACTACTATTTACAGCTACAAGTGAAAATAAAAAATAATTATGAAAATCTAGGTATTTAGTTAGATAGGTTTCTGATAAATATATTTAGAGAAGTTGTTCAAATTGAGCCCCTCCCTGTTGAATACAAACTAAGCATCTTTTGTGTACCGAGTTGCAACTATTTATTAGTTCAACTGGGCTAATAGATGCAAAAGCTTGCCTAGTGGCCTCTTGCAATTCTTCTTTTGTGTGAAAGGTTCTTCCTTTAAATATCAAGTCCTTCAATCTTCCCCACAAAAAAAAATCTAAGGGAGTTAAGTCAGAGGACCTAGCAGGCCAAGGTATGGGGCCCCACGTACCAATCCAATTTTCTCGAAATTCGAAGTTTAAAAGATCAGTTGTGATCCTTGCATTGTGCGGGGGACAACCATCTTGTTGATAACAGATATTTCTGGCATCAGCTAAAGGTATGTCTTCCAACAAAGGTACAATATATGTGCGCAAAATATTTACATAATCATCTGCAGTTAAATTTCCATCGTAAAAATAAGGTCCCACAAATCTTCCTCGGAATATCCCCACCCATATATTGAATCCACACCGACCTTGCCGGTCTTGTTGCACAACTACGTGTGGATTTTCAGTGGACCAGTGATATGAATTATATCTATTAAATATACCAGAAGTATCTACTCTGGATTCATCACTCCAAATAATATTTAATGGAAAATTCTCATTCTCCATGAATTTTTGCTCATACCACTGACAAAATTTCAATCTTCTAGCGGCGTCCCCTTCACGGAGTTGATGAACTCTTCTCGTTCTGTACGGTTTGAATTTATGTTTTTTGAGTATTTTTAAAACGGTGGTCTTTGGAACATTCGTTATATTAGCCAATGTTCGAGAGGAGGTGCCAGGATGATCTAATACCTCACCAATTATATTTAGCTGCTGGATTTCCTTTTCTTCCTTTAGTTCATAATGTCTTGTTCTTAACTTTTTAAAACTTCCGTAATTTACTAAATTACTTTTTAATGTTTGATAAATTCGGTTATCTGGTTGACGTTCGGGAAATGTATAAAATATAATTCACTAGCTGCTTCAGGAACTTCGTTAGATAATATGTAACATTTTAACATATCATACTTTTCATAATTCTCAAACATATTTTGTCAGCAACTTAACACAACTTTATAAAGATAACATCAAAACGCAATAATTACACCAGACTACAGTAATCTGACAGCAATATATTCAAAATATTGAACGCGCGTCATTATTCCAAGGCCTACTTCGATGTAAACCAAAAACACCTAATATTTTCGTTATTTTTGAAAATAAGTACCTACAACTTTATATCACTGAAAAGGGCTAAACGCGAGCATTTTTTATAATTTATAATAATATTAAAAGTTTTGCCTATTTATGATAAAACGGACAACTATAGAAAAAATCTGAGTACGCCACTGAATTGCACATAAAAAAGTGCCTTTAGAATGTCTTTGCAGAATGTTAATATTCCGCAAAATAAAAAAGTTATGGACAATTTTCAAAATGGCCGAAAATTGAAAAACGCCCTATATCTCAGTTGGCAGTGAAAATATCGGCAGGCGGTTTTTGCCATTAAACATTTAGAAATCGTTGTGACACCTAAGTCAGTTTTGCTCTATCTAGTCAGGAAATAGGTTTTCTCTGTTAAAACAGACCAATTTCGACCACCCGGTACATATTGACAATAAATAAATCGTATTGATTGATTGATTGATTGGTATTTTTAAAACTAAAAAGGTGGCAGCCTGTTACATGTCCTTGGTGTTACCCTATGTTGGCAAATTTGGCTGTAAAATCAACACTTGTATTTGTTAAAATCATAAAGTTAGAGAGATTAGGTAGGACAGTTTTCTAAATGTATATTTGTCATTACTATTTAATGTCTTATAAGTTTACAGAGCTGTAAATGTTGTGACAATTTATTAAATGTATATCTGTTTGCATATGTACATATTGACAATAAATAAATCGTATTGATTGATTGATTGATTGGTATTTTTAAAACTAAAAAGGTGGCAGCCTGTTACATGTCCTTGGTGTTACCCTATGTTGGTAAATTTGGCTGTAAAATCAACACTTGTATTTGTTAAAATCATAAAGTTAGAGAGAAAATTAAAAAACTGTTTGGAGAAAATATTCACTACTATTTAAAACTTAAGTAAAAACTTTTAAATTAATTTGAATTCTTTTTTATGCTACAGGGTGATGAAATATATGTACATGATCTTTGGGATTACTAGGTTTTTAACTAACCTTGTCACATTTTTTTCACACCCTGTATATGTTCTGCGTAGTGCAGACCGTGCATATTATAAATAAAATATGACTTAAGGACCCTTTATCAAGAAAAGTTTACATCAAATGGCTAATAAAAAATTACAGCTTATTATGTAGAAAAATTAAATTTTTTGACAAAATCATATCTCAAAAAATATTAAAAAGTTTGAAATTGGTTTTACAATTTCACCAAGGATTACGCTAATCTAACAATAACTAAGAAATGGTTTTTGTAGATTTTCAGAACAAATAAAAAATTGAAAAATTTGCAGAGTCTTGTTTAACTCCCTGTATAAATAACTTTTTAGATTAGGTAAGTTTTACGCCCAACATCGGTTATATGTAATAAAATTTGCAAGATACAACTTAAAACCGCACCTCAGTAACTCGTCTCGTTTTAAAAATATTCAAACTAAAATTTTACCAAAAAATGCAGGTGAACTGTTTCAAGTGGCCAGCAGTTTAGTTAAATTTTCAATCGGAATTTTTTGAAACTTTGGTAGATCGTCAGGCACAATGACGCCCTATAACTGCTACGAGTCTAAGGCTGCTTTAGCAAAGGTTTACAACTTATTTTATAGGCAAATTTCCCATCATTTTCCTCTTTCTGGCGTCCCCAAAACATAGTTGCCCTGCTTTGTGACTATATTTAGAAATCGTCCCTTTGCCCATAGTTCTTGTAGACCGCCTCCATTGGGTCCATCCCGGTTCCGCTAGAAACCAAAATGTATGTGCGACGTCTATTGTATAACGCTGCCCCCTTAAAACTGGAGAAAATACATTTTAAAGCAACTGCCGTCGGAGAAATCATTTCTTTGGACTTTGGAAGTCTAATTTCGGAAATTTCACGTTTATCCTGTATACTTCCACCTTAGTATTTACATTTAGTTGCAAATGGGCCGACCTTAAGATCCACAGAGGTTCATATATATATATAACGGATAATATCAAATTCATATAACGGATAACGGCAAATATTGTTAATGAAAGTAGGTTGCTGAAGGATTTGTATGGCATAGTTAAATCTACAAGTGATGATAGGTTGAAGCAGTCCTATAGAACTAGATTGAAGAAGCATAGAGACACGGTGAGTTCTACCAAGAGAGCTTTTTATGATGATTTGTATTTTTGTACTCAGTAAGAGTATTCCTTTCGCTTCCGGCTGTCGCCGTTAATGCTCTTTCAGAAGCAATAAATCATTCTTGGACGACTGGACATTTTCCATCCAGTCTTAAGAAAGCTAAAATCATCCCATTGCACAAGGGAGGACAACTTGATGATCCGTGTAACTTTAGACCTATTTCACTACTGTCCTCTCTCTCTAAAATTATCGAAAGACTTGTTAAGGTATGCATGATGTCCTTTCTTGAGGATAAAAATATTCTACAGCTGAGCCAGTTTGGTTTTCAATTGGGCAAGGGTACCAGTGATGCTGTTTTTAGATTCTTGGACATGGTTTACCAGAACCTTAATGCGAAGGAGGCAGTTGCGGCCGTTTTCTGTGACTTGTTGAAAGCATTTGACTGCGTTAATCATGGAATACTGCTGCAAAAGCTTCATGTATATGGCTTTAGGGGCAGGGTATTGCAGTGGTTTGAGACTTTCCTCGGAGGTCGAGTTCAAAGGGTCGCATTTGGTTTGGTCTCGTCTGGTTCTTCTAGGGTGGAGTGGGGAGTGCCACAGGGCTCGGTTTTGGGTCCCCTTCTCTTTCTCTTATCTGTCAATGATTTGTCTCTTGTCAACATTCGGGGACACTTCACTCTCTTCGCCGATGACACGACAATTTTGTGGCATGATTCTAATGTAAATGCCCTAACAGCGACCATATCGTCGGACCTCCCTAAAGTTAAAGAGTGGTGTGATGCAAATTTCTTATCTCTTAATGTTTCCAAGACCAATATTGTGGGGTTCAAATGCGTTCTTGACGGATTGGCCGTTGGTGGAGCACCACTGGAGAGCAGACTGTGTACAAGATTTCTGGGAGTTGAGATTGACAGCCAGCTGAAATTTGACATACATATTTTGGCGCTGGCAAAGAAGATTGCTGCTGGTTGCTTCGCTGTGCGTACTGTGTTGACTGAAATTGGCTCTGATGCTGCAAAGACCGTTTACCATGCCTTGGTCGAATCACACTTGCGATATGGTATAGCCTTTTGGGGCAACACATGTAGTTACTTGCTTGGCACGCTGTTTGTTTTACAGAAGCGTGCAGAGAGGTATGTGTGCCGCGTTGGTAGTAGGGAGCCATGCAGACCGTTATTTATCGCTAAAATAATCTTAACATTAACATCGCTTTATATACTTGAGACAGTCTGGTCTTGGTTTACAAGTACAGAGACAGTATTCCGGTGCCCGACCATGGCTACAACACTCGACAGGCACAAGACTTCATTTTCAGATTTACAACCATCTTCCTGCTTTCATTAGGGCGAGCTCAAGTATCATGCATTTTAGAAGGGCTGTTAAGAAGCTCCTGACTGTGAAAGCATATTACGAGCTGGGGGATTATTACAGCGAACATTTTTAGAATATTTTTATGGTTATTTATGTTTTATTTTCGCCGACTTATGTATTTGTGTATTTATTGATCTATTTTACTTTATAATTTTACTTCATTGTGACCTATTAATTGCATACCTTTTGTGAGATGTTTTATTTTTTGTTTAAACTGTTTTATTTTAGCTTTGTCAATAAGATTAATTCTCTGTATCTTTGATTTGATTTAAATTCTAATAATAAATCAAAGTGCACTTGGCAAATAATAAATAGGGAAGTAAATCTGAAACCATTCCACAACTATCCTAATGTATTTGAAAATACTGATGGAAGTATTCTATCAGACCACAAAACTGCTGCACAAGCTTTTAATAGTTAGTTCGTAAATTCTATTGACAACTTAAAGATAACTAATACAGCAGGGGCTAAATTGAATGGTCCTGTCAACTGTGTCTCTATGCTGCTTTTACCAGTGACATATAGTGAGGTAGTGGATATTATATATGATGTTTCTAATACGAATGCTGCTGGATGGGATGGGATCCCCTGCTCACTCCTAAAACCAATCGCTGAAATTATTGCCCCAGTCCTTGCAGACCTAACAAATATATCTTTTTTGGAAGGTATTTTTCCATCAAAGCTCAAGTGTGCCATAATAACACCTATTTATAAAAAGAATAATAAGGAGAGGATAGAAAACTACAGGGCGGTGGCGTTGCTTCCGGCGTTCTCAAAAATATTTGAAAAGACATTTTATATCAGAATTTTAAATTTTTTTGATAAACATAAACTTCTTCCAGATAGCCAGTATGGTTTCCGTAAGGGTAGGTCTACTGCGGATGCTGTGCTGACAACTGTAAACTATGTAATAAGTATGTTGGATCAGAAGAAACTTGTAGCAGGGCTCTTTTTTGATTATAGCCGTGCATTTGACCTTGTAAACCATGAATTGCCATGATGCTTCTTGAAAAATTAAAACGCTGTGGAGAGAGGGGACCGCCTTTAAGCTGGATATCTTCATATCTGAGTAACCGTAAACAAATAGTGAAATTGGGAGTGAGGGGGCAGGAGTCCTTCTCAGACCATCTGACCATAAAGACAGGTGTTCCCCAAGGCAGTATCTTGGGACCTTTTCTGTTTCTTGTCTATTGGAGATGTCACACTGAATAATCCTGGTGGGATTGTTACCCTTTTTGCAGGTGATATGACGTCGATTTCCGCAGCTGACAATGTGCCTGTTCTGTGTGATGATGTGAGAACTTGTGCCAAATTCACTAATGACTATAGTCTAGCTAATGGTCTGACTTTAAATACAATGAAAACTGAGTTAATGGTGTTTGCAACACGCACTGTTGACTATTCTCTTTTAATAAACATTG
Source organism: Kuschelorhynchus macadamiae (assembly GCA_030620095.1). Lineage (NCBI taxonomy): Eukaryota > Metazoa > Arthropoda > Insecta > Coleoptera > Curculionidae > Kuschelorhynchus > Kuschelorhynchus macadamiae. The sequence continues at coordinate 1,056,296 of JAUTXW010003727.1, read as the reverse complement.
ATGGTAAAAGCATTCAGCAAAATTACTCAACAAAATTCTTGGGTGTTCATCTGGACTCTTGTGTCTCATGGGGCGCACACATTGACTCAATGCTTAAGAAATTGTCTTTGAATACATTTGTACTTTGGAGGCTCCGCCATTGTACAAACAGAAAGATCCTTATGTCACATTACTTCGCATATACACATTCCCCTGCTTAGCTATGCAGTTGTCAGCTGGGGAAATGCGACAAGAATTAATGAGATAATGATAGCTCAAAAAAAGATTATATGAACAATATGTTTTAAGGGACCGACACACTCTTGCCGTAATCTTTTTAAGGAACTGAAGGTGCTGACAGTGGTTTCTATATATATTTTGCAATGTGCCATATATGTGCACACTAATATATTTAGGTTTACATATGCTAGGGATGCTCAAGTGATTATGTCCTGCGGAACGGGGAGGAACTTAGACTACCCCAGCACAGAATGACTAGGACTGCTAACAGCTATGTTATTGCTCCTATAAAAATTTTTAACCACCTGTCTATAGAATTAAGACAAATAAAAAATAAAACAACATTTAAAAATAAATTGAAAAATTTATTATTGCAACATTCGTTTTACAGTCTGAATGAATATTTCTGCTGCAGTTTCTCTTCTAAGCATATTGAGGGCATTATTCTTAATATTTTTCTTTCATCTTAGAAATTATTGCTGATTGTATCTGCTTTTTATGTATGTATGCTTGGGTGTGTGCGAGATTAATTCTACATTGTCTTAATTTATATATTACCTGTTGAATGAGTGTATTTGTAGTTTAGTCTAGATTTATGTTAACTTTTATTTTATTTTTATGACGAACTGTATGTCTTATATTGTAAGATCTTGTATGGAATAAAGAAATAAATAAATAAATATATACACATTTAATTTATTCACTAATTATAATAATTTGTTTTTTTTTTAATATTTTTTTAAAACTTTCTAGTGGGTTTTCGGGTCCGTTTTTAGGACGTAATAACTCAACGGAATTTAGATTACCACAATACTTATTTTTGTATGTCTTATTGTGACATTTTATATAGACTATTTTAAAGTCAGATTAAAACGGCTTGCAACAAATTCAATATTCATATTTTAAATGTGAGTTTGGCATTCATACATTTGAGCATATCAGTTATAAAATAGAGGAATCCGTCAAATTAAAGCTAAAAACTATAGATATTACATATACTTTTGTTTATGCACTGGTGCTCGAACTCGGAATGGGCAACTTTTCCTTATTCCTAGACACTCTACCTCCAGTTTTTAAAGATCATTTAGCTATGCGGCTAGTAACCTGTACAATGAATTACCTCTGTTTTACCACAACTACAACATAAATAACTTCAGAAAGTTATTGTGGCAGTGTTCTGTGAACTGGCAAAAGCATTTGATTGTGATAGATGATAAATATTTTCAATGCACAAACAATATCTTCTCTATATTACTGACTACCTACTTACTATAGTTATCAACAACCAATTACCAGAATCTCGCTGTAGAAATCCAACATACTTGGTAGCTGAAAGAATTGAGGATAATACCGGTCGTTATATCTGCTACTGGGATAGTAACAGAAAAGTTCAACAAGAACCTGGAATAGCTTGCGGTTTCCTAAAAGTCTCTTGGGAACGATTCAGAGTGCAGAAATATTGCAAATATGCCATATTGTGTGAAAGTTTTTAAACATTTAACAGGTTAAGATGAACTTCATGACTAAAGAATGTTAGACCTGTCAAATACCCCCTTAAAGAGGAGTGATTGTTAATTAAAATAATAATATTACATTTATTTTTTCACTCCAAAAATGATTACAAAGCTGCCATTTATGTTACAATGCAGAATAATGAATGTAAAAAAGGGGCTGAAAATAATTTGCAAAAGTTCAACCCGATTTAAGAAAAAAAAAACATTTTTAGGTTTTTCTCCTTATACAGGATGAAAAAAGGAAACAGGTAAGTGATGATTGTGGTAGTTGTGTGAGATCAACACAGTTACATTTGACTGTTGGTGTCCCACAGGGATCTGTTTTGGGCCCTGTGTTGTTCCTCCTTTTCTTGTTTTAAATCTAAAAAAACCTAAATATATAATCTTTAAAGACAAAACATCAATTAATTGATTGAATAGTGAGAGATTGGGTCGGGTCTCAGAATATACATTTTTAGGTATTACTTTGATTGCAAATTATCCTGGGATATTCATATTAAAAATATTCTAAATTAGCATTGAGTCTATTTGCTGTTAAAACCACCAAGAACACTTTAAACCAGGAGGCAGCTATAGAAGTGTACCAGGCTTTGTTTGAGTCCCTTATTAGGTATTGTTTGCCAGTTTGGGGCTATGCCACCTCTTCCAGAACTGATCTTTTTTATTACAGAAAAGGGCAATACATTTAATAGAAAAAATACCACCCACTTCTAGCAAGTTGTTTTTCAAAAAATTTCGAATATTGACATTTTATGATCTCATATATGAATTACTCTGACTCTTACATAAATACAAGTTTCAAGGTTTTTTTTTTGAAAAAAGAGAAGATGTGCATTCACATTTTACAAGGTTTAGAAATAATATATTAATACCACAATATTCTAATATAATAAAAATACCTGGTCATATAAAGCAAAGCCCAATAACAAAATTCAATTCCAAATTAAAATATTTTCTTACTGATTCCTCTCATTACTCTATAACTGAATTCACAGAAAAGACACATATATTTAACTCAAATCTAGATAGTGCATAAGGGAAAACTACTGCTTCTTTATTTATATAGGCTAGAATTAGTTTTTTTTTAACATAGGCTAGTATTAGTATAGGAAGATTACTGTATTGCACAGCTGTTATACTTTTCAATAAATGTTTCACTCATTAATTCAAAAAGAAATCTTTTATTTCTTCAGCTCTTCAGCTCTTGGAAAATGGATTGTAAAATTTGACATGTTCAAAGGGTCTTTGATATGTATTTTTCTTGTTTTGTTACTTCTACTTTTGTTCTTACATAACTTGCATTTAGGTATGTATTTGTATGTATTATGATATTAGAAATATGTATTAATGAGTTTTATACTGGTTAAGTATGATTTTTTTATATTATATTTTGTTATGTTTTACGTTTATGAGAATTTTCAGACAAATAAAATTGATTTATTATTACTATTATGTGATATTTATATACATATTTACACATAATTTGCATGTTTTGTTTACTTTTACATGTTCGACAATATTTAGCGTGTTAGCTCCGTCTTGGAGACACCTTAGTAAAGCATCCAAAGGGTACTTTATTCACTACATTTTCATTTTGCTTTGCCTATATAACACTCTATGCATTTTGAATACAAACACCTGACAGTTCAGCACCAGCTTATAGTAGTTATAAATAAATAACATATGTTTGGCCCAGAGATAAACCTTAAGGTGATTCTGGCTTTAATGAATGGTCCAGTATTCAAACTATTTCCTAATTAACTTTTTTGTAATCACTTACTATCATTTTTTTTTCAGCTCAACAATGGTTAGCCTACATGGAAGAGCACTCCATTTTGTATTCAAAATTCCAGATCGCAAAACAACTATGGATTTTTACAGGAAAGTCCTAGGAATGAAAGTTTTGAGGCATGAAGAGTTCAAAGAAGGCTGTGAAGCTCAGTGCAATGGGTAATAATACAACCTATTTTTATAATACCTATAATGAGCAATGTTATTATATTGAGGTCTAAACTGTAAAAGTATAATTACTTACCTAATTATGGCATTATCTAGAGACAGAGAGGCACTTTCTACAAATTTGTATAAAATGCATAGCCTATACTTACCCTTTGTCAACAGGGGTTTGTTGCAGATAAATATGCTTCATTGTTAAATTAAAAAAATCTTGATAACATAGCTGTAAAAAAATTTTAAACATGAAAATGGAATGTTGGGTATGATTTAGCCTCAGATTTAGCAGAATACTTGCATACAAGATGTAAAGAATAAATCTTCAATACATCACCATAAATCCTAAATAACAAAAAAGCACTGAGAAATAAATAAAACATTTTAAATGACCTTAAAAATTTGACTTATGAAGTCGTTGTTAAACTGCTATTTGAATTAGTAGGTATTAAGAGGGAACTGCACGAAGTATTATGGATCATTTGCAAGCCTTCCGCCGCTGCAATATTATGTTAAAGCTGTAAGAGATATTTATTAGCTTCAATGTGATTTAATTAGGGAAATATGTAGAGTTGGGCGCTAAATACGATTTTTTATGAAAAAATTAAAACTGGAATCTTAAAACAGAAGTAGATTTGTCCATTGTCGACCATTTTTTGACCACTTTTTGACGCAAATGCCGTCGCATATAATTTTTTTATCCACAAAATGACTCTTTACCGCCTTGCATTGATCCTTTGTCTACGTAACTTCAACATTTGAAATGGTAAATTGTACTCATGTCTTTGTATATCTGCAGCGCGTGAACCCTTTTGAACCCGTTTTTAACCGAAATGTAATCTAAATTGCCTATACATAACATACTTTTTTGAAGTCAGACGCGCAGGAAGTTTTTTCTAATACGTAGGTACCATTTTATCTTACTTTGAACTTGACTAGACCTAGTCGCTGATTTTTCAATTTTTGCGTGCAGTTCTCCCTTAAGGAAAACAATATATATTTGATGCTTTTATTTAGAATTCATAACTTGTAAAGACATAATACTGTAAAATTTTTAAGGTTGTTTAAAATGTTATTTTTTACTTTTCAGTGCTTCTTTGAAGCCGATTTTAAATTTTTCAAAAAATATTTAGTTTATTTTATGCTTTTATTTCTTATTACTTACAAAGTTTGTATATTCTGCACAATTTATTAACTATATCAACGGCGGCGCTTGAAAAAATTCAAATTTTGTGATTAAAGACATTGTATAATTTTTAAGGTTGTTTGAAATGTTATTTTTTTACTTTTCAGTGCTTCCTTGATGCGAAGCCGGTTTTATTGTTGCAAAAAATGTTTAGTTTAATTTTTTTTTTCATTTTTATTTTTTACTTCTATTTAGATTGGTTAATTGCATTGAGTAAACTCTTCTCTTCTCGCTAATACAACTCATTATTTATTATCGTTGAAACAGTTTGTCAAATATTCATGTTTTTACGCACGTTTGCTATTACTGCCCATGCCCCTTATAGTCTGACCAACGAGTCTTGGGCTACAGAAACTATTCCGGCAAAACTATTCAGTGTAAATGTTGAAAGGATCCGATGAGTGGGAAAACCCGGCGAATACATCAAGTGCTTCTCAGCACCACACAAGACAATATATTTTTATGCGGTTTAGTCAGATATTGCAGCCTTAGATCCCTTCGTCGCACTTTAACTTAACTGTTTTATGTATTAAAATCACCCTGGAATGTTGGTTTACAACATGGTGAAAACTCCACATTTGCATTCAATACTTGTAGAGAAAATCGCGGACATACACACATCCAGGTCGAAAACAGAACCTGTTTTTTTTTAAGTTGGTTAAAAATGTAATAAAATAAATACTTGCTAAATAAAACCTTGATAAACAATGTAAAATGAAATCAGGTAAAACAATATTCCAAAAAAAGCAAAACAAAGGACACTTACCAGTGGCGGCTCGCGGGTGAAAAGTAAGCAAATGAAGCAAGAAAATATCGCAATCATTTTTTTCCAGAATTTTTTTATATGTGGAAGGGGTAGAATATTTTTTTACAACTTACCTAAATTTTGTATACTAAATCAATTCTCCTATCCTTCATAGCAGCAAGACAATGGACAAATACAGCCTGCAGCGCTTTTTTTTTTTTTTTTTTGAAGGCCATTTAGATGGCCAGCATCACACTTGCCCCATCGTAACATTGCCCTATTAATTTATGTTTATAGTCAAATTGGTTCAAAATTTGATCCAATAGAAAATATAAATTCCCCGACGTTCTCTCAGAGCTGACATTATAAAATCCTAAGAATCTCTCGACTACTGAACCTTCTGAATTAACGTATCGTAAAATTATGGAGCACTGGGAAGTTTGCGTATCCACTGGCACAGAAAAAAACTGTGTGTTCATTATTTAATTTTTTGCGTGATCATTTAAATAATCAGAAATGCATTCAATTATTTCGTTTTGAATAGTTTTCGAGTCACCAGTGAAAACATTTTTAATTTTTTCGTGATGATCTTTTAGTTCTTGGGAACTTCTCAATATAAATAAACCTAAAAGCTTTTTAAAATTCCCCCTATTTATTGACCCGCTGCTCTCATCATGGCCGCGAAAGACTCTTGTTTTGTAAGGTACAAAACTGCGTCAATTACTAAGCACATAAATAGTCTATTTAATCGGACGTTTTCGTTAAAATGTATTTTATATAGTTGCATTTTCTTTTAAAGTGTCAGCTATAGTGCTTTGATTTTTTACAAATGTTTTTGTATGTAAAGACTGTGTTTATGTAAAGACCTTCATATATTTAACATACCTGCAAGTCCTTCCTTATTCCACACTGAATATTTATTGGAAACTAGTAAACAAGGCCAGCAAAACGATTTTTGTAATATTTGACTACTACATAACCATTTGTACGCCGAAAACCAGGATGACGATTAAAACTCTGATCTTGTTCTTTCCATCGATTAAATGGAGTTTCCAGCAAAATGTAAACCACATTCGAGATCGGATTCATCAATAATGTAAATAATAAACCCGAAACCAAATAAAGTTGTAAAACAACATCATAAATAAATATAACATAAAACAGACAATCAAACTGCAAAGGAACTAACCGGTTGCAGCGAAATCCGCGAAAATAAACTGAACCACACGTGGGTGCAGTGTACTGCGTTAGCAATTCACCGAGTGCGTTGTATGGCGCTGGTTAACATTATTCTTCCATGTGCTAGTAGGAAAATCGTAAACTAAACATAGCACCTCCAGCAAAGTCGAAGCGGTTTGCGCCACTGTTATAGTTGTTATAATAAAGTTCGATTGAAAGTTTTAAAAAGACATGCCGCCAACGGTCGAGTAAAATATTTATTCGAGATGTACAGTTAATGTTTTGCCAATTAGGTGAATAAATGAACGCTAAAACTTAAATTTTAAGACATATATAATAAATATAGTTAGATGTTTGCTTGTTTATTTTTCCTGGTAAAGTAGCACTTTACCTGCTTCACCTGAATAGCCGCCACTGACATTTGCTAAATAAAATCATACTGAATTAGTGACTAAAGTTCCTATTTATTTTTGAAGATATTTAAAGAAATAAAAGTTAAATTCATTTTCTCTGATTTCAAATGTGTCTTATTATAAAGTTTTCGTATTATTATTCTCTCACACCAATTATTTCTCATTAAATTCACTTGGGGGATGGATTTTTATCTGCTCCACTAGATAAGGGTTATTTTAAAATAAGGTATTTTCAGGCGGTTTCACCACACTGCTCAAAAATAAAAAATCAAAATGTTATAAAGAAGTGCTCACATTTTGTTATTAAACTTGGAACTTACGGTCCTGACTGCCAGCATCTGCAAATAGATAAAATCATTAATTCGCCCATTCGTTCATTCATATGAATGGACGAATCGGATTAGCGTGAACCAACGAATCGAACCCAATAGTAAATAGCGGGCTTTAATGATGTCGGCCAACCGCGCTTTAGTTTTTTTCCTCTGCTGTTCTATTAGTGGATGTTTTTTGTAATGAGTTTTACAATTTAACGCTTAAAAGTTCATTTGACGCTTCCAGAATTTCTGCAAATAGAATATTAGCTTCGTCGCTAATCCCTGCTTCATATTGATTAGTTGATTATTTTCGTTATCTAGCCTACTTTTTCTAAATCAGATATAATAACATAAATTATTGATGTTTTGTGTGATAATATATAATGTCAGAATAAATGGTTCTTCATAGCTTGATTCCATTGTTAATGTCTCTTGCGGATCACTGGCACAATAATACTAATAAAAATTACAGAAATAGGAAAAAGTTTTTCAGTATGAAGGAACTGTGAAATATGGAAATCTAACCGAACATTACTTTTGGCTTTCTTAGTGCTTATGATGGGCGTTGGAGTAAAACAATGATAGGATATGGTTCAGAAGATGATAACTTTGTATTAGAGCTAACCTACAATTATGGTGTACCTTCCTATGACAAAGGAAATGACTTCTTAGGAATCACAATCCAAAGTGACGAAATTCTGAAGAGAGCTCAAGAGGAAAATTGGCCAATAGCAGATGGAAATGTGTTGGAAGCTCCTGGTGGTTACAAATATTATATTATTGATAAGCCTGTACCAACAGATAGAGGTGAGTTTAAAGGCAAAATTTTAGTTAAGTGAATCTATAGATAAAAGAGTCATTTCAAAGGAAAAATAGGAAGACAACTGCTAATATTATTACTGAAAGTTAATACACCACAAAATTAGCATTCATATTAGGTTATAAGTGCATTATCAGCATTTGTCATTCATAAATAATTATATCATTAAAGCTAATTTTCAATAACATATAGATATTTATGCCAAATTGACATTTTTTATTAGTCAGTGAAACATGGCAAATAGTTTTATTCAGCTACATTACTCAATATTATTTTCAGCGATATGAAATTCGACTTTTAGTTTTCTAGGAGTGATTTTATTTCAAAAATTTGTACAGGAGAATTAGGACATTAAATTGTGGATTTCAAGTACTCTTGCATTAATGCAATATTTTAATTTTCATCCATTTAAGTAGATATAATTAATATATTTATTTTTTGGCAGTAACTTTTAAAACAACTTACAGTTGTTTATTATATAAATTATACAAGTATGTGAAATAAAATGTTAAAATACATAAAAATTTAAAAACAATAAGGAACAAATTTATCGATTCTTTTTAACACTTTGAAGGGTATCCAGCATAAATGAAACACAAAAGTGAAAAATGGCTTATTTATTCTTATGGTTATCAATTGATCACTGACTTTGTTACTGTAAACTTAAAATCTGAGTTAAGTTTTTTTTTGTGTTTTGTTTGTTTTAGCATAATTTAAGTGATTCGGCATTGTATAAAAACTGATATGTATAATTTTGATCCCATCCACTGTAATATTAAATATTGCAGAACCAGTTGTAGTTTATAATTTTGTTCAGAGATATTTGCTCCTTCAGTAGTATATTATTAATATTAACTAATAACACTTATATAATTACGATGTGGATTTAGTTTTATACATAAGATGGAATTCTCTCAAAGTTTATCCTTGTTGCAAGGCTACATTTTAGTGATAATTTTGTCCTTTTAATTATTATTTACACATCAACTAAATACTTTATAGAGTTTAAAGATATTTTTAGATCATTTAAGGGCTGCAATATTTTTAACTTATAAGTTATACATAATTTATATTTTGGCGCAGCTTAACATAATATTTTTAGGTGTAATCAAAAAATTCTCTGCGAAATTAGGTGTAATGCTATACACATATTATATAATTTTTAAGAGTTTAAATCATATGTCTATGTTTTGTCACCTTTTTATGTAATTCTTATATTTTCCTAATTTTTGGCCACACTATCCAATATACTAAATTTCATTAGACTTAGCACACACCAAGAAAGTTTTGTAACCCTTGCTGAATAGAATAATAAAACAAAAGGAGCTAGTAGATTTTAAGCACTCCGTATAATTCTTTTTAATCTAACATTATGTCGTTATACAGACTTTCTTAGTTATTTGCATTAAACAAGGCGTCTATAAATGTCCTTAGCCCCCTTCTTTTTGTTTTGAAAAATCATACTATATAGTTCAGGACTAATATTTAATAATTAAAAATCATTGAAACCACTTCAATCGAGACGTTAATGCTTTGTGTGTCTTTTGCCAATTGCTTTGTGTGTCCTTTGCTTTGACCTCTTAACCATTAAAACATCTTTCATGACATATTGTGGTAAAATTGAAAAATATTTTTATCAAGAACAACTCTTTTATAATATTTTGGAGAGCTTTGTACCAAAACACCCTGTATATACTGTGTATCATTTAGACTTCATGACATACACCTAATTGCTAGAGGTACGATGGATTGATTAATCCAATAAGATTTTTCCTAGTGCTTAATAACTTTCTTATCAAAAATGTACTAGAAATTGATAGTAATCTCACTACAGCAAATATAACAATATAGTTTTCTATATTGATGTTCTTTTTATAAAAACCTTTTAAATATTTGCCGTTCCCTCATTTAAATTAAAATTGAATTCCTAAACCACTTAAGATAAAACTTAATCTGTAAGTTCAACATTTTTATAAGTCATTTTTAGAAGTAATTATAGTTTTTAATCAATCAATACATTTAATTGTTTAATATGAACAAAGGAGTAAATTGTCGGGTGGAATCGTGGACTGAATTTAAAGTAAATATTTGACTTGTTGCAACTGCTCCTCATAATAAATGGATTACTAGCTTTTATAGGATAAATTTGAAGTCAAATATTTCGGAAAACTGAAGAAATATCGGCATGCGTGTCTCTGTCTTCCCAGAGATTCTCTTTCAGTCCTCTGTGTGGTTTCCTGTTCTACCCTCTCTCTCGCTCCTTTTAGGTCTGCCTCTTTTTTTCCTTGAGGCTTCCACTCCAGTATTTGTTTTGGGAGTAGCTCTTTGTTCATTCTTCGCACATGTACCATCTTAGTTGATTTATTTTTATATCTTCTGCAATAAACTAGTGGCTTAATTAATAGTTCCAAATTAATAGGTGAATTTTTTATCCAGAATGAATAAGAAAAGCATAATTTTTTCTTCTCATATGTCTTTCGAAATGGTAAAGTTTTTGGATATTTTTTTTGTTGAATTAACCCTATTTTTGCAGTTTTTAAAAAATCCCTTTTAGAGAATTATTTATATTTAGTGTGAGGCACTAATTTTTACTACAATATATACTCTGTAAATTATTGTTTCAAAATTATTTGTTTGTTTTTGTCAACCCACGCCCTTATTGTTTACAGGGGAGCGCATATATTTAAAATATAGGATTTTTCTTAACATCTTTTCTCTGTAAAAAGTGAATAAATGCTAATTCTCTTCCATAAACAGAATAAATAAATCGTGTTCTCCAAACATGTTTGCAAGTTTTTCAGTTCGTCATAGGCGTAGATGTCTATTTAATTACATATGTGAAAGGTGGTTCATTTACTATGTGAGGCTACCTTATTTCATTTACCATTATACCATTTTGGAAGAATTATTTAAACATTTAAATGCAACAGGTTCTTAGATGCATTTGCAATTTTAATGTATGCGATTTGTTATATACAGGATGTTCGGTTTAATTTACCTCATGATAATAAGAGATCCACAAACGCTTCGTTTTCGAGATACGCAAAAAAAAAATATGTTTTCTCAATTTTGTCAGTCTATCTGTCCATTCCTTGAAATTTTGCTTTTATATAATCAAAGCTAATTGGCGGATTTAAAACTGTTAGAATATGAAATAGCAATTCCAGTAGGAAAATTGCGAAAAAATAGTGACTGGTCACTGCAATGTTAATAGATATTTACTATTTAATTGCTTACAGAAGCTGGTTTGGGAATATGATATGAGTCACTGCAGACTTAATAGATATTTACATAATTGTATAACAGGGGAGGAAACATTCTTATGCCATAATATTAGGGATCTGCAACAGGTAGGGCAGACTCCGAACAAGCCGACTTGAATTGAGAGCAGAAGGTCTATCCGTCGGTCTTCAGCTGCCACATCCTAAATATTTAAAACCTTTTTTTAAAGCATTCGTTCCATAAAACGTTTTAATGCGCTTGTCTATTTACTAAGTTTGCTGACAATAAAGATTTTTAAGTTTGTATTTCTATTGTAATTCTAGTGAATTTTGTAGATCGCATTTTAAAAGTCATACTGGGATCTTCAAGTCTCTCGAAATCTATAAACTACTGGAATAGTATTCTCGGTTTGGCTATTTTTGATAGAACTGAAAAATCAGCTACTTTTGGTTTTAATGAAAAGGCGACCAAACTTGAATTAGTAGAAGTTGGTAAGTATATTTTTTTACATGAACTTTATAAGAACCATTCACTTTGAACTTCCGACATTTCGTCTAATTTTTTACATATCTAAATAACTGCAGAAAAATTGTCTGTATGAATTTAATGAAGGAGCCTTTTTGATAACTCCAGTTATGAATTCTAACAGTTATCTATCAGCAAATTCCATATATAAAAATCGGTTTTACAGTTAACAAAACTTGATTATAAATAATGTCTTTGAAGTTTTTAGAAACTCTAAAAAACTTCATTTGCCTGTACAGGTTGGTTTTTTTTTTCATTGATATTATAGGATATACGCTAAACGGTAAGAGATACAAAAAAACTAAGATACGTATCCCGTTCTGTTTTTTAGTGTTTAGTTTAATGGCGCGGTCAGATCTACGCTAACGGGACTCGTTTAGAAAATACGGGGTGATTCTCAAAATCTCCCGTTTCTTATTATCTTTTCTTACTCGCTTATTTGCGGAGATAAAAAAAAACTTTAAATGCAAACGTTTAGTGGCTCTTTACGTAGAATCCGGCGGCGTACTTAAAAAAATATAGATGTTTAATTTTTGAGATATTATCAATAGTAGCATTTTCTTAAAAGGGTCACCCTATATCTAAGTATCTAGAAAAATTGCATTTTTTCCTTGCAATTGCAACAATATATAATACTTATTATTTTGCTTTGTCCTAAATAGCTAAAATACCAAAAATGTTTAGTTGGCCATGGACTGAATTCTTTAGGCGTTTCTTTTTGTTTGTTTACATGTCATAAAATTAAATACCAATTAAGTATTGATTGTCAGATTCCGTTTTCGATTATATTTTTTGAAAAAAAAAGTCTCCAAAATGAATGTTTTTCAAAACTACGAAAAGTTAAACATGTTTGAGTGTTATATTCAGAGCAATAAAAATAAAGACGCAGCTTTAGACCTATATTTTGAACGTTACCCGGAACGACGATATCCAGACAAACAAATATTTTAAAGATTATATGATAATTTAAGTGTGTATGGAAATTTAAGAGTTACAATAAGGAAAATAGAGAAAGAGATGAACTAAATATATCAGCTTGTGTTGCTGCTAATCCGACAGTATCTAACCGTAATATTGACAAAGACATTGGCATAACTAAATTTAAAGTTCTAGAAACGCAAAAAAAGCATAAGTGTAAACCATATAAAATAAGGAAAGTTCATAACTTACATACTACAGGTTTTATAATGAAAATTTGAATGCTGAAGGATGCATCCAAATTTTGGAAGAATGTGTAATAAACGAGTTGGTGAACATGCCATTAGCTGCAATAAATAATGTTTATCTACAACAAGATGATCCCAGCCCATAACAGCCATATGGTAAGGCACTTACTAACTGTCATTTCGACGAAAATTGGCTCTGGTACATATGGACCAAACAAATGGCCTCCGCGTTCCTCCGACCTGACGCCACTAGACCTTTATTTTTGGGGATTTATCAAGAATGAAGTATATAAAACCCGAAGTAATACTTTAGAAGAACTTAGAGCAACTTTAAATAATTGCATTGGAAGTGTACCAAATATTCATATTTATAACCCCACTTGTTAAGTTGCAAACCGATTCCAAAAATGCATTGAGCAGAATGGAAGATAATTTTAGCACCTTTTGTGATTAAACAACTATGCTAATTGCTAACTATTAGTTAGTTAATTTCTTTATTTAGCATAAATGCTACAATTTACATTTTTCAAACATAAAATTTTAAATATTACAGACTACTCTAAACTAGCTTCAAAAGCATACTTTTGTGTTTCTTATCAGCTTTTAAAATTGATTCTTAAATAAATAATCTCTTAAGTTAATTTTAAATTTTTTATAAGATCTCTGATGAGACTTTATAATAAATGGTAGTTTATTATATTGAATCGACCCTTTATAAAAAATTGACTTATAAACAACACCTTTAAAAACATAATTTAAATGTAAGTCTTTGTTTTGCACTGTTAGATAATTATATCCTTCACAGTTTCCATTTATAAATGTTCTTAGATTTTCGGGCAATAAATTATTTTTTATTTTATAAATAAGAATTTTAACTAAATAAAAAATTAAATTACGAACATTTAACCATTCTAATTTTCTTAACATTAAAGTCATTTTTGTATATTTTTCACAGTTTAGTAAAATTCGCAGGACTTTGTTTTGTAAAATTTGTAATTTATCAAATATTTCTTCGTTTGCCAAATACAAAAATATGGAACCATATATAAAATACGGATAGATAATAGTATTACAAATAATTTTTTTGGAGAAAAAACTTAAATTTGTAAAAATTCTTTTAAAATATCCAATTTGACCAGCAATTCTACTAATAGTCTTTTCAAAATGTGAGTTAAAATTTAATCTATCATCATATAATTATACTTAAATATTTAAAGGATTTCACTATTTCCAAATTTGACCCTTCTAATGAAATATACAAGTTATTAGTGTTTAAATTTTGACCCAAAACCATGCATTTAGACAAATTTAATTTATTTACTTTAAGCCAATTTGATAAAACATTTAGATCTGAATTAATAAAATCTTGTGCTGCTAATATGTTTCTATCTTGTATATAAATTAATGTGTCATCAGCAAATAACTGAATATGGCAATGTTTTAAAATTGATGAAATATCATTTATATACAAAATAAAAAGTAATGGTCCCAAAATACTACCTTGAGGAACACCGATATCAAAATATTTGTCACTCGCACACTCTCGTTTTTTGATATCTATTACTCAAGTAGTTTTTAAACCAATTTAACACATTATCCCTTCTCCCATATTTGTATAATTTATTTAATAATCTTTCCCGGTCAATGGTTTTAAAAGCCCGTTTAAAGTCTAAAAAAACTGCTATTATTGCTTCATTCATTGCCAAGCTCCTTCTCCATTTTTCAGCTACGAACTGCAGTGCTGTTTCGGTCGAGTGTTTTTTCCTAAAACCAGCTTGATGTACCAAAATGTTGTTTTCATTTATAAATTCCACAAACTGTTCATATACTACAGACTCTATTAATTTCTCAGTGTCCCACAATACGTTTATCGGCCTCATTTCATCAAATCTTTTAGAATTTTTTACTTTAGGAATTGAGTTACATATGAGCACTTTAGTTTTTCGGGAATTACACCATATTTTAAACTAAAATTTACCAAATGTAATAATAATAATAATAATAATAATAATAATAATAATAATAATAATAATAGGACGTTTATTAGTTACCAATAAATACAGTTAACGAATTAACTTAAAATAACAATTATTATTATGATAATAATCATGGTAACTAACGGGCCTTGTTTTCAGATTTCAGGGGATGTTCATTCCCTGGATTCTGTTGAGGCCAAAAATATAAGAAATGAAAAAGAAATTTATAAGCAGCTAGCAGTTAAATTTTTTTTAAAAAATTTGAAAAAAAAAACGTAGAAGCAATAAAAGCACACACTAAAAGGAAAATGGAAGATGGATAAGGATAGGGAAAAAGGAAAGTATTAAGTTTCAAATTTAGCATTTTGTGGCATAGACAATCAATTAAATATGGTTTAGAAGTAGTTTGGTTTTTCTCTTGAAAACTTTTTCTGAGACAGTAAAATCATA
The DNA here is from genome assembly GCA_030620095.1 of Kuschelorhynchus macadamiae. Lineage (NCBI taxonomy): Eukaryota > Metazoa > Arthropoda > Insecta > Coleoptera > Curculionidae > Kuschelorhynchus > Kuschelorhynchus macadamiae. Next base: position 1,040,617 of record JAUTXW010003727.1, on the reverse strand, counting down.
TATTTTGAATTTGTTTATTAAATGTGCAATTAAATAAGAAAAAGACCTTTTAAAAAATTCTTTGTTGTGTGACGTTATAGTTAATAGATTTTTTCGTCTTATATTAAGATTGTGCACATCAGTACGATAAGTTATTTTTTTGTGCAAATATGGTGGAGTCTTAAACTTAAGAATTTTATAAAAAAGGACAAGAGCATGTAAGACTCGTCTATTGTGCATATTTAACCAATTTGCTTCTTTTAACTTATGAGAAATGTGTTCACGTCTTCTTATATCAAAAATAAGCCTTAGACAGGAATTTTGGAGTTTTTGTAATCTATTAGCATCGGCATTATCAAGACAAGGTCCATAGATGGTGTCACAGAAGTTTAATGGTGATAACACTAGTGCATCACAAAGCATTTTCTTAATGTTATAGCTCAAAAAGTGCCTTTGCGAAAATATTGTTTTTAAGGCGGAATATCCACTTTTTAGTTTAAGAGTAACATGTTCCTTAAATCTAAGTTTATGATCCATTATGAGTCCCAGATTTTTGGCAGAGTTTTTAAAATCTATTGGATCATTATTTATGTGTAGATTTAAGTTATCTAAAATATTCATTCGATTGTTATCACTACAAAAAAGAATAGCTACTGATTTGGTTGGGTTAATCTTTAAGAGGAGCTTTTGAGTTTCACTATATAAAGTGTCCAAATCCGCGTTAATGCACCTATTGGCCTCGGCTATATCAGTACTTATAAATGAATAATATACCTGGGTATCATCTGCGTAGCAATGATGGCTACAATATCGAAATTTATTTATTAATTGCGACGTATAGAGAGTATATAGTAACGGACCCAGAATGCTACCCTGAGGCACCCCAGAGGCAACATTAAGGGCTTTCGACATTTTACCATCAAGTACTACTCTTTGTTTTCTGTCTGACAAAAAAGAAGACACCAGTGCCACCGCAGAATCGCTAAAACCCAGACACTGCAACAAAGCCAGTAATATTGCGTGGTTGACCATGTCAAAAGCTTGAGTAAAATCCAAAAGAACGAAAACAATAGCTAGATTATTATCAAGGGCTTTAAATATATCATCCGTTACCTGAGATAATGCGGTTGCACAACCATAACCTTTACGGAAGCCAGACTGATATTCAGGGATCAAATTACTAATATTTAAATACTCAATTATTTGCTGTTCCATAACTTTTTCTAATAGTTTAGAGAGAACTGGAAGAATCGATATTGAACGGATTTGTTTAAATTCAGTAGGATTTTTAACTTTAGGCAACGGAATAACATTGGCTTCCTTCCATTGATCTGGAAAATGATTTTTTTCTAAACAAACATTTATAATGTGAGTTAGTGGATTAATTATGGCAGGACAACAAAGTAAAATAAGTGTAATATTTAAATTATCAGCTCAAATGCTTTACTCTTTATGGTTTTTAGAATGGAAATTATTGTATCTTGCGTTATCAGCCTAAATTTAAATTCATTTTGTGAAATTTTATGTTCCTTAAAATTCTTAATAAATTCTTCATCAGGCTTATTGTTATTTTTATTTATATTAGTAAAATAAGTATTAAGTTCATCTACATTTTGCAAGGAGTTGGGAAGTTGTATATTTTGTTTTTTAGAAATATTAATTTTATTTAATTCTTGCCATGCTTCTTTATTACTGCACACTCCAAACCTATATGTTAAATACGCCTTTTTTTCCGATCTGATTGCGCTAGTAGTAAGATTTCTATACTGCTTGTATGTGTTCCAGTCCTCCCAATTTTTGGTGTTTCTAAACTTAATTAAGGTCCTATTACGAAGCCTCTGCATTAATCTAATATTAGGAGTAATCCATGGTCTGTATGGCTTATTTTTACCTCTGATATTTTTTAAGGGAGCATGCAGGTTTATAACGTCGAATAATGATTGGTTGAAAAAATCAACTTTGCTATTTATGTCCGCCATATGATACATTATCTGCCAAGGTATTAGTTCGATATCAGATTGAAATCGCTTATTGTTAACGTTTTGTAAATTTCTGTATGTAAAGTTATAAGTATTAGAATTGGGTTCTCCAAAATTTATGTCGCAATAAATGAGCATATGGTCCGATATCTCAACATCCCTTTTTCCGCAAACCTCGATTGAATCTATATTTGAAAAAAGTAAATCAATTAAGGACATGTTTGTATTTGATATTCTAGTAGGTTCAGTTATATGCTGTTGCAAACCATAGACCTCAGTAATTTCACATAACGGTGCTTTTGTATTTAATTCGAGAAAGTTTATATTAAAATCACCTAGTAATAAAAGAGAATCATAGACAGTATAAAAATCGGTCATAATACTTTCAAGACGAGAATAGAATAAGTTTAAGTCACCCTTAGGAGGACGGTATATATTGCCTATTAAAATTTTTGTGTTGTTTACTTTTATTTCAATCCAAATATGTTCTAGAAAAGGGCAGGTTTCTCTAAGCATAACACGAAACTCAATACTTGCCTTTATATACACAGCGACACCACCACCTCTACCTAGCCTATCTTGCCTTATAAAATTGTAATTTTGTAGTTCCATGATCCGATCGGCGATATCTGCATGTAACCATGTCTCAGACACACCAATCAAATCATACTGAAAGTTAGCTACATGGCCTTGAAAAATGTGAAAATTATTTGACAGTGATCTTGCATTAATATGCGCGCACGAAAACATTTATCATAATAACATAAAACGAGGTACTTATCGCTGCTAAAAACAAACAACAAAAAAAAGGAGTAAAAGGTACGAGGATAAAGGAAAGGAGGTTACCAAAAAGTATATGCTTAGTTAGAAAAAGAAATTTAAGTAAAAATCAACTGCTTATAATTAATTGTACAAATATCACCCTAGCAACAAGGAAAAAAGTAAAACAAAAAAAAAAATTATTTCACTCCTAGAAGTCTGCGCTCCGATAATTAAAACCGGCGACACTAGTACAAAAAAGTAGCACACAAAAGACTGTATTACCTAATAAAGTAATAATTTTAGTTAACTTTTTAATTAATTAGTTAATTTCTAGCATTGTTTAGATTTTTCTATCGTTTATGTCTTTGACAGTAGGCATAAATTTAGATATTATTAATAATTATTAGAGTTTGTTTGAAAATGTACCGTAAAAACATATGCCCTATAAATATACTTAACGTGAATAAAAACTATTTCTATGTACAGTACCTTTTATGTCCTTAAAATGCGTATTGCACCCACATATAATATCAATAAGAATTTCACATTTTAATCACCATTAATTAAATCATTAAGTGTTTGTTCATCCCGAATTAATTTTCGCACTCCACCAGATTGCACATACACAAGACCATTAAAAGTCCATGCTTCCGAACTAAATGCCTCGCGAGCCCCTTTTAATAATTGTAAATTCGACACAGTTAACAATTCTGTGATTAGAATCCGAGAGCCTTTCAGATGTTTTTTAGCCGAAAATACCTGATCTCGCATCCAGCGACAAGCGAACTGAACAACAAGTGGGCGCGGCTTCTTATTTTGATTTGGACCCTTTTTTCCCATACGATAACAGTGGGACAGATGAATTTAATCAACTTTTACAGATAATTTGTTCGTAAATAATTCGGCCGCCACCGTAAATGGGTCAGAGGAGGATTCCTCTATGCCATGCAAGACCAACGAATTCAAATTACTGTTTATTTCCATCTGTGTAGTTTTTTTCTGTAGGTTGACAATGTTTAATTTTATCTCCTTAATTTCCTGCGAGAGTTGTTGTAGAGATAATGTCAGATTCTCTTGAAATTTGTTTAGTTTATTCAAAAAATCAGGACTTTCTTCGCCATTCGCCGTTATTTGTAGAGATTGTTTATGGTTGGCAAATTCGGTGCGCAGTAGGTTAAAGCCATCGTTAAACTGTTTTGACAGCTCATCCACACGTGCACTAATCCCTTTAAGATTAAGATTTGTAGTTTTGTTAGACATTTTAATAAAAATTCTTCACCGTACCTCTATTTTGAGACACTAGTCAACCACTCTGTGTTTACAAAAACTAAAAAAACAGCCACGGTACTACTAAATTTTGATAAAAACTGTAGGAGCACAAACTTCTGCTGCTTACTACTCAAGCGACATTTGACTCTCTTCTGTTCTGATAGTGGATATTTAATGGTTTCAAAGGTTTCTTTAATTAATCTTTTGTTTAGCGTTTCGTTATAATTTTCGTTTGAATTTAGATCTAAAATTTTTCTTCTTAAGTGTTCATGATTTCACAAAATGATTTGAATCTATTTATATTTGTAACATTAAATATGCAAATTTCTTCAGTTCCATTTTGTATCGAATTTTTTATATCTTCAATACTCTTGATATAATATACATTAAGTTTTTCAGCTATTTCTAACGCATTGTTTTCTTTGCCATCTTCAAAAATAATTTCGGTAATGTTTTTTTCATTTTTCTGCTTTAACTTAACGTTTTAATGTTTTCCACGTTTTCTTACTGTTGCCTTTATTACTATCAATTTTGTTCTGAAAATATAAAGTTTTTCTTTTTTTAAAGTTCCTACAACTTGATTCCGTGCTCTTTTGTATATATCCCAATCATCCCTGTTGTTGGTTAGGATATATTTTTTATAAGCATTATCTCCAATTTTTTGGGCTTCTAAAATATTTTTATTGAACCAAGGTACCGGATTATTTTTCGAATTAACAAAAATTAATTTTTCCACTCTCTTAAGTGTATAATTAATATTTGTACTGTTATAATTCCAAAAACAAGATATTAGCTCCATATTTAATTTTTTATAATCTACAAATTTTATAACTTTTGTTTCTTTCTTCATTTTTTTCCAAAACATAACATTCAATATCTACAAAAATCCAGCTGTAATCTCCAATTTTAGGTACGTGTTTAACTCCTGTTTCTAATGTAAAAAATTCATAATATTTATGTTGAAATCACCTAAATGTATTGAAGTATTATTTTTTCATAACTAATTTCACATTTTTCTTCAAAAAAATATAATAATATAAGTTAAGATCATATACTTCTTTATTTATTTTAAATCTAAGTGTTAAATACCAATATTGGTACGGCTTGGAACATTAAAAAAAATCTAAAACTTCAATGAATTCTAGAATATACAGTAGGATCCCTCCTGTATGAGAAGAATTTGAATTACGTTACGTGAGTTTCTGAAAAGCATGTTATAATTGGTTTTTCTTTATTCATAAATAAATCAATTTCATCTTTCGATTTTAAAAATCCTTGACTATTTAGGTAATAAACTTTACTAGAAGAATTTATTTTATTTACCTTATTTTCTAAACAACTCCTGTTCTCTAATTGCTTTTCGTCATATGTAATTTTTAATTTTGCTTTTGCAATTTGTGATTTGTATATTTTACAATCTGAAGAAAATGGGTTATGATTAATCATATATCCTAATTTAAACTTCTGATTTACTTCAATGCAATTTGGATATGCAAAATGTTCATTATTTGTTGTACAAGAAATTGCATTATGGTCTTGAAGTCCACATTTTAGGCAGTTTTGTTTTTTGGAACAATTTTTGCTCATTTGATTATATCCCGCACATTTATAGCATCTTACTACATCAAAATGTTCACACTTATCCATGATTTCTCTAAAACTGTTACCATCTGTTTCTATTATAGCTAAATATTTTGTTTTCATCTTTTTAATAACTATAACATTTATTTGAGAATTTTCGAGGTATTTGTTTCCATTTTAACTGCTCCTTCTTTCATATCTTCAATTTTAGTTGTATTAATATCTAAGGCGGAAGGATTAACAAATTTACAAGATCTTTTTTCGCTAATTTTTTATCTTGTGAATTTAGTGGTTTTATGGTAATTATATGAGGCTTACTATTCGCTACTGGAAGCTTGTTTTCAACCGTTTTCACACAATCACTATAAGATAATCTGGTGTTGTCTTTATTTGATTCTTTACATTTTTCTTTCTGGTCCTGGACTAATTTATTATGCGATAGAAATTGAATTTTTTCATTTAACAATATAATCTTCTCATTTAGTTCATTTATTATAACGTCTTTTGCAGCAATAATGTCTTCTTAGCCTTTAATAATTTCCGAATATAGTACATTACTTCTGACATTATCATTTTTAGGGTTGACACTTTCAATGTCTTGTGAACTGTCATCATACTTATTCCAATTTCCTCCTGTTCCACAACATGACTTCCATATCACAACCAACAGTTTTCCCGTTTCTCCTGGTCATAAAATATATAACAGACCGGTTTTTATATTTTTTAACTGATCAAATATCACAATATTTAGGTAGATATTCAAGAACGCAAAATATTAACCAGTATACACGTGTGTGTATTCTAATAATATATAATAATATAATTGTTGAGTTGTTATTATGATTTTTTGTTGTTTTTCGTAAATATTTTGGTTTATCAATGTTTTAATATTCCTGGTAACTGTTGTTAAGATACCTATTATAAAATAAAAGAATAATGATTCAGTCCATGGCCAAATAAAAAGAAATGTTTTTTTGGTATTTTGGCTATTTAGGAGAAAGAAAAATATTAGGTATTACATATTGTTGCAATTGCAAGAAAAAAATGCAATTTTTCTAGATACTTAGATATAGGGTGTCCCATTTACGGAAATGATTCTTTTGATAATATATCAAAAATTAAAATATCTATATTTCTTAAGTACGCCGCTGGATTCTAGGTAAAAAGTCATAAAACTTTTATGTCCATAAATAACCGAGTAACAAAAAACTTTTGATATTTTGAAAGTTTATTTTCTGTCCATTCCAATAGATCTGATCGCGCCATTAAACTAAACACTAAAAAAGAGAACGGGACACGCATCTTAGTTTTTTTGTATCTCTCACCGTTCAGCCTATACCCTATATCAACGAAAAAACCACCCTGTGTAGCTTTATCTAATAAAATTTCAGAATTATCTATATTTGTCTTCATACTCGGTCGGTTTGCTCCGTATTTTAACTCAAAGCGTTGAGAGTAAAAATTTCATATATAAGGCGTCTACAGGGTCTTGCACAAATTCAATGAAAATGTAATTATTTTGGCAAAGACGCGGAAAACTCGTAAAGCATATTATAAAATTGCGGTTTTTTTGCTACTAGTTCCAAATATATAGGATGATCCGTTTATCTGCTGTGACATAGCTAGTTTTTTTTTAATGGAATAATACCCCATAAAACCCTACAAAACGTTACAATGGTTCAAGAGAGATTGGAGCTGTGTGTACAATTAATTTGGAAGATATTACTGACTCTGAGGAGAAAGAAAAACAGAAGAGTTTTTTTTTAATTTTCTATGTGATTAAGTGTTAGTTTAGTATACTGTCATCATCAATATATTTGTTAATATACTAATGTAGAAATATAAGCAGATTTCACTATTTTTAAAGATGTATTTTCCAAAAATGAATTTTTCGCAACGAAACATGTTTTACGAAATCGGTCCCCTTTCATTTATTTAAGTCACAAGACACTATTGTAGAACCCACCATGCGTTTTTTATGCTAAAGGCCTCTAAAAGGGTTAATCTGGCCCTAGAGGTAATATATATGTTCTAATTAAACAACAAAATTAACGGAAGGTTCAGTTATAACACCTAATACAACGTAAAAAATTTATGTTATCTCTAAATAATGGCATCATGGTATCATAAGTGTTTTTAAACTCTGCAGTATTGAGCTATTTTTTCACATTGGGACCCATGTTCGTAATGACCCAGTATAACAGAAACTTTCTGCCAATGACAAAAATACCTATTATAGTAAATTTATTTACTAATCCATTTAAAATGTGGCTTCTACTTACATAGAGATTCCAACCCTGGGTAGAATTTGTATGATATGATTTTTATGACAGATTATTGATTTATTTTTAAACTAAATATTTTTCTTCTGTAGGTGGTCCTATCGACAGGCGAGAAGCTTACGGTCGTATAGCCTTCTCAATCCCATACGCTGAGCAAGAACCTTTGTCTGACCACATAACCCAACACAAACAAACTATTCTGACTCCCCTTTTGACCCTTCCCACTCCGGGAAAACAAACGGTAAGGGTCATTATCCTCGCTGATCCTGACGGTCATGAAATATGCTTTGTAGAGGACGAAGGCTATAGGGTTTTGTCTGAACCCGATTTTGAAAGTGAAAAAGTGCTCGATTTGCAGATTCTTAAGGACAAATCACTGGAAAAAGTGAACCAATAGCTAGCTACCTTCATATTTTGCAGTGAATTTGTATTTATATAGCTAATTGTAAAGGCTAAACATATTCTTTATTGCACTTTGCACTTGTATTAAAAATTAAAGCTAGCAAATAAAAACATATTTTATTTTTTTATATGTTTTGCACTACAATTATGCTTTGTGGTTGAGGTTACTTGTGTTACTTTCTTTTCAGCTTTAAGCAAAACTGTTCTATGGATGGAGTAATCAGATTTATTTATTATTATTTCTCATCATTAGGAAATATTTAGATTTCTTGTATAAAAATTGTGATATATTTGACTTTAGTATTTTATACAAAATATATCTATACGTTTTTATATAGTCGATTCCAAATTATTTTAATATATTATTGTTTGAATAATTGTTTCATTTTTTGGCTGCAAACGGGCTTAAAACAGTTGCCTTTGAGAATACCAGGTTCAAAAACAGCAAGGTATTGAAAGACCAAAAAAGTAAAAACCAAATTTGTTGGATATCTTCCTTGGGAATCGATAGAACAATATGGCTTTCCCTCAAATGGTCATTAAAAAAAAATTATTTTGTAAAACAAAATTTTCAACAGATGTCATGTGGTTCAAGTTGCTTTTCTGACTGCTATTGTTTTTGCTGAATAGTTTACTGATAATAATACATTTATTATTTAACTGATAAGGACATTGCAATAAAATAAAGTATAATATTTAGTGTTATAGTTTAACCAGTTAAACAAAAGATTTTTAAAAAAACTACATCCACAATTCCAGATACTTATCGAGGTCTAAATCAAGCCCAAAATAAATTTTAGTTATGAATTACATTTCCATATTACTTGAGTATAGCTATACAAAAAACATATTTTTTATTATTAAAAACTAATTATTTTTAATTGTTAAAAATTCAGTTGGTAATATTCATATTAGTAAGACAAGAAGACTTGGTGGTGATTAAAGATTTCATTATGTTTTTGTATACAAATATATCAGTTTTTTATTTAATAATTTAAAAAATAGCCAGTGGTGTATAAAACATGATTGTTATGCATATTCAGACACCCAGCCATTTTGAACTTTTTGGTACGTCGGCAAGGTCTATAGAAGCTATCGCAATGATTGAAGTGGGTTAAAATAAGTTCTACACACAATAATTTCTGGGTATCCTGCAAAAGATAATGCCGATGCAAGTAAAGTTAAACAGGTTTGTTTTAACTTATTATTTACATGTTGCTTAACGTGTAAATTAGAATTGATTTGCAAACCTAAATTCTTAATATCATCTGGTAATAGTATCAATGAGTTGTGTATCCGAATGTTTAATTATTTCTAGCAGAATGTTATGATGTGGCTCAGAGCAGAATAATGTGCAGGATGACTTTTCTGGATTAATTTCAAGCTTGTGATCAGATACATCCAAAGTTATCAAATTAAAATCATCAATTTTAATTTAATCAAAATGTGTAGTAAATTTGACTGTGGTCCGCGTATAAATGATATTTGCAATATTTTAGTTGTTTGTAAAGGAGGGTATAAAGTAGCAGACCTAATATATACCTGTGGTACTCATGAGGTCATTTAACATCACCAGCCATGTTCTATTTAATAAAAAGGACAATACACAATTCTAGCATTACTGAAGCTAGGTTATTGAGTAAAAGCGTGAAATATTTTTATATTTAACATGTCAAATGCTTTAGTGAAGTCTTAACAGAATTAATTATGTCATAGGTAATGCCTGTAATTATTTTTTGAACAAATCTTATTGGTGTTCTATAGTTTTCTCAAGACATTTGGAAAATGCCGGAAGTACAGTTATATTTCTTAATTGGCTATGTTGGCTAGGCAGGCTAACCTTTGGGAAACGTAGTAAATATGCACTATATCTATACATGCATTGATAATGTGCGTATAAAAAAAGAGCATACACAGCTAAATGAGCAGAATACTTAAATGATCGCAACCGATGGCTTTGTATTTGATCTTCACAATAGCTTTAAGTACTTTTTCTTGAGAGACGTGAGACATTGTCGATAATGTCATTGTTATAAATTAAAAGGTTATCTATCAGGGAGTTGATTGGGGTTAAAAGTGGAATGAATGAAAAAAGTTAAAGTTTTTGAAGCAGTTTTCCATAGTGAGTATTTGTAATCATCTGTATTTTGAAATGTTCTCACTGGGGCATGCGCATCAAGGTGAGTTAATATTAGGTTGCACAATTAGGGAATTTTTTCATCTATATTAAAAATATTTTATACATCCTTCCAAGGAAGACACTCCAAAATTTATTTTATTTATGCGAGTTGATCTTTGTTTTTTCTATTTTAAATGTATAATGTAAACTTAGAAATGATCCCATACTTGTGAATCAATTATATTGTATTCAGTAACATTTTCATAATTCCATGTAATAGGATCTAAAAGAGAAAATGTAAAGTCTGTTATTCCAATAGGTTGCGTAATTAGCTGGTTTATGTTAAAAGTGTTTGTTATATTTTCAAGGGCTGTATAGATGATTTATTTATTTATTGAAAAATAGGGATACAACAGACAAAAAAGGTCCACAAAGCATCCACATCATACAATTAGTTGCTAGTGGGTAGATTTGAGCGTGATAAAAATAACAATTCTAATATAAAATGATCAGTACTTATTACACTAGACTTTTAAAATGTTTTTTAAACCTAACCATAGACAAAACGAACATTTCCATACCTTGACAGTATCTATTAAATGTACGACTCATCCTGCAAATGGGAGAGTTCTGTCCGGAACTTGTATTTCTAAAAGGAATTTCAAAGATATTCTGTTGCCTTAAATCTCTAATCGGTAATGCGAAATTTAATTTTGATTTCAATTCATTGGCGTCGACTATACCGTTTATAAGTTTACAGACCTTTAATAGGTCAGAGACAGTTCTTCTTCCACACAAAGAAATTATTGAAAAGTTTTGACGGATAGGCTCATAGTTACTTTGTACTATAGCCACATCAGTTTTACGTCAAAGGAATCTTAAGAATCTATTTTGAATACTTTCTAGTCTTTGCTGATAGATGCCGTATTGAGGATTCCAAACGACCGAAGCGAAGTTTAGGCGACTATATATAAAGGCATAGTAGAGGTCAATAATGTTTTAGGATTCCTAAAATTATAACTATTTCGTAAAACAAATCCCATTAGTCTATTACACTTATTAACAATATATTCTACATGAGAGCGAAACAACATTTTAGCGTCCATAACTACACCTAAATCACGAATTTCAGGGACAGATTTTACATTCACATTATTACTTGAATAAGTGAAACTATGTACATTTTTATTTCTAGAGAACGTAATTGACACACATTTATCCAAGTTTAAAAATAAACTGCGAGATTCACAATATCTCACCAGACAGTGAAGATCATCCTGAAGACCACCGCAATCACCCTGATCAGTAATAACTCTAAAGAATTTTAGGTCTTCTGCATAAAGCAGGAAGTTCGAACTATTAAAACACTGTCCAATATCATTAATATAAATTATAAAGAATAACGGTCCAAGGTGACTGCCCTGCGGTACTCCAGAAGACACTACAAACGGCTCAGACAAAACCTTCAATCAGAACCAACTGTTCCCTACCAGTCAGGTAAGACCATATCCACCTCAAGAGACTATCATGCACACCGACATCAGCCAGACGCTGAAGGAGGATATTATGATTTATTTTATCAAACGCCTTGCTGAAGTCGGTGTATATGATATCTACCTGCGTCCGAACATCCATGCTTCTGGAAACAAATTCAGTAAATTCAATTAAGTTGGTTTCAATTGACCTGCGTGGAAAAAAACCATGTTGTTCCTTCAAAATAATATTGTGAACTGTTTTTAGAATTATATTATGAATAATCTTCTCACCTTTAAGCAGGGGAATTATGTAGGATGTTTTCCATTTAGCTGGAAAATCTCCTAAGCGTAGAGAAAGATTGTAAATACGAAAAAGGGGTTTGATAAGAAAAGTTTTACAATTTTTTATAAAACTGCCTGGTATGTTATCTGGTCCAGGACCTTTTTTTACATCCAACGCATCAATGACATCTGAAATCTGTTTTTCGGTAATTAAAACTGGAGGTTCGTCAATATTCTCAGAAGCAGCAGGACGGTCGGCTGGTGTACGATCCATATATACTTGCTTAAAATATTCTGAGAATAACTCACATATTTGTTTACCGTGAGTCGCGGAACAGTCTAAATAATGTACAGAGTTAGGAAACGATAAGTCGCCTTTCCGCCTATGCTTTATAAATTCCCAAAACTTGTTTGAATTCACGTTAACTTCAGCTTCCATAATATTAAGATAATTTAAATAGTCCCTACGGATCAGTGACTTGGAATTACTCCTTAGTAGTGAAAATGTTCGATAATTAACATCAGTTTTATAAATTTTATACGGTTTATGCGCTTTAACTTTATTTTTTATGGTATTTATTGTGTCAAATTTAAAATAAGTCGGGTAAGCACCCCTGACCCTATATGAAGAGACATTCTCACGAATAACATTATTTATAACATTATAAAATAAATCCACTGACTGATCCACAATGCAATGAGCCAAATGTTCTGTCCAAGATACTGTAGCTAATTTATTACATATTGTGTCGTAGTTAGCTCGGTTAAAATTTAAATTAGTTAAAGTTTTTGTTTTTAGATTCCTAAATTTAATGTTTTTGACAAGAATAATCAATGCAGGATGATGAGTGTCTTCCTTAATGATTGGAAAGTCACAACGATCAATGGAATCAATATTCATTTTATTGCAAAATACCAAATCAAGAGTTCTGCGATTTAAATTACGTATACCATTATACTGAATAAGCTCCAGGAACGAGCACATATCTTTTAATTCCCTGCAGCTATTGTTTACATTATTCGGCTCATAACAACGAGGCTCGCCCCGAAATGGAACCCAATCAATGGGCGGAAAATTAAAATCGCCCAAAATAAGTACTTTATTTTTAGCAAATATGTCTTGGTTTTCGCGCAATTTAGACAAAAAATAATAATAGGGAACAGAGTCACCTGGTGGTAAATATAAACAGCAAATATAAATCCTTTCACCATTTGGAGCTTCGACAGATATCCAGAGATCCTCAGCTTGTGACTGCAGGTCGTGACGGTGAACTATTCGAAGGTTCTTCATTCCTGCAATGAGGACACCTCCACCTTCAATTTTTTCTGAAGCACTGTCACCTCTGTCCCTTCTGAATATTTGATACCGGTGATCGAACAATTCACTATTGTACACACTAGGGTTAAGCGATGTCTCTGTCAAACAAACTATTCAGAGTTTAATATGTTATTATACAGATGATCCGTTTTAGTTCGAAGTTTCCTACAGTTCTGATAATACATTTCCAAATGAAGAGCCATTTTAAGTTGGGTTATTTACAGAGATTGTAAAAGTCCATTGGATATTTTATAACTTATTCAAGTCATCGTTGTTCCTGATCTTAATTACAGGGATGAATCGTTTTTCCTTACGAATATGTTGCCATTTTTAATCCACACGAATTTAAAGTATTTAGATTTAGCTGCCTCACGCGTTTGTTTATGTAAAATCTTATTTGTAAGAGTAAGATGTTCATTAATCTAAATCTTGTTTAAGACTCCTGGGATAGTCAAACCTGGATGCTGGGTGCCACTCTAAGCGTTTGTTCCTTACTGCCGTAATAATTGCATCACTATGTTTTTTGGAGGTTAAACCAACAATTATTTTTGGCAAGTCCTTAGAGGAGTGATTAGGACTTTTTGACACTCGATGAGCACTATCGATCATGTCTTCATTTATAGGATATCCAATTGCTGCACCTATATTTGCAATAATTTGAGTGACATTTTCTTTTTCGGGTATTCCATGTATCTCCAGGTTTTTGGAGCGGGTAGCCTGGTCAATATGATTGTACTTTCGTATTTAGTTGTTCTATTTTTGATTTTAACTGAATATTTTCCATTTTCAACTTTTTTTATGAAACCTTTTATTTTTGAAATATCTTCTTGAAAATCGGAAATCTGGGAACTGCAAAAGGACACAGAATCCCGTAGCTGGCGCATCTCATCCCTCATATCGCTAATCGCAGACAATATTTCATCTAGAGAGTTTTCTGTAGCCTTGTGATGAATCAGGGAAGGCTGTGGCTGTGAAAAGAGCGTAACGGAACAACCCACTTTCGGTGCGGTATTTTGTGATAGTCGCCTATCTGATTGTGCACGCTGGCTGTCGACTCGACATACGCTGCACTGCCATGACGCTCCATCGCTTCGCAAAGTATCGAGCTGCGGGGCCGATAAGCCCAAACACTTGCCGTGGAAAAAAGTTCACAAAAACCTTTACATTGTATACCCGGTTTTTTTCGATTCACTTGATCAGAACAAAGTTTACATAGTTTTTTACAAACACTAATCCGTATTAGAAACTTAACAATAACTAACGATAATATTCTCGGGAAAAAACACGGCACTGTGAGTTAGAATCCACCAAATCTGATAAAGAAAACCCACTAACAAATGATTTATTTAGAGAGCGACCTTCAACACGTTCGAACCGTATGAAGACCACATATATGATGTTACTAAAATTTTAGAAATTAATGTTAAAGTCTCCTCTACAGATTATATTACAAGGTAGTAAAGTCAGATCTAATAGTGATAAAATGTTATGGTTTTAAGATACCTATTTAACAATTCTATTTTTGCCATTTTTTTAAGTTTTTTTTATATCCTTAAGTTATCAAAAGCTTTAAGAACAGGCAAAACTTGACAAATTAGCATTAAGTAAGGACTATTATAGCTTTAATATATTTGAGGTCATTTTTAGCTAGAAGGAAAAAGTTGCCATTTATATTCAGTATTTAGATACTATAGTAGCTATGATAGGTAAATATATTTGATTAGAATCTAGACAAACATAAAAACGCAGCCTTTAAACTAATTTGCCTTTAAATTCAGCTTTTTGAATGAAATTTTAGGGGCATCTTAAAATAGGCCACAACAACCTATTATTAAATGGGATAAAACGGAATATCTTACTTAGGAGATTTTGCATAGCAGAGTTGCATACAGAGAAGCTACGAAATGAAATAGTTTGTAAAATGCCTCTCTTTCGTATTTTAATTGTTTTTCTCAGAAGAAATTAATCCTTAATTTTTGATTTTTTTAAGTCTAAGGGAAAGTTAAATTAATACAGATATTGAAAAAAAACATGATTTAATAAAAATGTAAATAATATATTTCGTTTTAAATTAGTTTATAATTACATTGTAAAATATTGTGATATATGACGATCAGGACTCGGCAATAACATTCAATCACTATTTTAATATATAATACATACTACTTATTTTAACATCTCAAAATCATAATTTTCTATACCAGTAAAGTAAGTACATTTGATTCACATTTTTTTGGTTTGTTCTAGTACAAAACTGTTTTTGAAACAGTATATCAGTTTAATTTGATGTTAAAATTTATTTCGTTAAAATCATTGTGAAACCTTAAGTCAAGTTATTATTAAATCTTATGCAAAACCATCTAACCTGTCGAAAAATATTTCTATAAAGAACCGTGCAACTGTTATTCAAAAATTCAATTCAAATCACTTAACTCTATCTTGTTACTGGTTTTGATACCACTACATACCATGATAAAAAATTGCTTCATATAATAGGAACTAGTTCTAATTTTCAAAAATTATCAAAATATATGAAATTTAAAATCTGCAAAATCTAAACTCTGTTCCAAAAAACAGAATGAAAGTATTTTTCATCATAAGAATTATGATTATTGGTCTATACAGAATGGTGCAACTGAATAACCCATAATAAACCGTATTTTGTCGCCCCGTCTTTCACTTTGCCTAGAGCTCATGGAATAAATAATAAGAACTGAGGTCAATTTTTTCACATTTTGCGATCTAATGGATCGGTATTAATGCAGCAGCGCGGAGGCACTAGATGGATCGGATCCAGGTGAGGCGCCGGAGTGCGACAGCATTCATCGTTAAAACCATAACGCAGTTTCGCAACATAAAATTAAATTTAATAAATTTAAAAGTCCGCTCAAATCATGTCAAACAAATGTCAGCAGCAATATGCATGATTATTGGGAGACACTTGTTTTCTTTTGTTTAATTATATTTTAATTCAGTTCAGTTGCACAGTAACTGATCATAAAACTTGACGGATTGCGGTTGGATAAAGGTTTACCCACATTACCAGTTGGTGTGCGTCCATACAGGATACGCCAAGCTATTGAAGACAAATAGTTTGACGAGTCTGGATAGGACTAGATTTCATTGAACCTATTCTGACTCCTAGCATATACAAGGTTCAGAATTCTGAAAGAATGTTAGATTTTTCAGATTGTTAGCACGATTCTTTCGAAAACCATTAATTTGAAATTTTACGTAACCCCGTAAAAAATTATTTGATGACATCTTCGAAACGTGTTGTTTAGATATTTCGGAATCGGTACACTGTTATGAGCAGGGCAGCCATCATTTCAGAATCGAATATCACAGTCGCGACTCTGCAAGTCTTACAATTTCTGTTGCAAACCATTCAAATATTTCAAAATGGTTAGGGCACCATCAATGAAAAATGAACAGGTCATGTGTTCACTCCAGTTTTATACTCGAGGGTAGGTTAGGCGGACCAAAATTAATTTTCGAATTATTAATAGCACATACAAAAAATACATTTGAAAGTATTCTATGATAACTTAAAGATCACTAATGAACATTTTTTTTTCATATTTGAATGAAACAGACTGGCACAAGCATTGTTTGCTGACGGATTTATCTAGTTACAGTCCGCAGTTGCATTTTGTCAAGAGAAAATTAAAAATTGTAAATGCCTCGGGGGCTATATTAAAACTCCACCAAAAATTAACGTTTTTTTATTGTTTAAAAAATGAATGTGAAAGGGAAAATCCGTGACTACAATATAGGATAATGATATTACTTTAATCGTAAAAGGAAAGCATTGTAATTGTGAAAAAATCACCCTCCAAGGTTTGTACAGATCTTTACGTTTTAGGGTCCCTAGGTCAAAAATTAAGGGTCATATGGGGATGACCTGGTAACATTTTGGTAAAAATCTAATATGGCGGCCTAGTGAAATGTAAAAAAAATTACTAAAAAACTGCTTGTTCATTTTACTTCAAATTTTGTACAAAAATTGTACGAATTTTGAGATGGTGGCCAAATGAAATATTTTAACGTTTAGCTCCCCTAGATGCCAAAAAACAAGTTTTCTGAATTCCGTAATGTGCCTGTCTGTTTTTGATAAAATTATTACCTTTACAGTAGGTGAAAATTAACTATAGTTTCCGATCCATTTTACCTCAGAAACTATCGTATTTTGGAAAAAATCAACAGAACATTTTTGTAGAGGATATCTTGATCTTTTAAATTTACAGACTATGGTGTGCGACAAAGTATAGCCACCAATGGAATATTCTTCCAATTTTGTTCTTTCATTATCATGTTACATAATTTTTTTATAAAGCGTTATACCCCTCAGAAACGCGCAGAAATTGTTAATCGTATTTCCAAAATTTTACCTCAATAGTTTTAAATCAATGCGCTTCTAGAAGAGTGTATCCCGGTCGAAGAACTTCACATGGAGTGGCGTTTAACGAACGCGTTTTTACAGGCTTTCACAGTAAGTGGTGTAAACCATACTGGAAGACCTCGTTCGAACGAAAACATTGAACTTGTTCGGGATGATGTTCAGAATTCCACAAGACATCCAGCGGTCCAATGATTCATTCAGAGCACGACTTTTTAGTCAAACTGAACGTTCTCTTGTGTAAAAAGTGTTTTCTAATGCCCAAATGATCATTTTGCTCATTAACATGATCATAAAGTCAAAAATTTGCTTCGTCGCTCATTATAAAATTTTGCCAAAAATTGGGGGTCTGCTTCTACTAAGTCACGATTTAATCATTTCTACGCGTTCTTGAGGTAAATAACGCTCCATAACAAAATTCTGTACCTTTCTATTTTGATATAAAACTTTACCTTTGAGACTTGTCAAAGAAATAAAAAAATCATAACAATATTCCATGGCTGGCTATATTTTACCACCCCAATCTACAATAACTTTTTGGCAAATATATATTTTTTTAACTTTAACATTGCAGCCTAGCAATGTAGACTTTGAGAGGTTTAAAGGACTGCTACAATTAAAAAATAATTGACCTTAAAAATGACTTTGCTTCCTGAGCTTAAAGTTTCACAATGAAAATATCGTTTCCTGCAGCCCCAACCAAAGTTTGAGGCCTAAAATGTATACAAAAGGTAAACAGGTAATGATCTTCGATGAGATTCAAATAATAATATAAAGACACATAAGTACAAATTCAGGATTTTAACAAGACAGTTCTTTTTCAATTGATACAAAACTAACAGGCGGTTCTTTAGGAGGTTCGGTAAAGCTCTCGTAACTGACATCACTTCCAGAAAACATCTGGCCATATTTATAAATATAATCGCCATTTTCTTCGTGTTCGCTATCAGTTTTGTCCTCATCTTTTAAATTAGACTTCTAAAACATGGGATGTTATGAAAAAAAACATTAGTTTATGTATGTCAATTTCTTAAATGCTTTACAAATAGGTTACCTTTTTCCCATAGCTGGAGCCACCTGTTCTGAAGTGAACCATTCTGTGTTTTTTCATGGCAGACATTGTGATAAAACCCTTTTTACATTCTGGGCAACGATGCGGGCGCTCGCCAGTATGTATCATCTCGTGTCCCTTTAAAGTACAAGAATTCGTAAAAGCCTTTGAACAATATTTACAAACCCATTTTTTAATGCCTAAAATTAAAAAAAAAAAGTTTTTCTTGGTCCGATTTTGTTGTCATTATAAAAATTATAATTTTTAGTATTTTCCCACTTTTTGCAACAGTACTGCTCACTATTCAGTATTTCTTTCGACCTGGAAGGTGTTTCAAATTTCTGGAAAACTACATAACATATTACTCCCATTTATGAATTTGGTACCCGTACTCATTAGATCATTTTACCATGGAAACATAGACAAATAATTTTACAGGAGCAACATGTAGGGTGCCTTTAAGAAAAGACTTCAAGTTGTGTCCACACTGATTTCTCAAGGGCATTTGACAGAGTCAATCATTCCCGACAGGTTCAATCAATCACTGTGATAGTTTGTGGATGACTGAATATTTTTTTTAAGTAATCTTGTTCCATGTGCTAGAATAAATAACTGTTTCCAATGATATATCTGCCTCCCATTGTGGACCCTTGCTGTTTTTCTTTTTGTTATTTTGTAATTCATCTTGTTTTCTGATGTTTGAAAGAAAGAAAAAACCAGAAAAAACTGCGTTTTGCTACAGTCAGATGGAAATAGTTTACTTAGGTATACAGTCCCAATTGAATGGTCTTAATTCATATACTGAGATGTGTTGCTGCATATTATTTTTGCACAAGCAAAACATCCTGTAGTTTGCGATTATGGTGTTGATGAGAAGGTAGATGAAGTTATTGATAAATACCCTTATATAGAAGTGTGAGTTTTTATCGATTTTATGTTTTGTAAAATAATATTTTTAACGAAAGCTAAATAATAAAGTAGATAATACCTATACAAACACTAGTAGCTCATAATTTAAATAACACTTGAAAATAACTTACCTAGATGTATATTTAAATGTGTCTTCCTATGTATCCAAGTTTTGAAACCTTTACTACATATATGACATTTATATGGTCTCTCATTAGTATGTACTCTAACATGATTATCCAGTCTTTGTTTATCTTTAAATACCTTTGGGCAGTAACTACAAACAAACTCGCCTAAAAATACATGTTATTGTTACCACAATGTTCAATACATTTGGTTGATCATATTTGATTTGACTTATGTAGCAAACGTCACAAATTTATTTATGGCAGCCAGTCCTGTGATGGAAAAAAAAATATAGCCGTCACGTGACTTGCGTACTTTACCTTTTTCATTTCTTAATTTTGCAGATTTTCCCCACGTAGCAAACATATTTTTATTCCAACCGGGTGCGTCATGGTTCTTCAAATGTATTTTGAAATTCTCTTCCCTCACAAACTGTGACTGGCACTTATCGCATTCAAAAAGTTGATGACCTAAGTCTTTTACGTGCTTTTTAAACTCATCTTCAGTCGCGAAAGAGTCGTAACACCTAAAACATAAGAGATTCAATACATAATAGTATGTTCCTCCAAAATACAAATTACTAAACTGGTTTCTAAGACTGAAATGGATGATAGGCATAGTCATATTTACTTTCTCACAATACCCACACTATTCAAATGACTAGTCAAATCATTGAAACCAACGATTTCCTTAACTTAGTTTATATCACTTTTTAGAAGTGACTTCCCTGGCACGATCATGCCACGCTAATTGCCTCGGCCGCATATAAGAAACTGGGTTTCATTTTTCGAGTTTTATTTTCTGGATAAATTGAATACACATCACACATCAGATCCAGTCTTAAGTATTGTTTTTATATATGGGGCAGCCTCTCCTTCAAACCTTGATGCTGTTTAAAGTTGAGCTATTCGCCTGATTTACGATTCAAGGAACGTTGCCTCACTATAGCATAGTTGAATTGTGGGTTATCTGTCTCTGTGTTACAGATAGTACTATAGATGATGGTTCTGGCAAAATATCTTCCACTATACCTGCGCCGGGAGACACTTATATCGACCCGCATACGTCCCTTCACTGTCCAACTGTAAAGTTCAATGACCTCCCACTTTGCTATTTTACTCGCAGAGTGTTCCCATTATGGGATGTTATCAGCAATTCGATAATCTTCTTTCATATGATAAATAACAGAGACAATGGTTAAATGTATGTTCCATAAGTTTTTTAAGAATGGAGCACACACAACATTTTAAAGTCTATTAACAGCCGTGGTTGCCTAAAATGAAGAAATGGGACGAGAGAAAAAAGACAGGTTTTTATTCCTTGTGAGTCATGCTTCCTTATAGTGCCCGAATAATAAAGCGAATAGATCTGAACAGAGTTAAGGTTGTTATGAGGTTGAGCTCTTCTCTATATATGAAAATATCATTCAAGAGTCTTCTAATATGTAAATGGAACCCAAGCTAGCGAGAAAAAGTATCTTCGGAAAATGAGTTAAAGTAAAACAAATAAAAAATAGGGCTTTATTGGGTGGGCGAAGCTGTAAAGCGGCAAAGGACATTGCCCACGCGGTAATGTTTAAATTTGCTTTCAAATATTTTTCATCCAGATTTTTTGCTCAATTTCATGACATGTTCTCCGCCATCAAAGCCGACCCTCAGCAGATCCACATCACGAGAAAAATTTGTGCACCAGACAATAAACAGTTATTAAATTTTTTCTTTTTTGATTTAATACTTGCCAACTCCAAATGGTTTGGACTATACAACTCGTAAAGTAAATTAAATACGAAACAGAAGTGGACTCAGTCTGAAGGACTCCATCCTGTCCTGTTCGTCAGACATGACTATGAAATAATAATACTGTTTTGGTCAAAGTTTATAACTATATAGCTGAGTTTATAACTATATAGATGAATTAAAAAAACATGGATACTTGGGATTTGACCGTGTCAAAATGGATTTCCTTTCCGAGGTTTCGCCTTCGATTGCACGAAGCTTTTTCAGGGATATTTACCTCACCAGATCGGAATACTGAGTTCAGCCCATAGTCAAAAATTGTATTTTGGAATGCGTTCCAGTAATTTTTTTAACACTTTTTATACGTGATTTTTTCGTGGATTTTATAACCGGTGAGTTTCCGGTTTGTCAAAAAAAACAACTGATTTTAATACATCTTTAGAAAATATAGAATTAGCAAAAAAATGGAAAAAATCATTAAGAAAAGTTAATAAAAATGTCAAAAACTAGACGAATATAATCCAAAAATGGCAATATTAACCAAAACATAATATATTTATAAATAAACTGAAATCGATAAGTATTCATCATATGGATTTTTAAAATAAAATAGAAAAAGAACGCAAAACAAGAAAATAACCAAATGCTATAAACATTTTGCCAATTTTCTCTCCAAAATAATTTCCACAAAAAATTATCCATCTGCCAAAATCTCCTCCACCAAATTGTCATCATCTTATTTATTTGTGAAAACATGTAAATAACTTACTTTTTGCAAACAAAATTGTGCCCTTTATGTTTCGCCCTATGCATGGCAATAGCATATTTATGGAAGATCTTCAACTCTCTGCCACATGCCTCACAGAAAAAGTTCTTTTTCGTATTCTTGTTCTGCACCTGAATACCCTCGTGGAACTTTTGAATGTGAAGTTTGAGGTTTCTTTTCGTTGTATAACCTGAAAATTACGATTTTTTTGTCCTTTTAATTCGAGTATCAGTTGTAATATGTATTATGATTTGTGGAAAATATACTCACTTTGACCACAAGTATCACACAAAAATCTCAGATCGTTATGAGCTACCATTATGTGTCTCCTTATATTATTTTGGTTAGCAAATTCTTTAGGACACTCAGGGCATTTGTACTTTTGATTCTCTAGTTGGGGATTTAAGTGTTTCTTTCTTCTGTGCTCATATAGAGCTTTCCTGTTCTTGAACCTAAAAATCGAATCGTTTTTTCTTAAAAATGTTGTTGATTACGTGTGTTGGAAAACCATTATTTGTAGCCATTTGGTAGATTATGTTTTTTTCCAAAGTGAAATGTTCTTCTTTTAGTGGAATTGAGAAAAGTGGATGGAACAAACTATTGAGGGCAGCTAGTTTATGTGAAATATGATGACATGAATCCCAAGGGATCATGTGATCTGTTTGTGTACTTTCTATAAATTTTGAAAATATTCTTTCGAGAGTAAGGTCTAGAAAATTAATTTTTTGTTGTTGTTTCACCTCCATGGTGAATTTGATGTTGGGGTGCAGTTCATTGAGGTATTCTAAAAAATATATTAGCTCGTTCATGTTTCCGCACCATCCAACTAATGTATCGTCCACGTACCTAAACCAAACGGCAACCTTCTTGACGAGATGGTGACTGGAGTTGAATAATTTATTTTCTAGGAAATTCATAAAAATTTCCGTAATTAAGGGTGATAATGAAGATTCCATCGGAAGACCATCTACTTGTTTGTGTAACTTGTTGTTGAATTTACAGAAGTCTGACTCCATACATTTTCTCAAAACCAGAGAGAGACAGAACGTTTGTTCTTTTGTTAGATTAAGGCAGCTTTTAAGTAAGTGTTCAATAACGTTAAGGCTATGGAGTCTAGGGACGCTTGGGAAGAGATTAACCACATCAAATGAAACTAAAATATAGTTGGAAGGCAGGGTTAACCGTTTTAATCTATTGACAAGTTCTATTGAATTTTTAATGCTGTATTAAAAGTCTACATGTAAAATTGTTTTGGGAACATTGTTAAGCCAACTAGCCAGAAAAAAGGCTGGTGAATTGATAAGACACCACAGGACGGGGTGGTTTGTCTTGTGAATTTTGATCATCCCATAGAGAAATGAGATAATTGGGTTCATGGGGATTTTTGGTTTGCCCTGGTTAAAAGATTTTATAATTGATTCGTTTTTTGTCAAAAGTGTTTTTAGATTACTACTAAAAGATAAACATGGGTCTTTATTTAAGGTGATAAAGCTGTCGTTATTCAGAAGACTTTCCACTTTATCGCATTTTGTTTGTTTAATATGACTAGACAGTCTCCCTTATCTGCTTTTCCCAAAACTAAGTCAGAATGTTTTATTTTTGTTTTAATTTGTCTGATCATCTTCTCATATGAAATAGGATGTTTGTTAGTGTTAATTTACTATTCTTTTAAATACAGAACAGATTATTTTATAAATATATCAATCTTGGTTATTTAGCAAATACTCTTTTAACATTTTTTTAAATTTATTTAATGACCTGTGTGACCTAATAGATGGTTTTAATTTATTATAATTTATTAGCCCATTATAAAACACCGACTATAGCTTAACGATTTCGAAATTCTATTTAGGTAAAAACTATGGCAATTTCTAGTGACATATGTATGATTCTGATTTGGTATATATATAATTGTTCTGGAAGCAAGTTACTTTGGATTTTATATATAAATATGCAAACAAGAAGAAATATTAAATTTCTGACATTTAACCATTGTAATTTTTTTAACATGATTAATATTTTTGTATATTTATTCATGCCTAAAATTATATGCATTGCTTTTTTTTGTAATATTTGTAATCTGTTAATTATACCTTCATTGGCATTATATAAAATTGTTGAACAATACAGGCAATGAGGTAAAATTATTGTATTATATATCATCTTTTTCGAAAAATAGTTCAAATCTTTACTAATTCTTTTAAATACGTTTTTGCGAAATTTTAGGAATCACTTTTTCAAAATAAATGTCAAACTTAAAATTTGAATTAATTAAAATTCATAAGTATTTAAAAGAAGTAATCATTTCTAGTTCTCATTATCAATTATAATATTATTATCAATATTTAAATTATTATTTCCAAGTATGATGTATGGTTTTTGCTATATTTTCTTTTAATTTACTCACTTTTAGCCAATTACATAAAACTTTCAATTCAAAATTTAACTTATTTGTAATGTTATTAATATCCATTCCGTTTAAATATATTAAAGTATCATCAGCAAATAACTGGACTTTACAAGAATTTAAAATATTATGCATATCATTTATATACAAAACAAATAATAAAGGACCCAAAATACTTCCTTTTGGAACACCAACGTTATTAGAAATCTTCTGAGAAAATTTGTTATTAATTTTAGTTTTTGTGTTCTACTTTCCAAATAATTTTTTAGACCTTTAAAAACCGAACCCCTACATTTTTTTGGATTCTCCAGATAATCATTTTTATTTTGAATACAATTTATCAAATTTTCTTCTGTTATTTCATCTTCTATAACATCTACCTATATTTTTGGATTTTTTTCTTTTTTGAAACATAATTTTATAATTTTCTCGCAGTCTACTTTTGGTTCTCTTTTGTAATTTTATAAAATTGTCTTTTTTCTCACACTCAATCTTGATTACTCCATTTTTTTCCTGTACCTTTTAATTTCTATTTTTAGATCTGTTGGATTTCTGTACTTTCCCAAATCACTTTTTGTTATTTTGTTTTTCTTGTTATTTGTTGGTTTTATCATCAAATAACTATTATTTACTGTAATATCCTTGTTTTCATCCTTATTTTCTTATTAATTTGTGGGTTTTAATGATATATAATTATTAGTTTCGGTTACATTTTTGTTTTTGTTACTTAAACAACTTGTATGTGAGCCACTTCAGAATAAGTTTTTGATTCAGTTTTTAAAGAACCTGGCTAATTTCTTAAATTTTTCTCTTGAAGTAAAATTACTTTTTAATTCGTTTATAATTTCTTCTTTTATAATTTCCAAATACAAATTTTTCCATTCCACTACTGTTATTTTTCTTCACCTTGGTTTCTGACATATCCATCAATTTAATAGAAATTGCATTTTCATTCTCTTCAGGAGATTTCCCTTCCAACGAATTGCTTTTTTCGGAATTCTGCTTGTTTCTTTTACTCATATACTAATTCTTTTAAATCTATTTAATAATAAATTCGCGAACTTTTTTTTTTCGGAGCTTGAGTCAATTTTTACTTATATATTGTTTATTTTGTTTTCCTTGCCTACTTTTTGGGTTTGATTCAAACTGGACAAATAGTAATGTCAGTGATTTAGTACATTTAAGTAAAGAAGCCAAGCTTCATGAAAATTCGAAGCAGCATTTAAGTAACTAAATGAAGTTTAATTTGATGGGAAAAACTAATATCCGGGAACAATTGGACAATCACAAAGAGAAAGTAACTAGAAACAAGTTCGTGCTTTCAAGAATAATAGGTTCTATAATATTGTGGACCTTTGAGCTTGCACTTAGAGGACATGATGAGACAAATCCTGGAATTTTCCAGGGCCCTAATTAATTAATTAAAGGCTGAACTTGACAAGATATTTTTTAATTTTATGATGACTTTGATTATTGTTGTATATTGATCAATTATCAATAACGCTGACAGAGGAGTTAGTAAGATAAGTTAAATTATATATTATATTTTTTTTTCGACATAAGCTGTAGCCTGCAGCACTGTCCTTTTCTAAGCTCACGAGCCACCATTGAATATGTTTTTATTTAATAGAAACCAACTCTTCCAATGATAAAAAGGCATTAGATTGAAAAATATATGTATTGCTAACTCAATTTCTTTGAGAAAAATCGATTTCTTAGCTTAGTAGACTTAGACACAAACATGTCAAGTGGTTGAATCTTACCAACATAATTGTTGTTTGAATTAATATACTTACTGCTCTCCGCAAACTGTACACTTTGTATTATGCTCTTCCGACTTATAATGAGTATTTAATTCATCAGAATTTTTAAAACTAACCAAGCATAGTCTACAGCATTTAAGTTTTCCATGTTTCACCATCATATGATATAGAATACTAAAAGAGTTAGTGAACTCTTGATCACAGAGAATACATTTAGTTTCCTCACTATGATCTTCCTAAAAAGAGATGAGTTGCAAATAGTTTTAAACACACAGATGTGCCAAATGAAAGACAAGTGCATAATACAAAATGTTCTCACTTTCAGATGTAACTCTATATCTTCGTAATCTTTAAAGCTAACATCATCACATATATTACAACTGTACTTTTTGTTCCTCCCTTTTTTTCTCTTAGGTTGATCTTTTCTAGGTTCTTCTATTTCTAGTTCATCTCTAAAAAAAAATAAGTGGTTAAAAGTGCTTTCAATTATACTTATATGATAGAAACCTAATACCTATCTGGTTCGTCAAATTCAAAATCTGGATCATCTTCATCTCTATTAATATCCATTACTTCATTCCAATTGGTCTTAAGTTCTTCAAATTCAACACAGTCTTTAGGTTCCGCTATGGTACATTCTCGACAATGCTCTATTAATTTATCCTTTTTTGTATTTTCATATGTACATTTTAAACACCTTCCCTCGTTCCAGTCAAGAGAATGGACTGATTGTAAATGTTTTTCAAAACACCTGAAATAAATAGATATTTTTCTAACGAATGCGGAAGTGTTAGGAACCATATTTTTTCTACGGGCATAGGAAATATAACTATATCTACTTAATCATTATTATTATGAACGAAATAAAATATTTAACAACAAAAGAAAATTATATCCACTAAATTTCAACTCAGAACATTAAGAGTTATTGTTTATTAATTACAATATTTATAGTAAAATTTAATTGAGAAAAATAACGATAATTCCTAATGTGTGCAAGCATAAAAATTGTAAAAGAATAACCTTCATTCAATTTCGGGACTTTTATTTTTTCACACTAGTGCGGAAGAGTGCCACTTTCAGCACGGTGAAGCATGTGGAAAGTAGACACTTTCGTCAAGCTCGTAGAAAAATGTACTTTATTATCACACATCTTGAAAGATAAAACTTATAGAGGAAATGTCTATTTATATATTTAGAAATAATACAATTATCCCAGAAACTATGTAATAGTTTGGAAACTTTAAGTAATAAAAATATTTGGGATTTTTAAGTGCTATAAAGGTATAAACTACCAGAAGTAAGTTTTTAAATTTTTAAATTCTACCCAATGGTTCAATAAAGTTTTAATACATTGAACGTTTTTTGAAACATTCCACACAAAAATTTGATAACAATTCAGTGCTATTTTTGTTATTAAGGAATCAAGATATATAGATATTTTTATTTGTATGTTGAACATCAAGTTACATGGAACTTCCTAGAAAGTAAGTGATTAAATTCAAATTTTCAAATTCAAATTTTTTATTCGGTGCTGTTACAAAATTTAAAAAACAACGTTTCATTGCAACTTAAATCTACTTAAAATATTGAAGCTTAAATTTAGTATAATAAAGATATGTATATAAATAAAAAAAAATTTAGTCATAAAACACTGTTAAAAACAAAGTTACAAGGCTCATTACAGAAAAAATTACATTATTATATTGGACAAACCAAACATCACAACACATTAAAATTTAGATATTCATGGTAGGAATACAAGGCGTGTTGGAGGAGCAATCCTTTGACTGTATGTCTAAAAGTTAAAAATTGTAATTCTCTGATACTTTGAGGAAGTTTGCTAAAAAAGTGTATAGCATAACAACCTGGACCATCCTGACACCTTCTCAGACGATGATATCTCGGAACCAGCATAGTCATAGATATTGTATGGTGATCGTGTAAATCCTGATACATAAGAAAATTATGTAGATTATTTCTAACATGATGTAAATTCTCCAGGATATAAAGACACGGCATAGTTAGAATCTTATTATGGATGTATGCATCCCTACAATAGGCTCTGTAGGGTAGATTGAAAGTCACACTCTCACTGCCCTTTGCTAGAGTCGAACACCTGATGCGCACGACTTGCGTGTCCCCAAACACGCAATGCTTAGTACCCTTCCATATTCATTAATAATTTTCTACATCCTCTCGACAGGATTGGTCGAATTTTGTATAATGTTGTTATTTGCAAGCTTTTTTGCTTCTTCAATAGATTTTTTTATAAAAATGTTGAAATTCTTTTTTTCTATGTTTTAAACGATGCGATGGAAATGAGCGGTATAACTCATTAAGAAAATAAAGATGAGAGCGCATGTTTCTGAGGTCCTCATTAAACCAGTCAACAGCATGAACTGAATTTTCTTTGACTGTATATAGTTTTTGTAGAAATGCTTTGTCTAGGGCAGTTTTTAATTTTAATATAAATGTAGAGAATTTATAGTTTGCATTTAAGTGTTTATTATATATAAAAGATAAATCTATTTCAACAAGCGTAAAAAACTCCTTACTCCACATGGTAATTGGATGACAAGCCCTTTTGGCTGGTTTGGCCTCAGTGGGATTACTTTGATAATTGACATGTATTATTTGTCCTTAATAATTAGAAAGATCTGTGTTTATAGTGCAAGATAAAAAATTGTCAAAACAATTGTTGCCTCTGGGTGGGTTCGACAGCAGTTCATGTTAGACCATATGAGCCGAATAGGTTACTAGATCCATGCATTCTCTGTCCTGTGTACCAAAATAAACATTAAATTCACACAAGCTTTGATCTTAAGTCAAATGATTAAACTCATCTAGATTTTGCAAGGAGGTATCAAAACAACTCGAGGGTGATCTATACATAGCGATTACATTAATATTCAAATTTTCAATACATATACCACAGACATTTACACATTTTTCAATTTAAATGAATCTAAAGGAAGCGGACTCTCCATCATCCTTAAACTGCTTTCTATAAAATGATGTAGCCAAATCAAAATTGTTTAAATAAAAGCACTTAGCCTCTTCTTCTGTTAGCCAATGTTCGGTAAAGCATACAATATCTAAGTTTTTGTAGACTAGGAAGGCTTCCATTTGGTTTCTTTTTCCTCTGTGTATTCAAACTGAATAGTTTTAATGTAACCATTAGTTCACAATTGGCTGTCAGGCGTTGAAGGTTGAGAAAATGGTTAATAAGTCTACCTTCTGGCCACAAATCAGTTGACATTACAGTATCCTCCCAATTTAAAAGCAGCTCTCTCCGTTTTATTGCGTGCGATTGAGAGACCTGTTACGTTTTCTTTGGTGCCCCGTGTTGGTTCGGGTCTTTTACTTTGGCTATTAACAAGTGGTTTTCTTTTTTTGTGAGAAACCAGAGTCCAATCTTCTTCAGACTCATTTTGAACTGTAATTTTGCTGCTGTTATTGCCTTGTACATGACATTTGTTATTTCCGTTTTCTGGATTTTTTAGAACGACGTACGTCACTTTGGAAATTTGCCGTTAAATAAACGATATTCGACGACTAGATATACTTTGAATATTGAACTAGATGGAATTAACAACAAAATATAACGGGTGAAGAGGGTAAGTTCTTTCTGGGTTGCAATGGTAGAGAAAAACTTTTGATATCTTTTACCAATAATTAAATACATTTAAAAACATATTTATTAGTTAACAGGAGCAAAGTCATAATTTTTATAACCATTGTATATTATTTGATCAACAAACTTCCACTTTATTATAGATTTTTATTTTAATTTCTCCGTAAAGGGACGCAAATATTGATTTCTATCATTTTTGGAATGAATCGGGAACGTCGCAATTTAGTCGGACTCTATATCACCACTGCAATCACTATATCACCTTAGCAACCATAATATTATCTTGGCAACCACTGGATTAACGAGTTTTGTTTCCGATGTTTTGCATTATCAATATTACTCACTTCCAGATAAACTATAAAGTAAACATAAATGGAATTTTCTTGAACATTTTATTTTGTAGAGTTTAAGTCAAGGATTTTCAATAAATTATCTTGCTGGGCCAGATCTTTACTGAATTAATTCATAGCCAGGACTGCGACTTGGCATACTTGCCATATAGTTGCCAATTTTTTTCACTGCCCAACCTGGATTTCGTCAGTTTTCTGGTTGCTGATTGTTTTTTTGTAGGCGTTGTTCAAGCATGCCCATCAATGTGCATATGGATTCATATCTGCAGACTTGGATTGTCATACAATTCTCGTAATTTGAATATCTTGAAGAAAATCGTTAATAGTATGTGCTTGATGTGGTCTCGCAGTGCCATATTGCCGTCCATAAATATAAAATTTTATAGCAAGTGTGTCTGTCTAATCATGTAGAAGCATTAATTCCTTCAAAAAGTGGATAAACAAGACATAAATGTTTTTTTGATAGTTTATGTATATCATTTCGTTGTTAGCGTTAATTTATTTGTTTGTTAATTTCATTAGTGTTAATTTGTTTATTGAACTTTAGAGAAAAAAAGTTCATGTGTTACCCTGTATATTTTATTTGGACACCAACGAACATAAAAGGTCAACAAAATTTCTTAGTCCAAGAACTATCGAGCAACGACTTGATTTGCTAACAAGAAAAACCTTAGAAATTTTATTAAATTCTGTGTGGAACATTTCAAAAGACGTTCAGTAAATCTGAGTTTATTTATTTCAAGGACTCTAGTAGATTCAAAATATGACCCTTCCTTTTCTTGTGTAAAGTTTCAAATTACCAGTCACAATAAAATGATTTGCAAAATTTGATTGGATTTTGTTAATATGCTGTTCTTTTTATTGCCAAAATGATCAAAATTCTTGTATGCAGGCACGTACCTAATCTTTTTGCAACATACAGGACAAATATCTTTAACGAAAAATTCATTTTCTTGCCTGTCACTATCTAGTACCGAATTATTGTCTGGCAAATTTTCCAAATTTTCTTTACTTTTCCTATATCTTCTTTTTGGCGATGATTTCTACAAAAGATATGTTGAATTAATTCCAGAAAAAAACAATTTTCTTTTTATGAGTAAACTCAAATTTAGTTTGCTTCCAATGAGATTCAAATAGTCTACATTTGATGCAAGCAAACAATGAAGTTTTTTTTTATTTCAGGTATTTAAAATACTTTAAATTACTCAACAATTTTTTTGAGGATGGATTTTTTACTTTAAACTATTTTATCCCACTTTAACCATATAACCAACTTTACAAATTTATTATATGGAATGTAACATATAGCAATAAAAATAATAATAATAAAGTTCTAATAAATGAAAAAACTCTTTTTATAATTCAAAAAAAAAACAATTTCCTTTTTATGAGTTAACTCAAATTTAGTTTGCTTCCAATGAGATTCAAATAGTCTACATTTGATGCAAGCTAAACAATGAAGTTTTTTTTTTATTTCAGGTATTTAAAATACTTTAAATTAATCAACAATTTTTTTGAGGATTTTTTAGTTTAAACTGTTTTATTCCACTTTAACCATATAACCAACTTTACAAATTTATTATATGGGATGTAACATATAACAATAAAAATAATAATAATAAAGTTCTAATAAATGAAAAAACTCTTATGTTATAATTCAATATAATATAAAACTAGGTTGAAATAAATATTTAAAAAGATCTATTCATTCTTCGTTTTTTTTTAAGTATTGATAATTTTGTTTTATGCCATATACTCTCTGGTAAGTTATTATATATTTTTAAACCATCGTGCAGAATTGATTTTTTTTCCCAAAGTTACTTTTTACTGTAATGGTCTGTAATTGTAAGCAATGCCTTGTATTGAATATGTAAAGTATTTTTTTTAAATATAATATTTGATTTTTTTTTCCATTATTAATAATAGAGCGTATTAAAATGCAAATTTTTAATTTATAAATATTTTGTACGATTAAAATTCCCTTAAGTTTATATAGGTTAATAGAAGGTTCCAAATATGGCAGTTTATAAATACATTTTAAAGCTTTCTTTTGCAATTTTTTAAAGGTTTAATATGTGACGAATAAGCAGATCCCCCAATTGAAATTAAATATTGGAATTTAGAATATATTAAAGAATAATATGTGTTTTTTAAGAATATTAATGTATGAAATAACTTGCTTTGTATAATACTCCTATTAATGGAGTTATAGCGGTTCTTATTTTGATATTGATTTATATTTAGGTTTGACCGTTTCTTAACAATGTAATACAGTGATAACCAATCTGTGAATCTTATACCATTATCAAAAGCTAAAAAATATAATGAGAAAAGTATCTGCAAAAATTAAATATAAAATGTACATTATAGAATTAACATTGCCAAATTTCATACTGAAAGAGCATATTACACATAAATAGACCTAAAATCACTTCAGCAAGCTCTTTCAAGATTCTACAGTTGTATGTATAACTCACCCGACTATCGATCCTTTTTTTACTAGTCTTCTTTGGGGTTTTAGCATCTTCCTTTTTCTTGTGTATGTTAATTTTGAATCTTTCTGATAGAGGTATTTCATCATCTGATGATTCACTGCTAATGTAAGAACTACAAAAATAAACCACTAATAATTCCTATTTACACTTTAATAACAACAACCTAAAGCTCTAATATAACACTAAAACGCTATTTTATAACAAAACACTAATTTATAACACAGCACATAGTGTAGGTTGTTCTTACCCGAGCAGATGATATAATAAAACTTGTAATAGATATAGGCTAAATAATGTTTTAGTGCAAAAAATATAGCAGAAAAGTGGTGGATGTTCGGAAGCATGTAAAAAATGTTTAGAAATTGTTTTTGTAACCAGGAATTGCTTTATTTTGCTAAGCATAGATACGTTGAACTGTCAATTTATTGAATTAAAACAAAGAACAAAAACTACAAGTATAGTGTTGTGTTATATGTCATAAAGTTGTACATAGATCCTACGGAAAAGAAAGACGATCTAGACACATATAGAACGTCAAATATATTGCTCTAAAACTTTTCCGGAGAAAGGAAACAGAAATATACTCGGGACCTAATAATAGAACTAACAAAAGAAAATACATTATTGAGAGCAGAAATTGATCAAAGAGTCAAAGATTATTGTTAGTGCATTTCATTATGTTTAATCATGTTATTCGCGTTTCCATACACAAACGTAAATTTAACGAGGTAGTGTGCATAACTGCAAAAGGGATCAGATTCTCCTTCTCTTCAAGCATGTCAGTAAGTACCGGTCCCTAATAGTAACATTGTGAAGTTTTCCATAACTTTTATTTCAAAAATCTTTAAAATCCTTATATTTATGAGCACTTCTACAAATACAGAAGGACCAATCGACTCAAACAACAACAATATACAGCAAAGTGGGACTAATAATGACAATTACAGGCCTGATCTGAACAAGCAACATATATAGCATTCGAATGTCCACAGAAAGCCCCATATATACAGACTAAATATAAACACACAGTACAATATAAAAAACTGAAATAATTCAACGAAAAGCATGTGGAACATTATAAATAAACATAGGGGCAAGAAAAGGGGCACAGTAAGGAACATCACTTTGTCTCCCGATGATTTTAATAATTTCTTTTCGTCCATAACAGACAAAATAGTAAAAATTACCCCAAGTGCAAGTGTTAGTCCTTGCTTCAATTGTAACATCATTTTCTTTTGCTGAAACAACAAACAAAAATAGTAGAGGCATATTTGGTTTAAATGTTAAATTACTAAAATACATTAAAAGCATAGTACAATTTACAAAAAAGGTATAGTTGTCCCAATTTACAAAAAGGTGATCATGATCTTCCCGAAAACTAAAGACCTATATCTCTTCTTCGAATTATATCTAAAATAGTGTATGGCTTTGAGAATGGAAGCGTTTTTTGAATCAAACTGACTTTTTCTTGACCATTAAAACTTGTTAAAAAACCTACATGCATACAAATTCAGCTCCAGAAGCATAATTTGGATGGTGTGACATAGGCAGAGAGGAGTGCGTGAGGTGTCCCGCAGGATTAAATTATTTACATTAACGACTTTCACTTGCAACACCAATGTACAGTATACCTTATTTGCTGAGGACACAATTGTCTCCTAAGCTTTTTTCCGACCAGTTCCGAGGTTGCGTAGACGGAGGTGGAACTGTGATTCTTTTCAAACAGACTGTTGTTAAATAAATATAATAAGTGTAATCTTGAACTCAAGACTACAGTGGGGACCTCATGTTGATGGAGTTGCTGGGAGATTAACCCAAGGGATATATGTACTGACGAACCTTTCACGGTGTATTTCTCTTTTATTATTATTATTATTATTATTATGTTGCTGCGGGCAGCAGTAGGCGACATTGCCGATGAGTCTGCTGCACTGTGTACTATTGTCTTTCGGTTTTTGGTTTTTTGCTATCACAGTTTCATATCACACTTAATTTCATCACAGTATCACACTTAAGGTATCAAATATAATGGACTAGATTGTTGTTGATGTTTTTAATGTTTTTGTCAAGTTTGTTTTTAAAAATATTTTTGTTTGGGGCTGTGATGGTTTCCTCGTTCAGGGAGTTCCACCTGTACACTACACGGTTTGCAATGAAATTTTTTCTGACCAATGAGGAGCACTTCTCCTTTTTTAACTTCTTACTATGTCCTTTCAGTTGGCTGGCATTTGGCGTAAACAGATTTCGGCTTAATTCCTCAGAATAGTTGTTGTTAAGAATTTTATGTCTCTATTAGGTCTCCTCTGTCCCTTCTCTCTTTCAATGTGGGTAGTCCAAATACTTTCAGCCTCTCTTCATATGGGGTGTCTTTAAGAGTTTGTGGTATTTTTGTGAATCGCCTTTGGACTTTCTCCAGGGCTTCTATATCTTTGACAAAATATGGGTTCCAAACTGCATGTCCATACTCAAGTTTTGGTCTCACATATGTTGTGTATATTTTTTTCATCATATCGGTGGATTTATTTGAGAAGGCTTTTTGTATTAAATATATGAAAGAGTTTGCTTTTTTTGCTATTTGTGAGATGTGAGATTCCCATTTCAGATTACTTGTGACAACTATGCCAAGGTCTCTCTGCTCTGTAACTTTCCTGATGTCTACAGAAAATAGGTGGTAGTTATTTTGCGGATTGTTAGTTCCAAGATGGAGTATGGTGCATTTTTCCTGATTTAATTTTAGAAGCCACAGTTGTGTCCATTCCTCTATGGTCTTTATGTCATCTTCAAAAGCCACATGATAAACAGGATCGCAGTACAGTTTGGTGTCATCAGCAAAGTAAGAGATGTTTGTCTTTATTTGGTGGTGGAGATCACTTAGGTAGGCAATAAATAACAATGGTCCAATGACTGACCCTTGAGGTACCCCACTTAACACTGCATTTGGTTCGGAATATTCACCATTTACCCTTACCAGGTAGGTACGTTGCGTTAACAGATTTTTTATGAATAGCAGTAGGTTATTCCTTATTCCAAAGTGCTCCAATTTATAAAGTAATCTATTGAATGGGACTTTATCAAAAGCCTTTTCCTGGTCCAAATACAGAATGTCGACAGCCTTGCCTTCATCTAGCATTTTTGTCCAATGATTTGAGCATTCAAGAAGGTTGGTGGTGGTTGACCTTTGGGGCAGGAATCCATGTTGAGTGGGTGGTATAATGTGGTTGGAGACTAAAAATTTTGTGAGTTCTGGTACTAACACTTTTTCAAGGATCTTACATAAGTGACAGGTTAAGCTAATTGGCCTATAGTTTGCTGGGTCATATTTATCTCCCTTTTTGAAAATTGGTATGACATATGATTTGGTCCAGTTTTCTGGAATGATTCCCTCCAACAGAATCTTGTTGTACACCAGTGTTAAGGTTGGTACCAGGCTTTCGCTGCATCTCTTCAGAAAGACACTTGGAATATCGTCTGGTCCCGGACTAGAGTCGTTTTTTAAAGAGGTTATGGCATCTAAAACCTTTTCTTCCGTGACGTGGATGTTTGAGATTTCGTTGGCTGTTCTAGTTTCATGTTGGAGTGTTGGTATTCCAGATGATGGGTCTTCAATAGTATATACTTTATGGAAGTGATCAGCAAAGGCTTCTGCAATTTGTTTGTTGTCGGTGATGATTTCCTGGCTTTCTGTATCTTTAAGTATTAGGTCTGGAGTTCGACTATTGAGGCTGCGTTTTATGTAGTTGTAGAAGTGTTTTTCTTCCCTTTCCAGTAGGCTTTGTTCATATTGGATTTCGGCGTTTAGGATAGTAGTTTTGAGCGTGTTGTTTATTTGCCTGTAGTTATTGTAGTTTTCAGGAGTTTTATTGTTTCGATAAAGTTTCCAGAGTTTTTTCTTGTTATCTATGTCATTAAATATTTTAGCATTTAGCCATGGCTTTTTTGGGTTTACTTTGGTAAGGGTTGGTGGAAAGTACTGGTCAATGGTTGTTGCCATTACATCCTGGAGCATTTCATAGGATACATCTTTTCCTGCAAGTTGTAAAGTTAAATGTTCATGTATGGCACTGTAATCTGCTTTCCAGTAGTTTTTTTTGTTGACTTTTTTTGTAGATTTATCTTTAGCATGAAACTGGGCGACTGCAGTGATGCCACAGTGATCGCTTTTTCCTATGGGGGGATGATATTCTATATTGGAAATTAGTTTTTTGTCACTGGTTAGCAACAAATCTAGAAGGGATGATTGATCACCACGGAATCTTGTGTCTTCCTTGACCATTTGCCAGCTATTCCACTTCTGATAATTGTTAAGAAATTCCAATGCAAAGAGGCTGTGCGTCTGAAGTGTAACTGACTTCCAGTTGATTTCTGGAAAGTTAAAATCCCCAAGAATAATGGTGCTGGGGTTGGTAGCATGGATAGTAGTAAGCATTTCTATCATTTCAGTGTTGTTAGCAGCAGTGATGTTAGGTGGCCTGTAGACACATCCAACCAACAATCTGACGGTGCCTATTTTAATATTTACCCAAGTAGCATTTATTGAAGAGGGCAGTTTGTAATTGCTGTTTAGATTGGATTGGATACTTATCCCACTTATTTCATTTTTTACCATGACACATACTCCTCCCCCTTATGCCCCTCAGCTCTGTCATCTCTATATATATTAAAGTTATTTAATCCAATTATTGCATCAGGAGTGCTTTCATGCAGCCATGTTTCGGTTATAAATGTTATTGTTGGTTGAAGTTTCTGTATTTCTGCATGAAATTCATCGAGTTTATTCATTAGAGAGTTTGCATTGGTGTAATATATTTTGAGTGTTGTTAATTCATTTAGTTTTTTGATGAATTGTTATTGTCATTGCCTGACTCATTTTTTTCTGCATCTTTCTTTACTTTCTCTGATACAATTTTTGGAATGCCCCTGACATATTTAATTCTTATGTTGGACTCACCTGTATTCTTTCTTTCATGCAGTTGTTTTAGAATCTCCTTAAGGTATTCTCTCTGGGCACTCGTTAGGTCATATTTAAGATACTTCTCACTATTGTCCAAATTTTGTTTATATTTTAAGATTTGTGTTGCTTCTTCCTTTGTTGGAAAAATGACTTTCACAGGACGTGTTTTCTCAGGGCTATAGGTGCCAATCCTAAAGAGTTTTATGTTTGTCAGGTCAACGTTGGGGTTGACCTTTCGAAGTAGGTCTTTCACATCTGTTAACTCCTTTTCCCATCGTGTTTCTCTTATTTGTTCTTGTTGTTCTTTTAGACCAAAAACAAGGACATTTGCTGCTCTTCTCTCCCTTTCCTGAAACTCAGTGATTGTTGGTTCCATAATTTCAGGTTGTTGGGGGGTTTTAGTTTCTACCATTTTATTTCTTTCTAGGTCTTTTACTTTGCTGGAGAGGGCAGTTACCTCTGAATAAGTGAGATTTTTGGTTGCTTTAATTTGGTTTATTTCTTTGCTGAGATCTTTTAGATTGGATTCCATCTCCTCAACATTTTTTGAGATATTGGCTATTTCGGCTCCCTTATCTTGTAGATCTGTTATTTGTTCTTGCAGATTTTTCATCTGCCCGCTGAGTTTTGCCGCACTTTTTAGGTTTTCTATGCAGTCAGGGCAGTAAAATATCATGATTCGTGCGGCCATGGGAAGACATCTCACCTCAGAGGCACTTAGCCCTGAGCAGATTTTGCACACTGTTTTTCGGCAGCAGTCGCACGGGTATCCGAAAAGTTTGTGTTTTTCTTCCTTTGGCACACAATCTAGATCACACCGATAACACCGGTTCATTTTTCTAGGTTAGATCCCGTCTATTTGTTAGTTTCCGTTTTTTAGCTCCAAACAAAAATATTTCTGCGAAATATATAGTCCAAAACGAAGATTAGTTCTTTAGTTATCAGAATCAATCGTTATTTGGCCAAAAAAGTTAATAGTTTTCCCGATGATCACGGATTTCCCGGAGTCTACGTTTTCGCGCACATAACCAATCAGCAAAATATGACTATTTGTCTATAATGAGAACAGCTTATTTTGACCTGGTTCTCCAGTTCTCCGCAGAGAAGGGCTATATGGGTGATAGCTCATCTTGGCTATAAGGACAACTGTAGAGAGGCTTTTTGTTCACTTGGTGTTATATAGAAAGGAAATAGCCATCTCACTCATGCTGATGTGCAACAACATAACACCAGAAATAACTCCAATCTAGTACCCCTCTTCTGGCGCCTCAGAAGATGCCAGGATAGCTCTGAAAACTGGGCAATAAAATTCTTCAAATCTACATATAATCAAGATCAAGGGCCTTCTTCTCGTTACTTTTGTTTTTGTTTCTTTGAAGAATTTTTAAACTTTTAAATATATTAGGTCTTTGTCAAGTAAGTTAATGTAATGCATGTATACAAATTGTAATTTGAATTTTAAATCAATTAATGAGTAAAAAAAAAAGATAAAAAAACACACACACACACTGTTAGCGCGTAAGTGCGGCAACAGTGCTATGACTGGACGGATTTGACAAGGCGAGAGAGAAAGACTCGCTCAAAAGAGAAGCACGTAACAAAAAATCGTATCGGGCTCATCTTTTTAACTTTAACGCATTTTCTCGATTTACTGTATTTTTAGT
Organism: Kuschelorhynchus macadamiae; assembly: GCA_030620095.1. NCBI lineage: Eukaryota > Metazoa > Arthropoda > Insecta > Coleoptera > Curculionidae > Kuschelorhynchus > Kuschelorhynchus macadamiae. Next base: position 1,000,915 of record JAUTXW010003727.1, on the reverse strand, counting down.
TAATAAATAATAAAAAAAAAGTACGGTGTTTTCCCTAACGGGTGGTCCTTCAAGTCACGAACATCAACATAAAAGCTTGGTCCGATCGAACCGGATGAAAACCAGAACACGACTTTGGAAAGCAACAAGCCAGCAAGATGGCCACAGCAACAGCAGTTTGAGCCGTAAATAAAAGTATTGAGGTGAGCTCGTTCTATTTCCCGCTTTTTCCCTCTCGAAATAAATTATCCCTTTAACATATCCCGCAAAATAACCCATTTAACCACGTAGTTTTGCATTATCGTTGTTAGAAAGTGTTTATTTTCTCGTTTGAATCTCGAATCGATACCGATCAATCATAGGTTAGGTATTTCTTTTACATTTTGTACCTACACGTCTGCATGGTTTTGAAAGCCCAAAGAAGTTTTTCTATTTCTCGACACCTTTATTATTTAAATTGTCTCGTAAATCATCACGTATTTTTGCATTTCTTATAAATTCATATCTCGTTTATGGTAAATTTATATTCTAGCCTCCTTCCAGGGGTCACGTCTCCATAATTCGATCACATTATTGTAAAGTCTCGATACGTGCAGCACTAGGCGCTGTTCCTAGCCTCACGCCAGGGCACGCGATTACCTTGGATACACGTACACGACACAGCGCAACGTTGCCGCTGTGATCTAATTCTCGTCTCGACAAAGAAGGTGAAAATTTGTGATTTTTCCCGCTGCTTCACGCGAAATAAAAATTAAATCGAATATTTTTACACGTTACTCACGTTCACGACACTTTACTGATTATTAGTGAGGAATAAAAATGGGCAAAAAGAATACGACTAGCCTAAATAATTCCGCTAGTAATTCGCACAATGACGAAATCTTAGAAAATAAGCACGCACGCGATGTAATATGCGATAGATTAGTTCGTTTTTCAATTTTCTTACGCGAAAATAGTGATCAAGTATTTCAAATAGAAACAAGATTAAAAAGCGCCGAAGAAGATTTCTCGGACTTTGACAAAATACAAACGCGTTTAGAGTTTTTATTACCGGAAGAAAAAGACAATCGTTTAGAAACGGAATCACGATTTTACTCGACTATTTCAAGTGCAAAAAGGCTCATATCGGAGTTTAATAAAAATTCAAATATTGAATCACAAAGGACAACCATTTTATCAGGTTTAGGTAACGCAAACGTGACAACACCACATACTTTTCCTCCTACAGGCTTTAGCGCAGTTGCCAAGTTACCGGACCTCGGCTTACCAACTTTTCAGGGAAATTATGAAACTTGGTACGGTTTCAAGGATGTGTTTGACTCGGTAGTTAACAATAGAACGGATTTGAGTGAAATTGATAAATTCTTATATTTGAAAATTTGTTGCAAGAATGATGCATTAAATCTCATTGATTCTTTAGATGTTACCTCAACAAATTATACGATAGCGTTAGATTTATTGCAGAAACGTTACGATAACAAGCGCGCGATTATAAATCATCATGTTAACCATCTTTTGTTTAATTTACCAAGTGTTTTTAAAGAAAATTCTGTACATCTGAGAAAACTATTGGACACTGTCCATTCTCATAAAACCGCTTTGGAAAAATTGAATTTACCAGTTCAACACTGGGACACTTTGCTCATTCCAATAATATTACAAAAGCTAGACGATCGAACTAAAAGAGAATGGGAAAATAAGCAAACGAATCAAAATTTACCCACTTTACACGAATTAACTGACTTTTTAACCAAAAAATGCTTCACTCTTGAAGCGCTTAATAACGAGTTTTCTAAATCAAATAGTAAACAACATTCAACCAATAAATACGAAAAGGTTCCTACAAAATGTAATTTTACTCAAAATTTCTATTCAAGTTGTCAATATTGTCACCAAAAGCACAATATTTATCATTGCGAATCATTTGCGAATTTACCGACACCCGAAAAATATAAAATATTACACGCAAATAAAATATGTAGTAACTGTCTTAGATCAGGGCATTTAAAACACGAATGCAAATCTAGCGGCTGCAAAAAATGTAATCTGATGCATAATACTTTATTGCACGACCCAAAAATGCAGAATAGAAATTCGGGAAGAAATGTTCCTCGCAGCAACCCTGTAAACACTCGGGATTCACCATCATCTGTTAGTGGTAGCATGAGCAACGACAGCACGAATCCTGTCGCCAGCACGAATCCTGTCGTTAATGCTTTAGAGGTATCATTTTCGCAGTTCTTATCGGAACAGATTTTGTTATCAACTGCCAATATTTTAATAGCAGATTATCAAGGTGGCTGGTATAATTGTAATGCTCTGTTAGACTCTGGAAGTCAAACTAATTTAATGACAGAATCGCTTTGTAAAAAATTAAAACTTAAGTATGAAAAGGTAAATATACCATTGCACGGTGTTAATAATAAAATGACTAGCATTTCTCAAAGAGTTTTTACTAGAATAAAATCACGGGTTGAGTCATACGAATCAAACTTATCATTTTTAGTATTGTCAACAATTTCAGATAAGTTACCTCTATTTAAATTCGATAAAAATATGGTAAATTATCCTTCTAACATTAAGTTAGCGGATGAATCGTTTAATACTCCTAAGCAAATTGACTTATTACTGGGAGTTGGTGTTTTTTATGACTTACTTAAAACCGGAAAAATTGTGCTAGGTAGCGATATGCCAGTATTACAGGAAACGCGTTTGGGCTGGGTTTTCGCAGGAAAAATTGGTCTTTTTAATAATAATAAAGGCAGTTTGACACGTTTAACTTGCAATTTAAGTACACACGTAACTAATAAAGAATTGAACGAGAGCTTGAGTAAATTCTGGACAATAGAAGAACTACCTAAAACTACTTTTCTATCAAAAGAAGAAGAGGTTTGCGAAAATGTTTTTAGAGAAACCACGACACGCGATTCAGAAGGCAGATTTATAGTACAGTACCCGTTTAAAGAGGATTGCCAAGACAAATTAGGTGATTCAAAATCAGTGGCGTTAAAAAGATTTAACAGTTTAGAAAAACGGTTTGACAAAAATAGAGATCTTAAAAAACAGTATGTAGAATTCATGACAGAATACGAAAATTTGGGGCATATGCAATTTAAAAATTATTTAGATAAAGACAACACTATAAAAGAAATTTCATATTTTTTACCACACACGGCTGTGTTAAGAGATTCAGTCACTACCAAATGTAGAGTTGTATTTGACGCGAGTGCAAAAACGAGCACTAATGTTTCTTTCAACGATCTAATCCTGGTCGGCCCTACAATTCAACCAGATCTCTTTTCAATACTGTTACGCTTACGATTGCGAAAATATGTATTAAGTGCAGATATAAAGATGATGTTTAGATGTATACTTATTGACCAAAATCAACGATCCTTTCAGCAAATCTTGTGGCGTGAAAATCGAGACGAACCGATAAAGGTATACCAACTAAATACAGTTACTTATGGAACTGGTAGTGCTCCTTTTCAGGCTACACGATGCTTAAAGGAACTAGCCCTTAAAAATAAATCTAAGTATCCCCGAACCGCGACATTAATCGAAAACTCATTTTATATGGATGATTTTTTAACAAGCGTAGACACGAAAGACGAAGCTCTGGAAATATATCAGGAGATCACGGGTATTTTATCTCAGGGTAAGTTTGAGCTTAGAAAGTGGTCATCTAATGAAAGATCCATTTTAAATTATATTTTAGAAAATAGCACCGTTCAAGATGATAACTTAGTTTTGCATCACGATCATAAAGAATTAAAAACTCTCGGAATACTATGGGATCCTAACGAGGATATTTTAAAATATTCAATAAACGTGAATATTAACAACAAACTTACAAAACGAACAGTTTTATCTGCGATATCGCAGATTTTTGATCCGCTCGGTCTGATAGGTCCAGCTATTATAACTGCTAAGTTGCTTATGCAAGAGCTATGGCAGTTACAGCTAGATTGGGATCAAAATATTCCTATAAATTTGCGTCAACGATTTCTAGAATTTATGTCAGAAATCGAATGCTTAAATAAAATAAAAATAAATCGACATGTGATCTTACCTGAATCAAACTTAATCGAATTATTCGGATTTTGTGACAGTTCCGAAAAAGCGTATGGCGCATGTATTTATTTATCATCAACTGAACAAAACCGTAAACGCAAGATTAGCCTTTTAACCGGAAAATCAAAAGTGGCTCCAATCAAAAAGCAAACATTGCCTAGATTGGAGTTATTGGCTGCACTTCTTTTAGCGGAGTTAGTTTGCAAAGTAAAAGATATGCTTAATATTGAAATTTCTACCATAACTTATTTTACAGATTCTACAATAGTACTAGCTTGGTTACAACTTGAACCTTGTAAATTGAAAACTTTCGTAGCGAATAGAGTTGCAAAAATCACAGAAATGTCAAAAATTGAAAATTGGAAACACGTCAAAAGTCAAGATAATGCAGCTGATATTATATCTCGGGGTTTAGGACCACGAGACTTGTCCGAGAACCATATTTGGTTTAATGGTCCGAAATTTTTACATAATGACACGCAAACATACACTAACGAAAATAAATGTATTCCTGATTTAGACCCTTTACCTGAATTAAAAATGAATGCAATTACATTAAATGCAACAAACTTGCAGGAAAAAACAAAAACTGATTTTAACATTTTTGAACGATATTCAACACTTTACAAGTTACGTAAAGTCGTAGCGTTTATTTGCCGTTTTAAAAATCGAACTTTAAATAAAATTGAAGTTACTATAAATAGCTTGACAGTAAAAGAATTAAATCAAGCATCTTGTCTTTTAATCCGTTTAGCACAGGGCGAAATATTCAAAAAAGAAATTAAAAATCTCGAAAACCTAAAACCCATTAGTCACGACAGTACTATTTTAAGCTTGAACCCATTTTTAGATTCCGATAAAATCTTACGGGTAGGCGGTAGGCTTACAAACTCAAAATTGGATTATAACCGAAAACATCAAATAATCTTACCCTATCGACACAAATTGACTGACTTAATTGTTTTGGACGCTCATTTAAAGTATCTTCACGCAGGAATTCAGAACTTACATTCCATTATACGGCTGCGATTTTGGCCTCTTAAAGGAAAACACGTTGTAAAAAGAGTAATAAATTCCTGTGTTGTATGTTTTCGTGCGAAACCAAAAACAACAAAATTTCTAATGGGTCCCTTACCTAGTTCACGTGTCACTCCAAGTCGTCCTTTTTCAAACTGCGGTGTGGACTACGCAGGTCCTATTTACGTTAAGGAAGGAAGCTTGCGCCGAAGTAAACAACGCACGCTGTGCATATTGAACTCGCTTCAGACCTAACTACGGATGGGTTTTTAAATGTTCTGAAAAGATTTTGCTCTCGAAGAGGTAAACCTACCAACATACATTCCGATAACGGTTTAAATTTTGTAGGCGCAAATAATTACTTTCTTGAGTTATACAATCTTATTAATAACAAAAAACACAACGAAATTGTGTCCACGTTTCTGGCTAACGATCAGATAAACTGGCATTTCATACCTGCTCGCTCCGCTCATATGGGTGGTTTATGGGAAGCGGCTGTTAAAAGCACCAAATTTCATCTAAAACGCGTACTCGGTAATGCTTCTTTGGACTATGCAAACATGTACACGTTGTTAGTACAAATCGAGGCGTGTCTTAATTCTCGACCATTAACTTCGCTTTCTAATGACGTTAAAGACTACGATCCTTTAACTCCATCCCACTTCCTAATAGGCGAGTCTCTTGCCAGTTGCCCCGAAGCAGATTTTTTGGAAATAAAAACGTCACGACTGTCTTTGTACCAAAGACTGCAACAGTTACATCAGCAGTTTTGGGATCGCTGGTCCAGAGAGTACCTGAACAATCTCCAAGCTCGCAACAAATGGAAGCGTACTCAAGAAAACTTGAAGCTAGGATCTTTGGTAGTATTAGCCGAGGATAATCAACCGCCACTAAAATGGTCCATGGCCCGAATAGTCGAACTTCATCCAGGCGCAGATCAAGTGGTCCGAGTTGTATCAGTTCGGTTACCTAATGGAAACATTATGAAACGATCGGTAGCAAAGGTTTGTGTGCTGCCGATTGATACCGACTAGGTAAAGTGAAACCTTCAAGCATTTCCTTTATGATGAAAGGTAGTGCGATTAAAACAAACTTTATTAATCTCGAGAGGACTTTGTTTCGTCTATATTATGAAAAATTTGTTAGTGTTAACGTGATTCAGTTGTTGCTTATCTTGAAAAGCTGAGACTTTTCAACGCGGGCGGCATGTTAGCGCGTAAGTGCGGCAACAGTGCTATGACTGGACGGATTTGACAAGGCGAGAGAGAAAGACTCGCTCAAAAGAGAAGCACGTAACAAAAAATCGTATCGGGCTCATCTTTTTAACTTTAACGCATTTTCTCGATTTACTGTATTTTTAGTTAATAAATAATAAAAAAAAGTACGGTGTTTTCCCTAACGGGTGGTCCTTCAAGTCACGAACATCAACACACACAATAATTCTTTCAGTTTTTACAATAATTTGGACGAAACTGATACTAGACTGAAATCCATTAATAGTTAAAATATAATGTACTGTAATAATTCACTACATTAAGTGTTATAATACATACATATTTGTAACAACTAACCACTTTCAAACTTGGTGTGGATGTTTAAAAACACAATAAATTGATATAAACTGAAAAAAAAAACTATTAAATCTTAAACTAAATCAGTTCTACTAAGAACATTTACCATATCAATAAGAAATTACTAATTACCTAAAATTATCTGTAGCATCATTAGTTAATTGACTATCATGTACATCATGTTTTTCATTGTCATGTACCGCAGCAATATTTCTAATCTCATCTATATCAACTGGTTCAAATTTCTGACTTACAGCGTTCCTCAGGATATTTGTTCTTTCAAAATTATATTCGTCAATATCCAACTGTTCTTCATTAAGCTTCTTAATATCACTTAAAGCCTCGGTGAGTATTACATGTGAGTGCTTTAACATTTTAATGAACTTGTTTACCTTAGACAACTCTGAAGTACATGTTCTACACATCAAAGCCGGTATATCTTCAAATTCCATCTTAAAAATGTATAATATAAATCAATAAATTATATAGGTTTATAAAAATGTATTATGTAATTGCACTCACGCGAAGATTTTGAGGCAAATCCAATGACAGAACAAAATGTCAGCCTAATAAAATGTAAAAAATTTTGAACCGAAAAACTACATATCCATAATTGGCTCAAAAAAGCAAGTAACAAGAACTTTTTCAAGTAAAAAAATTAATATCAAATAAAATAATGGTAAAAATAAAAGAAAATATTTTAAATTATTTTCTTCTTTTATTTTTTCCATTTTTTCTTATTATTTGCGGCGCTTTGATGGAGCCAGAGTTATTCAGCTTTATGGAAGTAATGTACTCAGCTAGAACAAAAGACTATCTTTTACTACTTCAATTTTAATAAAAAATTATTTTCCTTAGACATTTGGCAATTCCACCTAAAATGGATAGTTAAAAAAATCGGTAAATTTTCTTTACCCGAAACTTTCTTTGTTATGAATCCTTCGTTTTTTTTATTTATTTATCGTATACATGCAATACAGAGGCAAGTCTCCAAATGGTACAATAAAGAGATAAAGAAAACTACAAAAATAATAAAACACACATACACATACACACAAAAAAATGCAATAAAACTCAAACATTATGTGGAAGTCAGGTGAGTTTTGAAATAAGTTGTAGTTAGAAATGTTATCAATATAATTTTTTAGTAGACAACTAAAAAAGATTAATCTTAGTAACATAACTCACTGGCGTAGCCTAAAAAAAATCTCTAGGGGGCAAAGGTTTAAAATTGTGCGCAGATATTTAAGGCCATTTCTAGAATATCGCCATCCGGTGCAGCGGTGGGGCGCAAGGTATAGAAAAAGTGACGCCCTAGTAAAAAGAGAAGACTAAAAAAGTTTCTGACGTCTTTACCGTTTTTTTTTTAACTTGCGGTTAGATATTTTGTTATGTCAAGTTGCTTCTATATAAAGTAATTTTTAATACCAAAATGTACTTTTTAAAATGTATTTTAAATACAAATTTGAAATGCGTCTGGGGGACAGCTGCCCCCTTCCGTCTGGACTAAGCCTAACTTCCACGTTAGATTGACTTTTTCCTTTTATAAGGGAAGTAAAAATGGCGGAAAGGCAGAATATTTTGAATATTTCTCTGAGGGAGTTTCCGCGATAATTTTGAAGTCCTTTAACTATACTGTCTTAAAATTTGGTGCATGAAGTATACTAACCAAAAAAGTAATGGGGTGTATTTTGAGGTAAATGCCCCGGGACCTAGGGAGGGGGATCTAATTTCTTGTAAGGTTTTTTCGATTATTATAAATCTTATTGGTTCTTGGAAGTATTAAACAACTCTTTTCTTAACACGAAAAATTTCTTGCGACAATCAGTTAAGTGTATCGAGTTTTATATGGTTTTCGGATTTTTTAGGGGCACGAAGTTCATTTTTACTAATCATTTTAATTCTTATCATTTGTACTGCTAATTTGTTTCTTGTGTTTTTATATTTTTATGAGGTTTTTAAAAATTATAGCATATTAAATCATTAAAACGGTATAATGGCGCCATTTGTAATCTTTGTCCGTGAGAGAGTTTCGATGATAAATTTAAAATGTTTTAATATTAACCCCTTGAAAATATCGGAAGACTCATCTGGAGAGTAAAAAACGTCAAAAAAAACATATATTTTTCGAAAAGATTTGCGATCAATACTACCTCATATAATAGCGCATGTTTATTTTGTATTAATATGTTACGTTGACTGTTATCTGGGGAAAGAAATTATGCAACCGAAAATACAATATTTCGTAACTATGAGGCCAATACCTTGCCGATATCTTTTTTAATAAATTTATTTTTCTATTTTTTACTAGCCAATAAGTATTAAAACCTATCGACATGAAAATAAAATTTATGATAAATGATTTGTTATTAACTATGGATAGGTAAAATCTAATATCGCCCATCCCACTTACCTTACCCTGAAAAAATGGAATAATTTATAAAAAGGAAAGTTCCGGGTGAAGCCAATTTACCGATTTTTTTTTTTAGATATTTTGAAAACAAAACGAACATGACATATCAATGTGTTATTTATATGCATACATAGAAAATACATTTTTAATTCTAATTTAGTGTATGTTTCAATTAGTAAACTGTCAAAGGAAAAAACCAATTAACAATAATCTGAATGTTGCCTTGTTACGAAAGGAAAATGATGTTCTATAATATGTAATTTTCTACTTATTAACTTATTGAAGTGCATTAAAATCAAGTATGCTACAGACAAATAATTGCATGTAATTAACTAAACCATGGGTAATAACAGAAATTAAAAATTAACAACACTCCTAGATTGACAGATTAGGTGCAATACACAAACATATTTGTTTTCGATTAGACTGATAAAAGAGGGCTTACTCCTATATGTTTTTTAGCCAAGAGTCAGTTACCATGCAGATGAAATGTACATGTACCGAAAGAAAAGCATGTGGTTATATTTTTACATCAATATACATACATTAAAACTTAAAATAATAAAAAAACAATTTAATTAAACAAAGTTCTATCTATACTCTGAATAAGAAATCATTGGGATTAGACCGTCTCAAAATCATTTTCCGACGTTTCGCCTTCGATTGCACGAGACATCTTCACTTCACGAGATCGGAACACTGAATCGGAGCTTGGAGAGACCCAGGCCGGCTATTTATAATCGACCTGTGTTTACCGAAGCGTGACTCGGTGTAACGATCGGTTTCCACGTATGAAGCTCGTATCTCTATTAAAATTGTTAGGATGCTTATAAATTTCAATAGATTCTCTAGTTTTGTTTTTTTTATTTTACATTTATGACATGTTCAGTAGAATGTTGGTGTTCAGATACAGCAGATTGCACAATTTGTTTCTTTCTGATACATCATTCATGTTCCTTAAGCCTAGTCGATATGGATCGTCCAGTTTCTCCAATATAGGCTTCACCACAGGAACAAGAAATTGCATATACTCCTTCCGTTTGAAAAGGAATAATGTCGTTTGGCGATCGCAAACATTGTCCAATTATCTTATGTGTGTTGAAGATTTTAGATTGGACTGGCGAAGTATCCTTGCAATCTTGGTTGTGGTTCCGTGTATAAATGGAAGAACTACATTTCCTATTGGTAATTCCTTATTAGTATCATTTCGTGGAGTAGGATTATTATATTTTCTAATTAATCGTCTAATATCATCAGTGCAATATCCATTCCCTCTTAAAGCTTGACTCAGTTTGTTTCTGATTGTAAAGAATTTTGCTCACAAATCGCGAGGGCTCTGTAAACCAACGAATTAATAACTGATTGCTTTTGTGCTGGATGATGATGGGAATTTGCATTTAAGTACCTGTTCGTATGCGTTGGTTTTCTATATACAGAGTGTCCTAAGGAACGATCCCCTTTCCTTTGTACAAGAACATCTAGAAAGGGAATCGTGCCTTCTGATTCAATTTCCATTGTAAATTTTATATTACCATGTTATTGATTCAGATGATCAAGAAAGCCAGGGAGGTTTTCTGGACCATGAGGTCATATTACAAAAGTGTCGTCTACATATATGAACCATGATTTTGGTTTTAGTGAGAGGCTTTCTCCTCAAAAGCTTCCATGAAGATATTGGCTACCACCGGTGACAGTGGAGATCCCATGGCTGCTCTTGAAGTTTGCTCATAGAAAGTTCCTTGAAAGACATATGTTGATGTAAGACATGTTTCAATTAGATCTAAAATGGAGTTGTCAATACTATTACGGTGAAATAAGTCTGATATTATGGAAATTGAAACATTTATAGGCACATTCGTATACAACGATTCTACGTCGAAACTGATTAAGATATCTTTGGGATCTAATTGTATTGATTTAAGTTTTTCTACAAAATGCGTAGAGTTTCTAATATACCGGGTGTCAACGATATCGTTTTACACGATGCCATTCAATTGCTTTTTAGGTTAGGATTTTTTTATTTGGGTTAACGAAATATGGTATTAAGACACATATTTTTCATGAAAAAACAATTGAATATTACTGCCAGTTTTTCCGATATCAGAACCAAGTTAAGAATTTCAAATGGAACCCTGTATATTATTTTACATAGTTTGATAGAGCTTAGAATTACCTTTTCAATGACATATCACACGTTATATTTTTTTTCAAAATGGCGGACCAGGAAGCGCTTTTTCAAAATTCAATATGGCGGTCGTTTCCCGATACCGATGAAATTTTTGTTTAACAAATTATTAAAATATTAAACAAAATCGGGTTTTCAATGGATTTTAATCAAATTTAAAATCAAATTTTTAATTTATCACAAAATGGGATAAGTTTAATTTTTTCTCTAAAATGTGAACTTTTTCTTAAATTTTCTCAAAGATTTTAAATAGAAAGTTGTATTTATTAAATATTAGTATTAAAGTATATCTTATTAGCTGCACGAAACCGCATAACAAACCGTATTTTTGCTTTTTGTTTCAGACAAAATTGACAAAACCTTGCCGATATACATTTTTCCTAATACATAACATGAAACAAACACACACATATTATTAATCAGAAAATCCTGGAATATTTTTTATTGTTTATTGATAAGTAATTTTGTATTATTTTGACATTTTATGACTGTTGTCTTATTTTAGGAAAGCGAGAAAAAATCACAAGCAGTATTAATTTTATTTTACCGGTAGATACGGTGCAGTAACATGAAAGATGACTTAACTAAGATAAGTAGGCCTTGGAAACAATTGCATAGGGATGCCATTATAATTTTCATTAGATTTAACCAGAAACGTCAAAAGTACTGTTTTGTATCGACATTTCTGATAACTTTCGTTACATTTTTACACTGAGAAGTGGTTCTAGTTAGTTTTAAAAATAAATATTATGGTTTATTCAAGAGAACATCAAATTGACATGCTCCTTATTTATGGGGAATGTCGCAAAAATTCAAGGGACACAGAGAGATTATACCAGGAATGCTTTCCGAATCGTGACGCTCCTTCACATGCATATTATCCTTGGCTAGTACAACATTTAAAAAATGAAAATAATGGTGGTGTCCACGCTAATGGCAATGATGGTTTCGTAGTAAGCGAAGAAGTGGAAACAAACGTTTTAGCGTACATCGAGTATGACCGTACAGCTTCTCTTCGTGAATTAGGCAAACAGTGCAATACGTCCCATAAAAGCGCCAGAAAAATTTTAAAGAAACACGGGTTTAAATCGTTTAAGTATCAAATTCACCACCACCTATTTGAAAATGACTTCCAAAGACGACTTATTTATTGCAATTGGTTTTTAGATAATTATAGAATAAGTCCTGTGTTTCATCATAAGATTATTTTTTCGGACGAATCAAGGTTTACTAATCTAGGGATGTTTAATAGAAATAACTTTCGTTATTGGGCAAAGGAAAATCAAAGATTAGTAAGAGAAGGTGCCTTCCAGGAACGTTTTGGAGTTAATGTTAGGCGTTGTAGGACTAAGCGTTATTGGTCCAATATTATTCCATCAGCCTTTAACTGGCGAGATGTATTTGGACTTTCTCGAAAATGAAATTGAACATTTTATAAATAATTTGCAGCAAAATGATGATTTAGTTTACCAACAAGATGGCGCCCCTGCTCATAATTCAAGAATTGTTGCAAATTACTTGAATGAACGATTTGGTGAGAACTGGTTGGGAACCAATGGACCAATTCGATGGCCAGCGAGGTCGCCTGACCTAACCCCGCTTGATTTTTCTATATGGGGTCATCTGAAAGAAAAAGTGTATGCAACTCCTGTAATATCGTTGGAAATGTTAGAAAATAGAATAAGACGAGCCGTTGAGAGTATCTCAGAACAGCATTTACGAAACCTGCTCGCGGAAAATGTTGAGAGAGTTACACTATGCCAAGAACAAGGCGGACAGCGCATAGAACATTTAATTGAGTGACTTTTGTATTAATTGTGAAAGTTTGATTTTAAATTAGCATTAAACCCAATAAAAACCCCCATATTTGTTTATTATTTCTACCTATAATTCAAAAATATCTTCGGTGTTAGAAAATGACCGCCATATTGAATTTTGAACAAAAGCTTCCTGGTCCTTCATTTCGAAAAAAAATCAACTTGTGATATGTCAATGTAAAGGGAATTCTAAGTTCTATCAAATGCGTTATGCGGTTTTGTTTTTGTTTTTTGTTTTTCTCAGTGTAAAAATGTAAGGAAAGTTATCAGAAATGTCGATACAAAACAGTACTTTTGACGTCTCTGGTTAAATCTAATGAAAATTATAATGGCATCCCTATGCAATTGTTTCCAAGACCTACTTATCTTAGTTAAGTCATCTTTCATGTTACTGCACCGTATCTACTGGTAAAATAAAATTAATACTACTTGTGATTTTTTCTCGCTTTCCTAAAAATATATTTAAAAAATATTTATAGGTAAGTCGGCTAAGAGAAATAGTTGTAAATTATTTTCATATTGAAAAGTTGGCCGCTAGGGGCCGTAACAACAACAACACAAAAGTGTAAATGCCAATGTTTTCTTAAATTTCCCTAATTGAGGTATGTTGAAAATATAAGCATTGTATTCTTCAACCAATTATGCACTGTCTGCTTGAGTCCATTTTTCTCCATTTTCAAAAATAAAGTGGTGAGGAAAGATCGAACATTTTTATTTTCAAATGTTGATATCTCTGTTTTGGATGAATCGATTTTATTCAACTTGGTGTTGAAAAACAGCACAGCCTTTTTTGCTCTACTTGTGGAGCCATGAAATCTACCGTAATGACCTTGTAAGTGGTCACGAGCTGGCATTGTTTCGGACTTCTCCAAATAATGCAGATTTTCTCAAAAAAATCAAATGGTATGCTATGACTTTTATCAAAGAAAATAATAGCTAGGCTTAAGAAAACTCATAACGACCTTCTACCAATCCTCGCCAGAGTGCGTTGCGTCTGAATTTGATTTGCCGATATAGGAATAATTAAATACCATGCCAAGAAAATTCGTAAAGCAGACTGCAACGTTGCCAGTTGTATTAATTTCTATTCCTGCTTGGTAAATTTCGAGTTTTTATATTAGAATTTCTAGTTGGGCTGGATTATAATAAATTAATACATTTAATATTCAAATGTGGTCTATAAAAGTATCTATGTACTTATAGTGGGCCAGTACTTTCATGTTCAATAACATAATATATTTTTTCGGTTAAATATCATACAGTCATTCTGACCTATGGTTTAGAGTGCAGAATGGCTATATTCCTTCAAAAGAGTATATTATAATCGCATTGTAAATAAATGAAAATAATATACGAGTTACCTTGGTAACCTTAGCGTATTTTCGCGAATAAAGGCAGCCGAGAGGATAGGGCCTACGCTTTCATTAGACGAAGAAAGTTTTTTTTTATCTAGCTATTTTTTTCACACATAAAGGGCATTGAATAGCGAAACAAAAAATCGAGGTCTGCATTTAAATTAAAGGAGGTGATGATCGTCTCTCGAATCCGAAACGTCGGATTCGAAAATTAACCTTGCCGTTTTGTAGAGAAGAAAAAGTGACAATGGCAAAGTGGGAATTATTTTCATCTCTTTTCAGTTAATCCCAAAATTTTAGGAAAACCAAAAAACAAGGCTCCAATAGAAACTTTAGTAATTTTGCATAACTCTAAAGAAAAAAACTTAACAAAGGAACAAAACAAAAAATACTAAAACTCAGACTCAATGACATGAGCAAGGTTTATTATCCAATCCGACGTTTCGGATTCAAGAGACAACTTTCTTAATTTAAATGCGGACCTGGATTTTTTATTTCACTATTCAATGCCCCTCATAAGACCAAATAAATTGTGATATAATTGCCATAGCGTACCATTTGATTTTTTTCAGAAATTTATTTTGAGAATTTATTTGGAGAATTCCGAAACTTTGCCAACTAGTGACTACTAATAAAGTTATTACAGTACAGTTTATGGCTCCACGAGTGGAGGAAATATTTTTGGACACCAAGTTGAATAAAATCAGTTCATCCAAAACAGGGATATCAACATTTCAATGTTTGACCTTCCTCTACCACTTTATTTTTGGACAAAAATGGGCTCAAGAAAAAAGTGCGTAATTGGTTGAAGAATATAATGCTTATATTTTCAACATACCTCAATTAGGAAAGTTTAAAAGAAAATTGGCATCTATACATTTGTGTTGCTGGTACGCCCCTAGCGGTCAACTTTCGAATTTGAAAATAATTCGATTCGATAAAGCGATTTCCTTTGGCCGATTTACCTATAAATATTTTTTTCCTTAAGTTCCGTCACTAACGGTTCCCGAGCTACAGCCGACGCGCGATGTCCTCTATTATTGAACCACCCTGTACATATCCGTGACGCAAAATGTAGTGCTCAATTTTTTTTTTACTTTTTATAAAAACGTAAAAAAGTATTATTTATTTTACTAATTTGACCTCGTATATAAAGCATCAAAAATGTAAAAAATACAGGGATAGAAATAATTTTGGTTTTTAGAAAGAATATCAATGAATAAAAAAAATATGGCATGGCCTACCTTAATTTGTGTAATGTCCTCATAAAGTCTCATAATCGGTACACCTCCAATAAATATATCTTGCATATTAGTAACATCAGTTATACTTAAACATCCTCCACATATGTGATGCATTTCCAGTCTGCAGTTATCTAAACAGAAACACTATTAATTTCAATGTCAATTCGAAATAAAATAATAAATAAAATAAAACATAGGTGGCCATGCTGGCATTTTAATGATCCACCTAAATGAATTTTTATTAAAAAACGCTACAACAAAAACTGATGAACTTCTCTCACCTAATTCTAATATTTTTGGTTCGTCTTTTGTTGAATGTAGCAGATCTGATTTACTTACATCTGAAAACAGAAAAGAAGAATACTTGAACTATTAGTACCTACAATTCTAAATAATGATTACAAAGTGGCTTGTAGTTTTTATGAAAGTAATAAATTCAAGAAAAGCTTTATAGTCTAAAGAGACATAGATTATATTCCTTGATGATAATTGATCCAAGTGCAGGAAGGACCTAACTTTTCATTAAAAATAATTAATCATCTATACCCCCAGTTAACAAGCATACATAATTTTATTAAAAAAAAAAACTAAAAAGAAATTATTGAGCACCCATTTTCTCTTTGACTATTTTTTTTTGGTTTTAATTGTAATTGATATGACTAAATTAGTATTTAAGATATAAATCTAGTCTTATTTGACATTTTTGATACACATAAATATATCTTCTTGCACATCTTTATGGAAATAAATGATTTGTATTAAATAAATGGAAAAAACAAATTGGTCTTTATTACACAAAATCTCACCGGATTCTGATGCTTTTGGTTCTTCTTTTGTGAGATGAAGTAGATCTGATCTCAAATCTAAAAACATACAACTATTATTACCAGTGATGGCTCAAGTCAAACTATGTCGATGTGCGATGATGCGAATAGGTATGATAGGGACACCTCAAATAATTTTGATAATAACGAAAATACTTTGTTTACATATTTCACCAATAAATAAGGGTTGATTGATTATTTGGATAAGATAAAAATACGATTATCTGGTATTTCATTTACAAAATTTGCTATTTATTGTTTGACTATTGTTAATAAAAGTAGTTTTTGAAATCACATTTACTATTACACTTAACACATTCAAATACATTGATGAAAAGCATAATTTTAGTACAAAATGATCACCCAAACCAAAAATGCTAATGCTGGATTTATATAAATAACATAAAATAAAATAAGAAATAACATAACAGGTGATTTTTGCCTTTTATAAAGCAAATAAAATAAAAATAACTCTGACCATTAAGATATCCTTTTAAACAAATGCTTGCTGTCAGTTTTTCCAATCAAACATACCACTGTCAGCCGTGTGCTTATAATTACTTGCACAGTTTGATTTTTAGATCAAATAAAAATAAAAGATGGAGTTTGGCCATCTTCAAGAGCATCTGGTAATTAAACATTATTTTATTTGCCTGTATAAATATTCTATTTCACATATTTTAATTCTTATGTTATTTCCCTTTATAAATTCATCTTTAAATAACATTGTTTAAGAAATTATTAACAATCAGCAATATCAAGAGATAACCTCTAGATTTAAAAATTTGTCAGAATTCCTGGTCTTCTTATTTTGTGTTATTAAATATTTTAATGGTAGGGGTAGGCAGAAATCTAAGAATTAAAATAAAATTATATTTCATTTAAAAAGTAGTTATTGTCTTCACAATTCTAACCTAATCCATTCTAATGTGTTAAGAATGTATGCAGAATCAAAAATACTAAAATATACTGAGTACTTAAGTAAATCCACTCACGCTTGCTTTGATCACTATACACAATCTAGTTCACAAAGTCAAAATGGTGTTAATTCCTCGCTCGGATTTGGAATAATGTCTTGAAAAGTGTGCAAAAGTTTCAAACGTGTACATAAACATTTTTAACAAATAAACTTTAAAAAATAAGGAGTTTAGTTTTTTGTAAACAGTTCAGAAACAAATTAACATTTAACAAGGTAAAGAAGAAGATTCTTAAAGAGGAAGAAATTTCCATTAAAAAAGTGTGCACTCCCAGAACTCTATCCCTGTTATTAATAATTTTAATTTAATGTTGAAAATAGAGCTCCCGGGGAGCACTAAGCCGTTACGATGCCCAAGACCAGCCATAATAGGTAAAAAAAAATTATACTACCAAAAATTAAAAAAAATTATGATACTTAGAGACAATATCTCACCGAAAAATGTTTTTCCCTAATTTTTTATAAAATAACCTATTGTTAATTAACAAATTTTTTAGAGGTTTTCGTTTATATTTCAAGTCGGATAATTGTTAAACAAAAGCCACCAAACTTATGCTGCTTTGTAGAGACTTTATCAGAAGTGATAAGATTTCCATAGTTGATGAGAGATGGTTCAAGAATTTCCCAAACAGGGTAATATAGCTGTTGTGCGTAACTGCTGAGGAATAAGCAGGTCGCTGCCAGACCTTGTAGGATATTTACGTCTCAAATTAATCGATGTATGTATCAAGATTGCCGGTAGTGTTAAAATACGGAACGGTTTTAACAAAGGCTTAAAACTGTCTGTTGACGTTTTTGCCTAGTACTCGTAAGGCAGCCTTCTGTATCACATGCGCCCTCCTCCAATCTGTAAAGTCCATACGAAATTTTCGACTCAAACAGCCTCATATACGTTACTTCAGATATAGTGCACCACACGGATCCAAAGCCGCAACAAAAGGGAGCGGTATGTCAAAAGCGGCCTGTTTGAATGAATAATGCAGCTTAATAAATAATAGATTATAACAATTAAAAACATCATAATGTCGTAACCTCATACAGCATAGTTGTGGTAAAGTTTTCACCAAGCCAAATAAATTTAGTGGCTTTTGTTTAACAATTATCCGACTCGAAATATAAACAAAAACTTTAAAAGACTTATTTAGCAATAGGCTCATTTTATAAATTATCAGTGAAATAATTTGTTTTCTAGTGGCATATTGTTCCTTCAAGTGTCTCGATAATACCATAATTTTTTAAAATTCTTACATCAATTTTTAATTGTACAGCACTATACCTTCAACTTTAAATTAAAATTATTAATAGTAGAGATAGAATTCTATGAGTAAAACCGTTTTATTGAAAACTTCTTACTGTTTAAGAATACTTTTTTTTTATTTTGTAAATGTTGATTTTCGAGTTATTTGTAAAAAAATTAAACAATTTTTTTAAAAACTTTATTTTGTTAATAACTTTGGCAATTGTTTATGAGCAGGTTTGAAACTTTCATATATTTTTTTAGAAGTCATTCCGAACCCAATGAAACCTCAATCATATTTTTATTAGCAGTAACAAGAATTAACACCTTTCTGAGTTTGTGAACTAGACTAATACTGGGACATTTACATTCAGTAGAAAATCAGACTTTATGTGATATCTTGTGGATAGAATTCTTTATATTTATAAATGAGGTTTAATATCTAAAAAACAGGTATATTTTGAAAGTTTTATTATGAGATTTTATGATTACTTAAATGACAATACCAATATCATGCTTCTTGTCTACTTGTAACTTATAAATATCTAAAAATTAAATACGTATTTATATTTAAAAACAATAAGCAGGGTTTTTATAAACACGTCATTTCCTAAAATCAATGAAATCCTATTAACAAAGCAATACCAGACAAAAAACAAAATTTACTACACACTCAAAATAAAATGAACAAAAAAAACTAGAAACTATTAATTAGATTCAAATACAATTCTTTCTGATAGGCAAAATAAACAGATAATAACTGCAGTAAACTCAGCCTTATTATAATTACTATGAGCAGGTACCTTGAGAATTATAATGTCCTTCTGGGAAAGGTGTAACACCGTCACGTAGCATTATATCCTCAGAGAGTTCAGAGTTTCTCTGAAACAAAAGGCTCCGTGGCTTATCCATCTTAGTTTTGCTAAAAAAAGGAAATCATGTTGAAACCTAGTTGTAAATTAATTGAAAACTGTAAAAACTGAACAACTATGTATAATAAAAAAGTAATGTAGGACTGGCATAACCCTTTATAATAGATGCATTTCACGCTCTTTGTCATGGATGTTTCAAATTGTATTGGGGTATATAAAATCTGTCATATCGTGATCTAACTAGTAAAAAACGCGTAGTTTTTAGGAGTGTTAGTAATATCGGATTCTTACTAGATATATTTAGTTATGACTGTTGGTAACAGTAAAATGCCGAATAAAAAGATAATTTCGGTAATTTACCAAGTTTTTTAGATAATACCCATTCTTATTAAGCACGTAATAGTAAAAATGCGATATATAAAAAAAGTATATATTTCCAACTGAGTTTTTTTCAGTAAAAAACATCAATATTGATGAAATTCTAAAACAAGTCAAAAGAAATATGTTATTAACAAACTTTTCTAATGCACTATATTGCAACATATAACAAAAACTAGAAAATACATACATTGTTTTACCCTTTACCTTCGCAAAGTCAGAATGTACTCTGTTTTTAGAAAAAAAGTTAAAAAATTATTTATCACTAAAGCATATTATCGACTGGAAGTATACCTAGCTGATAATTTTGATTTAAATTGAATTAGTAACTGTTTCCCTCTCTCTGTCGATAAAAGGTATGTTTTGTTTGTTCTATATTGTGTTGCTGATTTTTTATTTGCATTAATGTTCTTAAGTTTTTATTTGTTCACGGCTGTATCTTTTTGTGTCTGCAGCCCTTTTTACTTTTATTTTATTTATTGACTAATTTCAAGCATTGTCGTCAACAATTATTATGTTTATAGACAATAAAGCATATTTTGCATAATCGAGTTATTTTCAAAGTCTATAACAAATGATTTTAGCATCTGCTTACTATAAAAACTTAGTAAATGTATAAATGATACAAAAACAGAAAAAATACGAATTAATACAATATTACAGAGCGATAGTTGGAAAATATATTCAAAAATATCTTAAACATTGTTGAATACAGTAAGAAAGACGTTGTCAAGTTTACGGTTTTCATAAAAAATCGGCCTACTATTTAAAGGGTATAATACAATTATTTTCAACCAATACCAGAGGACAAAGGACCACGCACACACCTTATGAAAAATCGGTTTCGGTGAAGCTGGGCGAATTTTTTATGTTGTAGTCCTTGACCTCCTGAGCAAAAGATACCATGGGCACAATCTATTCCTACAAATAGTTTTTAATATACAGGGTGTCAAGTTTTTCCTCATATAAAATACATAGGGAAGGTAGGATGACACCAATTAGTTTTTTTCTACATATTTAACGTATAATAATACGTCCCAAAATAAGAAAAAACTTTCATATGAATATAGGACCAAAAACCCTTCAGTTCTGAGATATAGGGCGAACACCCTGTATCTCCAGAATAAAGCATTTCCAGGCCTATTTTCATATAAAATTTTTTTCTTATTTTGGAAAGTACTATACGTTAAAATACTAATTTGGTGTGATACTGTTTTCTCCATGTTTTGTATATGGGGTTTGGGCAAACTTTAACAGCCTGTATATTAAAAACTAGTCGCACGATTAGATTGTGTCCATGTAATCGTTTGAACATAACAGAACTACAACATATAAAAAATTCAGCCAATTTCACCAAAACCGTCGTAATCCAGAGTATACTAAATCATATTCTTACCATTTGGCATGCAGTAAGAACAGGTTTTAACTAAAACGTACAGTAAAGTGCTGATATTTAATATTTTGTCGGAATTTTACTAAAAGCGTTAGACACTTCGCCATGTTATTAGTAAGAACCCGATATTACTATATATTTTGCTGCTTACTAGATCGTATATTAACAAATGAAAGGTATCATGAAATAAACAGAAGAAAAATTGTGTTATTTTCCAAAAAGTGGTAGTTTTATCATTTAAGCATGAATAAATCAAAAATGAATTGCCAATATTCATATTTTTAGTAAACAAATATTGGTACAAATTTGTGAAAAACAACTCAGTAGATAACAGAAATAGAAGCAAAATCCACAACTAAGTAGGTATCAATTTATTCTTATATTTTGACAAAAAAAAATTAGTTTTTTTAGAATCTGCCAGTTTTGAAACTTTTTATTTAAAATAAATATGAAATAATATTTATTTATTTGTCTTCCTAGAGGGTAGAAGCCTATTACAAAACAAACATAAAATAAAATAATTACAAAATCATGGAAATCACATAATTCCCAAACATCAAATAATAACAGACAATAAAATTACTTCTAAATTAGAAAGAACATGAAGAACTATCTTAAAAATTAAAGATTAATATGACTCTACACCTTTAAAAAGACTGGTTGAGAAAAAAAGAAATGTAGGTAATGGTGGTCAGCCAAGCCTGAATATCTTGTCAAATAACTGTTTCGATCATAGTAAGGTGGTACAGAACCTGGAAAGATGTTATAGATTGGGACACATGCTAACCAATCTCCACCAAAGGAGATGAACAGTTGAATATATAGTTTATAGATTGTTTTGAAAATATTTAACTGAAAAAACACAAATTTGGTTATCTCTCGACATACAGGAACTTGATATATGGGGTACCTTGAGGAACTCTATTACGAACTACACTATTTAAACTGTAAATAAATAGCATTGTTAAGGCTGTAAAAAATGTAGCATACAGCTTTTTGCTGATGATACTGTAATACAAACATTGTTGCTGGTATGTATGAAAGCGGTTGATTATTTCCAAAATTAAGACAGCAAGACATGTCAAACACAAAAGTTTTAGGATTTTTGAAAGTCTAGTGTAGTAAAGAAAAACTAGTATATCGATAACTAGCAATAGTTACCAGTTATAAAGTCGCTGAAAACAAAAATGCATTTTTTTATAGTAGAACACTGTATATTATGTCCATCAAACAGGTATCTTCTAGCTGATTATAAATATACTTGGTTTGATACCTTATTTATTTTTAAAAACACCTGTGAAATTTACAAAATCTCTGTCTTAAGTAAGAGGTAATGTGTTAATTCATAATTCAAATTCGTTTATTAGACAGACAGATCAAGACAAACAAAAAAAAATACAATCATTTAAAGAACAATCATTTTGCAAATTACAAATTAGAGCATTTAAGTATATAACCTGGACATAATTTAAAGGACAACATCGATAGAAACACAGAAGTAAATAATGTTAGCACAGCCTTATCTTAGAACCTTAAATTCTCCTAAACTATCATATGGTGGTGTCGCTCTCTATGTTCATCATAAATTGAAGCCTACACTTTTTGGTATTCCCCAGTTCAACAATGGCATTGATCAACTGTGGATCAGAGTAAAACTTTCTGGAATGAATCTCTCTTTTGGGTGTTTGTATCGTCCTCCGGCTGTCCACTACAGTGAGTTACAATGCCTTTATGAATTTTTTACTTGATGTTATATAGGAAAGTGATTTGTGCATCTGTACTGGTGACTTTAATATTAACATATTAAATATCAATAGTTGTGAATATACATTTATCAATGATATTTTTAAAACATTTAATTTTTCTCAAGTAATCAATTCACCAACTAGGGTTACATCTGATAGTTCTTCTTTAATAGATTTAGTTCTAATTAATAAACCTGATATCTTAATAAAGTCTGGCATCACCCTTTGTGACCCCATATACTGTGATCATGAGGATGTGTACTGTAATATTAATTGTAGAAATGCAGGAAAATCTGACAAATAGGTTACTGGTCGAAACTTAAAAAATATTCACACACCTGAATTTCAAAGTGAACTTGAAATTATAGACTGGCATGATCTCTACTACTCAACAGATATTAACACTAAAGTGGAAATATTTAACAATAAAGTAGTTGCTCTTTTTGACAGATTTTGCCCCATTCAGACAAAAAAAAGTGAAAACTCCTGAGAGTAGAAAATATTACCATGATTTAAAAAAATATGTCTCTTTCACATTAAAATCAGAAAAAAAGGCTTATTATAATTTTCACATTAATTCTCTTAGTACTACTAATAAAAATAAACATATCTGGTCTAAAATCAAAAAATGGAATATTTTAAAAGAAAATAATAATCTTATTCCTGATAATATGTGTCAGCCGAATGAGCTAAATGAAAATTTTTTAGCTTGTATTCCACAAACACCACAGGACCAATTGGTTTCCAATCTTCAGGAGGGCGAAGTAGGATGGGAACCCATGGCTTTTTCTTTGGTAACTGAGGCAGATGTTCTATCTTGCATTTATGGTTTTGCAAGTGGAGCAGTGGGAGTTGATGGCTTGTCTGTCAATATGTTACGGGCTTGCATACCTTTTTGTTTAAGGCCACTTATTAACATAATAAATGTCTCATTACTTACTGGAACTGTTCCTGACATCTGGAAGATGTGATTTATAACACCTATACCAAAAATACCTAACCCTTCTAGTATCACTGAACTTAGGCCTATTAGCATCTTACCAGTTACATCCAAAGTTCTTACAAAACTTGTTAAAATTCAAATAATCAATTTTATAAAAGATAGAACATATGGCCAAAATATCAATCAGGTTTTCGGGCTAATCATAGCTGTGTTACAGCATTACTTAAAATTACTAGTGATATAACAATTGCCTTTGATAATGGAGACTGCTGTCCATCAGTTTTAATAGACATGACCAAAGCCTTTGCTTCTTTGAATATAGATTTGCTATTAGATAAACTTAAATACCATAAAATCGAAACAAATGGGTGGTTCAGCAGCTATCTACTCAACAGACAACAGGCTGTTAGAGTTAGAAAGGAAACTGGAATGGAAATATCTGATTTTAGGAATGTGAAGAGTGGGGTACCCCAGGGGTCCATACTGGGGCCCTTACTGTTTACAATTTTCTCTGCTGATCTAACAAATGTTATAAAACATTGCAATTATCATCGGTATGCAGATGAATTCAAATCTCTTCCTATATCTGTGGTAGATTTGCTCGACTGTGGAAGTAATCCAAATAAAACACATCTATAATTTTTTCTAAAAATGATATTAACACAGAACATGTACAGATTAGTTTAAATAACACTTATATTGCTTGAAAAAATGTAGTAAAAAATTTGGGTTTATACATGGACAAACATTTGACTTTTAATGATCACATAAATAGTATATGTCTAAAGTCATTTTACACCTTAAAAACATTGTATGAATATAAACACATCTTAAGTTCAGAAGTTAAGAAGACTCTAACAAACTCTCTTGTTCTTTCCATCCCAGGTTATTTGGATATTGTTTATGGACCTTTCCTCACAAAATTTAATAAGTATAGGGTACAGAAAATTCAAAACTCTTGTATACGTTATGTTAGAAATTTATCTCATAGAGATCATGTCAGAGGTCCCATATTAGATATTTATTCTCAAAATATGGGTTAACGATGCTTCATACACATGGCATGCCTGGTACATAAAATATTGAAGTTGGGAGAACCCACTTACCTCTCAGAAATAATAGTGCAGCGCGGTGAAACCCACCAAATTAATGTGAGAAATAGACAGGCTATTTCAATACCTAGACACAAGACTGTATTTGTCAGGTCATGTCTACAATTTAATTCCAGACTACATGAAAAGCTTTAGCACAACGTATTTTAAAAATAAAATTAAGGACTATATTTTGAATATATATATATATATACCTATATATATATATATATTTTATTTAATATATATATATATATATATATATATATATATATATATATATATATAATGGTGATTATTAAAATACGTTTTTATGGTAATTTTCACCTGTTGTATGTAAATTCATTTATGTGCCATAAATATATTTTATTTTTATATGCCTTCTGAATCAAGAAAAATTTGAGTTTCTGAATATAGTGATATTTTTGATCTTCTTTATATGTTCTGAAATACCATTAAAAATCTTGATGCAAAAGTAATGTAGTGACTTTTCATAGTGAGCAGTTTTATGCTTAGGTATTATCAGAGGAGTCGCATTTTTTGTTGGGCATGTGTGATTATCCAGGTTCTGCCCGAATTTGTTTTTGTTTTTAAATATGTAGATTGCACATTTTAGTAGGTATACTGAGGTCAGTCTTAGAACTTTGTGCTTTCTAAATAATTCTTTGCACGATTCCACCAGTTTCAACCCAAACATTAGCCAGATTATTCATTTCTGTGCGACAAAAACTCACTTTATGTTTGTTGCCCGACCCTAGAGCATTATGTTGTAATTTTGGGAAGCAGTACGCAAGAGCATAGTGTGCACTTAGTGGTGTATTGGATGGAATTGTTTGCTTTAGTTTTAATATAGAGTAATATGCCCTGCCATTGCAGACATGGTCAATGTCAGTATCCCAACCAGTCTTTTTGTCTATATATGTCCCCAAGAATTGTACAACTGGTGCACTATTTTCGAGGTTTGCTCTTAGAATATGTTCGTAAAATAACACTGTCACAAAAATTTGATAATGGAGTCAATGGGGATACATTTGGAAGGGTTTTTTTCCCAGGTGTTTTAAAGATAAAGTTAAGAAACTTGGTATGTTTATAATCAGCATGAAGATACCCATTTCATGGACATATAATATATATACTCATTTAAAAACTGCAACTTTGGTTTACCGTGACTTTATGACCAATCCTGTATAATTAAAAATATTTTTAAAGTCCTAAAACCTCTGAATTTAACATTTGTCACTAGATGTTACTTTTGGAAATAATCTACCAGGTGCATACATACCAGTGACCTTGTATTATAGGGAATAAAGTTGATGAAATAATTAAATCACTAAAGATGACCTAAATAATTGGCTACATAACTACATCAAAATGAAGCAAATAAGATAAAAATGATGCTTACCAATGTAGTGATGAAATTATAGAAAGGGTAAGCACCTTTAAATATTTGGGTTGTATCATAGATGAATGATGAATCTTTTTTAAATACTTTAAAAGCGTTACAAAAAATAAAATTTCTAAAAAAATTAATATATTGGGCGTACATCAAAAAGCCTAAATTGTTGGACTATACCTCAGACTAAACTGACTATCTATAAAACTATTATTGCACCTCATTTACATTTTTACTCTACTTTTTTATACTTAATGAATAATTTGAAATTGGATAAGTTATAGAAAAAACAAAATCGAGCATTGCATTTTATTCATTTATATATATATATATATATATATATATATATATATATATATATATACTATATATATATATATATATATATATATATATATATATATATATATATATATATATATATATACAAAAAGCCTGAAATGTTAAACTCTACTAATATCTTTAGTGAAACACAAACAGTAACAAATAATAGTATATTTATTTATAAAATACTAAATAGTTTATTACTTAAACTATATTGAATAAATGTACATTTATTAGTGATATACATGAGCATAACTTTCAACAACAGTATGTTGCAAAAAGCAGATAAAATTATTGTATCTAGTATGTACATGTAAATCATCAGAATATATATATATATATATATATATATATATGTATATATATATATATATATATGTATATATATATATATATATATATATATATATATATTGCTAATTAACATGTCCATAATTTCTTATACACTCAAATGAATGGTGATGAAGAAGCAATCCATTTCTTTATCAATCCGATTTTCAGTAGTGTTCGTGTCAAATCCTATTGACAGAACAGTTCATTTCTTAATGTTAAGCTCCATTCTCTATGTGGTATTGTTGTTGTTGTTTTAATTATTGTAAAGGTTGTAGACAACAAAGCATTCTGAATAAAATTCATTTGTCTTGCATTGTCTTTAATTTGAATTAATCACAACATTTTGATCAGGGAACTATCTTCGATTGTTACCAATAATTTTACACTTCAAAAAGATTAAACATACATCGCTGATAAAACAATGTGAATAATTCAAATTTAAAGACAATGTAAGTTCGACAAGTAATTAAATTTTGATTTAATAATCATGTGACTATTTTTAAGTTTATTTTTTGTATGTGTTCTAGCCAAGTGCTAGAAACAAAAATTATTATCACCCTCCTTCTTACCATTTACCAACTTGTAACACGATTTTAGGTCATGAAATCTTCCGTGGATCATTAATGAATCAAAGTGAAGAATATATTGAAGAACACTGTAATCCTCAACATCAGATCTTTAAACTCTTTCAATAGCATTCATGAGGGCATTCATGTGCAATGTGCACATGAAAAACCAGGAAGATGCATATTCGAAACAATATTCAATAATTTCATTCTAATTTTTTTTTCAAAAACAATATTCTATCTGAAATTTTATAGAAGAAAAACTAAACCTAGGTATTTCTGTTTTACTCTCATACACTATAACTATGGTGACCATAATTTTTTGAGGAAAATAAGGGCAAATTATATTGAATATAGGTTAAAAGTATACAAGGCCGAAGATAATTATTGTATTTTCAGTGTAAGAGTGGTAGTGGGATCTTCAACATAAATGTGATAGCAAAAAAAACTTACTTGTGCTTACTTCACAAACTTTCTGAAGACATTTTAAAAGTACTGTCCTATTAAAATAAGTACATATGGTGACCATAACTGGAGCTGTAACTATAACCAGAAGTATAAATAATTACAATTTTCTAAATATGAGTATTATAACTATATGGATCAGATTTCATTACTCAATCTATGTAAGCAAACACATAACTACTAGTGGTCTGATATACGGCTTCAAAATTTCTTTACAAACTGGAGTCCCAAATTTAGTATAAAAAAGGCACAGGCATAAACATATCTTATATTAAAAAAGTAAAACAAAACTACAATAAAGTTTCGTAATTTGTATAAACAAAACAAACTACTTACTAGAACCAATATTCTGTAAACATGCATTTTAATTTTTGCTACTTCTACTGCTTAGTTTCTATTTATTGCAAAAATATATTTTAATGAAGGGGTCATATTTTCAACCCCTTAATTATTAATTCCATATAATAAAAAGTAAACACAAACACAACAATAAAGAATAAAACTGGAATATGGCAGAAAGAAACTGTCAAATTTGTCAAAGTTCTGGTTTTCATGATTTCGGCATTAAAAGTTAACAGAATTCAGAAAAATCACGTTTATCTCCGGACAGTTTCTTCCACTGCCGGCAGTGGTTTCTGCACTCAATTACGGGTAATTGCTTAAAATTTAAAATCAATTGGAACGGTAGTTTTAAATATGTTTGGTGATACTGTATCTTTGTGTTTTTGCGCTTCAGCGACATGATCCACCTATATAACAAAATTTTCAAGATAAACTATCAAAAACATGCCCATACTTTGTAATAAAAAATTTAAATTTAGCGTAAAAACGTATTTAAGATGGAATTCCGAAACCAAAAATTAAAACATAAACCTATTTAACAAAAGAAAAAGCACCCATACGAAGAGCGTATCGCAGATGCTACAAGTGTCAGCTGCTTATGTAATTACTAGGACATAATGAAAAAACGAGCTCTCTCTTAGATGAGCTGCTTATGCGGTGTGGGTTTCCCTTACCGGGCTTGGACTTTATTACCTTTTAGTGAAGGGCAATACTCTACTAATTTTACTGAGTCGAATCATTCGAATTAACTCACTAAAATGATTATAATCTCTGATTCGACTCAGTGAGTCATAAAGTGAAAGTGAATGTTTAATAAAAATACAAAAATGCCGATCTATCCGGAGGTTCACTGTATTTGCTTTGCATATTTGAAAGCCACTTTTTTTATTAATATAAAGTAAATTATTTATAGTTAAAATTTTGTACATAATATATAACATTTTAATTAATAAGTAAATAAATTAAATAAAATAATTAATAAATTAGTAACAAAAAATAAAAATATTGCATACAATCTATTTTTTAAAATTAAAAACAGAACAAAAAAACAAATCAACATTACAATTTAAAAATGTTAATCCGGCGCCGCTTGGCGATCCGAGCACAGCACAATACAACGACTCTCGCAAAAGCTTACTCCCTCCAAATTACTTGACGACAGTGTGTTTTTAAAATACTCTACTGAGTACTGATTCTAGTCAGTGATTCGGCTCTCAAGCAAGAGCAACAGACGGAAGACCGAGAACGCAGCGCCAGCGTGGACTAACTAGCACGTCGACCGGTCGATCGGGTTGCTCTTTTCTGTTCCGACAATTATTACACAGAAAGCGGATAGTGGCGGAGTGTGAGTTAATGTAATGAGTAGTGAGTCGTTGATTCGCATTAATAGAATTTCGAAATCCGAATCAGCGACTCATTTGAATGATTAGACTCACTGATTCGAAACATCGATTCAGTAGCCAACACGATTACCTATGATTATTTCCTTGTCTAAGTTCATTACTATCAACTGAAATGCAATTTCTGTTATCCAAATTAACTATAAACCTCCTCAAACGTACAACCTTGACACCGGAGATGCAATTTTTTCCTACCCTATTTAACAAGCCCCCTCCACCAATAAAAAAATCTGAATACCCCACTTTGTCAGAACATATTTAAGTCAGGTGTCGAATTTATTTTTAGAAGTTTTGAGCACCTACGACAGTTTTGAATATCTGGACCTAACGGGTGAAATACAATGCAAATTACATCAAATGTTATTTTTATTTACATGTTTTTCGGTGTTTTCGGTTCAGTTCACTTCTTTTTTTATGGCGGTGTCGTTAACTATGACAATTTGCCAGCTATGTGTTTTGTTAGATACTTTTCCAACGTCAAAATCATCACCTATTTTTATTCCACAAATGTGTACTTTCTTTTAATGTTTTGTTTTTTTTTTTTTGGTTAGTTTTTACGTTAACCGTTTACGGAATGTGCATTCCGTTCCAGGCGTAAAACGCGGAACACAATGCAAATTACATGAAACATTTACGTCAAACTTTATTTTTCTTTGTGTAGTTCTCGGTGTTTTATTAGACACTTTTTTGAAATATAAGTCATAAACAGTTATATTTAGTTCCGACGTCAAAATTATCACTCATTTTTGTACCAAAAATTTAAATTTCATTTTTGTTAGTTTTTACATTTAACGATTCTGAGGGTTCCATTGTGTTTCAAGCGTTATATCTAAATGACGGAGAAATATAGAAAAACTGGGCCGTAAATACGTATAGTATATAGGTATAAAATGGAACTTGCAGACTATACCAATTCGCCAAAAATAGTAAGATCATCGTCATAAAATCATCATCGTCATAAAAATAACCGGTAAATTTGCATTTTCCTTCCCAGCCTCCCGTACAGAAATTCACCACACAGAGATAACACATTTTATGAATTCTTGTAGTAGTTTGTTTGGTAATAACTTGAAAAAATTAAATAAATTACAGTTTATACTATAGGATTGTTTTATAAAGTTATTAATAGATAATAAGATGCATATAACAGTAGCTGATCGTAATCTTAGAAAGTGACAGGTTGCAGTTTATATAAAATTTAAATAAAATATAATATATAATTAAACTAATTTAAATACCTCACCTGTCGGCGTTATTGATAACCGTTCAGTATACATTAAGTCCGACAATATTCAAAAAAGTCAACATACAATTGAAAAACATTTTGTCAAGTTTGGCCGTGTAATTAATCAGGGCCTGGATTACAGGATTTGCCGAATTTTCTGTTTCATCATGACCTCTAATTGCAAGCTCTTTCCACAAAATATTAAAGCGTCTATAATTATTGAAAGCACGAACCAGTTTTTAGCTGCTTTTTCGTTGTTATTAGCGGTGTTCTGCCAATATGTGCTGTCGAGTTGTTGCTGGATATTAGTTTTTTTTCAACAAAGTGAACTTCATTTGATTACTTAAATGCTGCTTCGAATTTTCATTAAACATAGTTTTTTAATGTATTAAATCTCACCACCACTTGTCCCATTTGTATCATCCCCAAAAGGCAAAAAGTGGGCAAGGAAAACTAAATAAACAATATCTTATTTCACAGCCGCAATAAGAATCGTCCATTCCGTTTAATTTCAAGTTTTTCATCAATACTAATTCGCGAAAAGTTTTTATATTTCAAAAAATATCCATCTTTTTTAGCCCCGACGACTCGGCGATAATAAAACACACTAAAAGCAATGCTGGCAGTTTCATAATGAATTAACACGATACATTACCAGTAAATTTCTTTGCCGTTCGGCATTTGATATAATGCTTGCCGTTTATTGGTCGCTTCAAGTGCGTCAACCACTGCATGACGTCGAAAAACGAATATACGAGGGAAAACGGAAAATACATTATGTAATGTCACAGAATGCGCTTTGCCGAAGTAAACGAAACTAAAACTGGATTAAAAGTATTATTTTTTGAAGTTACAAACCAATGATATGTAAACTGCGTTATTTGTATGTAGTGGAATTTTGTATCAGGGAAGTTGTGGATAAAGGCGGAATAATAGATTTTCTTTATCATTGTTTATTTTTTATAACTTTATTTACAAACAATTATGTCATTTATTATTTTCCTCCATAAAAAGATGATTTCATTTTAGGAAATGCAGGAATTTTACCAAATCTTTATAGGCCATTTTGTTTTGCCACGTACATATAGACCGACGACAGACGGGCGGAAATGGGAGAACATATTTTTTGGATCGTATTACAATACTTCCGTCTTACGAAGGAAGTGAAAAAATGTTTTGCTACAATAGATATTTTGTATGCTGCTTGACAGGTGAAGAAAATTGCATTACTATAACATCTTTTAAATTTTTGTGGCGGTAGTGGGGTATTTAACGCCATTCTCTTCTTATTGAGAAATTGAACCTCCGCGTAATTTCTTAGTCTAACTACCAATAAAGCTATACCTTTAAATCAGTTTTCGATTTTACTTGCCTCATAAAAGGGACCGTATTGTAATCGTGAAAAAATCACCCTCCCAGGTTTTTACAGATCTTCACATTTTAGTGTTGAATCATCTCATAAAATTTTGTTACGATTCGAAGATGGCAAAAGAAAATCGGGGCATATGTTAAAAAAATTATTACTACTTAACAAATTTTGCACAAAAATCACGTATTATGTAGAAATCAACTGGTAAAATTTTGGCACCAATCCAAAAACTACTAGTAATTTCAAATTTTGTGCATGAATTAAGTGTGATGTAGGGATGAACGGGTAAAATTGTGGTACGGATTCAGTATGGCGGAACAAAATGGGGGTCAAATAAAATGTAGTAATTGTGAAAAAAACCCTTCCAAGATTTTTCCCAGCTTCAGGTTCTAGCGTTTTTAGATGCCCAAAAACATGTTTTCTCAATTCCGTCGGTCTGTCGGTCTGTATGACTGTCAATCTGGGGCATAGCTAAAAACTAGTTACCCGATTGACTTCAAATTTTGATAATGGTGACCTGGTAACATTTTAATAAATATCCAATATGACGGAATGGATATGGAAAAAATTATCCCTCAAAAACTGTTTATTCAAAATACCTACCTCAAATTTGGCACAAAAATCAATTGTTTTGTTACTTAGAAATAACTGGCAGCATTTTGGTATGAATCCAAGATGGCGGCCTAATAAAATAGTTAAAAAATCAGCGTGAAAAACTGTTTATTAGATTAATTTCAAACTTTGTGCAAGGATTAAGTGTAATAAAGAGATATTCTAGCGGAATTGTGGTACGAATTCAAAATGACGACAAAACAAAATGTTTAAAAAGCAACCTAATTATTCAATTGACCCCAAATTTTCACAAAAATTAAATGTGATATAGAAATATAGAATTTCTAACGAACACATAATGTTTAACAATTCTAATATGCTATCGGTACATAAAGGAGTGCCTCAAAGGTCTGTAATTGGCCGATTACTTTTTAATATTTACACATTTGATCTTTGTTTATCAATTATAATGTAATAACAATAACATGGTAACCTTTTAGCATTTGCAGATGACACTCAAATTTATCATAAAATTAATTTTGAAAATATAATACATTTTGTTAATTTAATATATGAAACCTTTTTAATATATGTAAAACCATTAAAAACCATGGATCAAAAATGAATGTTAATAAATCTAAATTATTATTAACTGGTCTAAAAAATTCAGTTACTAAAATAAAAACCAATTATAATTTTAAAATTACTCATTAGAGTTATACTTTAGTTACTTCACTGAGAAATCTTGATGTTATTTGGCTGTTGATTAAAAATATTTCTAAAAGGGAAGGAAGTATTGTAATCGTGAAAAAATCGTTCTCCGAGATTTTTTCAGATCTTCGCGTCTCAAGGTCCCTAGATGACAAAAAACATGTTTTCTCAATCATTCCGTCGGTCTGTCTGTTCGCGGCGTAGCTAAAAAGCTACTTAAACGAGTGACATCAATTCTGGTTAATGGCGGCCTAGTGAAATGTTAAAAAAAAGTGTTATTAGAAAACTGTTCATCCAATATACTTATATATATTTAACTGGTAATACTTTAGTATGAATCCAAGATGACGGAACAAAATTGCGGACTAATGAAATATTTAGAAATTGAGCTTGAAAAAACTGCTTAATGGTTTGATTTCAAATTGAGTGGCATAACTAATTATGGTATGGGGATCAACTAGTAAAATAGTAGTATTAATCCAAGATGGCCGTACAAAATGGCGGGCAAATAAGATTTTACACATCTTTACGTTTTAGCATCGATAGATGCCAAAAAATATGTTCGTTGGTACGTCTTACCGACTGACTTGAAATTTTGGTCAAAAATTAAGGTTCACATGAGGATGACCTGGTTACATTTTGATAAAAATCCAATGTCGAAACCAAATGGCGGCCTAGTGAAATAAAAAAAAAATTATGATTAAAAAACTGCTGATCCAATTTATCCCAAATTTTGCAAAAACATCAAGTATTGTGTTATAATCAACTGGTAATATTTTGGTACGAATTCAAGATGGCGGAACAAAATGGCGGATTAATAAAATATTTGAAAAATCAGCTTGAAAAACTGCTTAATGGTTTGATTTCAAATTTTGAGGCATAACTAATTGTGGTATGGGATTCAACTAGTAAAATAGTGGTACTAATCCAAGATGGCCGAACAAAATGGCGGCCAAATAAAATGTTTGTAATCGTGAAAAAATCACCGTCTCAGGTTTTACACATCTTTACGTTTTAGCGTCGATAGATGCGAAAAAATATGTTGTATTAATTCCGTCGGTCCGTCTGTCAGGTCGCGACATAGCTTAAACTGGTACGAATTCAACATGACGTAGCATAATGGAGAATGTGTAAGAACTACTTATTGAGTTTATTTTAAATTATGCCCAAAAGTCATGTGTAGAATAGGTGGAGAGAAAATGGTAAAATACGTAACACATATATACTGTGACTATGTTCTGAACTAAATTGGGTTTCACTATTTCTAAAAATGAAAAAAAAATCATAACGAGTGAAGGTAAAGGAAATGGATCGATTTTTTTTTCAAGCTGTAATATTGTAGCTATTGAAATATTTGTTAAATTTCTTGTGCCGCCACGACAGAATTGTGGGGCATTTTTTTTTGTTCTTTTGTGTTTACTTACTGTGTGCGTACTTTGTAAACTTTCTGAGGACAGTAGGGCACAAGGTTTTAGAAGGGCAGTAAGTAAATACTGTCCTTCTAAAATAAGTACATATGGTCACGGCATCTATCATGCAAGTCTACATCGTCCGGTGGTTCCTGTAATTCGTAACCATCATGTTTCGTCATCGTCATTTTCCAAAGATCTTTAATTTTTTTTTCATGTAACTTATATTTTAATTTTTTTAAACCTATTAATTTTAGTTAACTTTGTTGATTCAATACATCAATTAAACAACCAATTTATTACCTGTTTTATTTAAAACTATTATACCTTCGTTTTCAGAATTCGAATTGGAGTACATGTTCACATGTAAGATTAAGCCAAAATTACTTCCATTATTGGCACATTTTGACGCAAATTCATATAATTAGAAGTAAAATTAGATGATTTTGATCCCACACGAGAAAAAAATTATTTCAAAGTATATGTTCGCTTTTAAACTTTTAACAAGTTTGCTGTAATTGAGATAATGCCTTAACGACATATAATTTCGAAACATGTTTCCTATTTAGTGAGTAATCGTTAATATATTTTTCAAGTTTATAAAATAACACAATTGAAGGTAAAATCTTATCTAGGATATAGGCGTATCTAGAATTCAGGTCTGACAGAGGCTCATGCAATTTCTTTTTAATTTATGGGTAAACTACTGTGCCTTTTAATATAATTTGCAGCAACATTTCTTCAGCAACGTTTCTCCAGCAACGTTTCTGGCAATGGATTTGAACTGCAGGTACACAATCAAAGCGGAGCGGCAAAGTATATGTTAATTAGCTTAATAATGAAACAATAACTTAATAAAATTATTGAAATAATAAAAATTAAAATTATTTAAACCACAATTTGTGTCACTTAGATATTCTGATTGCTTGTAGTATTATTCAGGTTAATCGTATTTTTTAAACCAAGACTTATACCAACTACATATTTAGGTGGTGTTTGTTTCTCAGAATAATCAAACTACAGTATTAATATAATGGCTAAATTTAGGGGATAAGGGGGTAAAATCGCCAGCATACATTTAAAAAAAAATATTTGTTTCTCATAATAATCAAACAACTTTTAATACAATGGCCAAAATTAGACGATAAGGGATTAAAAACGCCACGATATAAAATTTTAAAAAATTATATTTTTTATAGCAAGGCTTGTGCCACTTTCAAACTCTAGTGATGTTTACTTTTAACAATAATTTAACTACCGTTTTAACACAGTGTCCAAACTCAGGGGTTAAGAGGGTAAAAACAACCCCACAAAAATTATTGGTTTAAAAAATAATCGTATTTTTTAAACCAAAGCTTGTGCTAACTACATATTGAGGTGGTGTTTGTTTCCCATAATCATCAAACTACAGCTTTAATATAATGGCCAAAATTAGAGATAAGGGCCAACTTAACAATAAGAATACCATGATCCCTGTCTGGAACATATCCCTGAGTGATATCAGCCGGCGAAGTAGTTATTTCTGTGATTTTATTTTGTAACTTTGCAGTGCACGGGGCACACTAGATTATGGCGCCCTGATGAGCTCAAAAAAGAGCAAAAGTGTTATCGTCTTTCGACAGAAATGGATCATTGCCCCTGTGGCATTGCAGCACATATTCCAGACAGGTATCATGTTATCTTTGTTGGTACGTCAAACAAAAATACATTAACATTGTTTCTCCCAAGGAATGTCCGGAATCAATAGTGTAATTCAATGCCGGTTTTGGTATTAGTCAGCGGAGTAGTTGTTTCTGTGATTCCATTTCTTGCCTTTGCCCTATACGGGGCTCGCTAGTGTTTGGCGGCCTGATGAGCTCTAAAAAGAGCGAAAACGCATTCGTCGTTTGACTGAAATGGATCATTGTGCCTGCGGCATTGTGCAGAAAATGTTCCAGGCAGGGATCACGGTTATCTTGTTGAGACGTTGGTAGAACGTGAAACAAAAATAGATACTAAAAATCGATAAAAATGCGCTCTCACACATCTTTATCAAAAGTTCTTGGCCGGAAAAGATATATGTATAATAGCAGAAATATATAATTTCTGCAGGTGCAAAACGGCGTACAAGAAGAATTCCTTTCGATTATGTCAGGAGGGTACCCTGTGACATAATCGAAAGCAATTCTTCTTGTACGCCGTTTTGCACCTGCAGAAATTATATATTTCTGCTATTATACATGAAACAAAAATACATTAACATTATTTCTACCAACTAAAGTCAGGAATAAACTGTGAAATTCAATGCCGGTCGTGGTATTAGCCAATGGAACCAGTGATTCCATTTTAAAACCCAAAAGTATTCATACATTAATTAAAGTACAATAAAGTATATTCTTGGAGGAACAATTACTTGATAATTGATATTTTATTGGATAATCTTTTTCAGGCCCATAGCCAGGGGGGTCCATGAAGTCTAGACCCCCCCCCCTTCGAGAAACTCTGAAAATATTTCGTTTTTTTGCTTAATTTGTTATATGAAAATAAAATTCCAATTACTGCTGACTAACAGTCCGAAGTCAAAAAATTTGGATGCAGGCCAATTTTTTTATGGCATGGCTTTTTAAGAAGTGTTTTGAACTAGCCGAAGTTTGAAGAAAATTAGAAATTATATTCATTACCAATAAATATCGATCAGAACCGAAACAAGAATTAAAATATCATTGTCACTGAGTGCGGCAACACCCTCCTCCATGGCGTAGAGAAGTAAGCCCTTGGTTTTACTTGTTTTTTCGAATGTTTATAATCTAAACTTTGACACGCCACCATTTCCTTGATTGTGCTTGTAACATTCTAAAATGTTTACACTATAATGTACTCGATAGAACCTTTCAAATGATGTATCGCATGATCTCCTATTTATTTTTTTTTGCGACATGGCGCCCAACCGCCATTTTGAATATTCCAAGTTTGAAATTTACAAAAAAATTAGTATTTACATGGCTATGAAGTGTGCCAAATTTTAAATTTTTATGTTGACGGTTTAAAAAATAAAGGGGGGACAAAGAGACGCACTAGATCTTTTTTTAAATGGCCTATTGTTAGTCAGTACATTAACTTTCACTTGTTTATATAAATGTATATTTTAATACTTTAATGGCAATATAACAATAAATGTATTATTATTATTATTATTATCTCGTCTTGTTGTCTCACAGTATTCCTGTGGTATTTTATTCTGACGGGATTACACCAAGTACCAAAAATAAAAAATAAAAATAACAAAAAAAAAGGAAAAGGAAAAAATAGCAACTATTGGTTATTAAGAAATGATCTAACGATGTGTACATGTTTTCAAAATGACCGATTTCTGGATGTTCCCGTGAATGTCTGTATTAAGTCCTAATTGAGCCAAATCCGGTGTAAACGTTGTTGGAGTGAGACCTGTTACTGATATGACGAAAGGAACAATGATGACTTTTCTGTTTCCACAGCCTTTTTACTTCCATTGCCAAGTCGGTGTATTTAGCGATCTTCTCACTGTATTTCGCTTGGATGTTCTCGTCGTTGGAGACAGCCATGTCAATTAAATAAGTGATCTTCTCTTTTTTGGATTGAAGGGTGATATCGGGTCTGTTTTATCTGTGTGGATGTCAATGTCCCAGTAGAGCTTGTAATCTTCGTTTTCAAGTATGGATGTTGGTGTATAATGGTAGTAAGGGTCTGTGTTCTCCGTTAGTTTGTATGTTGTGGCTAATGCATGATGAACGACCTTCGCCTCTAAGTTGTGTCTCGCGGTGAATTCAGTTCCGGCCATTATTCTACATCCACTCGTTATGTGATCGATCGTTTCTATCTGCTGGTGACCTCTCCTACACCTGTCGTCTTCAATGATGTGCTTTCGGTAGTTGCTATGCCTTTGTCCTGGATTGCAAGCAGGAAGCCTTCTGTTTCGGAGAACAGCTGCCCTTCTTGTAACCACGTATATGAAAGCTTTTTATGTATGTCGTCTTGGCTTATCTGTGTCTTCCGTGAAGTGTTTTTTCAGACCAGGTATTCATCTTTTCTAGTCGTAATTGGATGTTACTGTGTGCGTCTGCTGCGTGGCTCGTTTGAGACAGGTCGAACGGTGTATAATTTTTGTCTGCCTTCACTATTGCCTTGTGGAGGTTAATTTGTTTGTTGTGGAAGAGTTTTCTGAGTTCGTAATTTTGTTTTTTATTTAGCAATTGTATATCTATAATTCATCTCCCTCCTT
This sequence comes from Kuschelorhynchus macadamiae, assembly GCA_030620095.1. Lineage (NCBI taxonomy): Eukaryota > Metazoa > Arthropoda > Insecta > Coleoptera > Curculionidae > Kuschelorhynchus > Kuschelorhynchus macadamiae. Next base: position 961,475 of record JAUTXW010003727.1, on the reverse strand, counting down.
CTTTTCTCTCGATGGTCTTTCCTTCCATGCGTTGGAATGTAACTTCCTGTATTTAGTGAATTCAGGGCGTATGAGAATGTGAATGTTTTTTATGTCTATGTGTGACCATTTAATGATACCAAACGAATACGTAAGAATAGGTATGGCGAAGGTGTTAATAGCTTCCGTTAGATTTCTGGGGTTCAGTTTTGTTTTTAGTACTTTTGTGAGTCTGGTTTTATATTCCGTCTTGAGCTCTAATTTGATGCGAGTATGGTTAATTTTGGTGCTTTGATGTAAGCCTAGGTATCTGTATGTTTCTTCTTTGAGGATGTTATCTGTGGTTCTATTGTTGGTTATTTGCATCGTAGGGTGGTCTTTCCATTGTCCCTTGTTGATATGAAGTAGCTTGCATTTACTTATACCAAATTTCATGTTGATGTCCAGGGTAAACTTTTCTGTGATTTTAAGGAATTCCTTTAGCTGTGCCTTTGTGCTTGCATATAATTTTATGTCATCCATGTACAAGAGATGGTTTATTTCGTGTAGGTTATTTTTTTGGTGTTTAATCTGGACTCCGAATTTTGTGTTATTTAGTGTGTTTGAAAGTGGATTAAGACAGAGGCAGAACCACAAAGCACTGAGTGAGTCTCCTGGAATATACCTCGTCTGATGTAGATCTCTTCTGTTTCGATGTGTTCTTTTTGTGTTCTCAGGTTAATTTTAGTTTTCCACGTACTCATGATTTGCGTAAGAAATTTCCTGATGTTTTTATTGACTTTGTATAATTCTAGCACTCTGGTTAGCCAACTGTGGGGTATCGAATCAAAGGCTTTTTTATAATCTATGTAACCAGTATGAAGGTTTCTATAATTTTTCCTGGTTTGTTCCATGATGACGCTGTCTATAATTAGCTGCTCCTTGCATCCTCGGCTGTTTTTCCTGCACCCTTTTTGCTCTTCCGTTAGAATGTTTTTGTGTACTAGATGTTGTTCTATTTTCCAGGTAATTGTGGCTGTGATGATTTTATATAGGGTTGGAAGGCACGTAATAGGTCGGCAATTTGATGTGTCCTTATTGTCTGAGTTTCTGGGTTTAAGGTATGTTATTCCTTGGGTGAGAAAACTGGGGAGTGATCTAGGTTTTAAAATAATTTCGTTAATTTGGCGAGTGAGAACTTCATGTGTCGAGGTAAACTGTTTGGACCAGAAGTTACGAAAGGTATCCATTCCAGGACATCTCCAGTTATGCGTATATTTGATTGTTTCTGCAACTTCTTGTGTTGTCATTGCAAAGTCCTCTTGTTCCTCCAAGCACTTGTGTCTGTCTTCTTCCGCTTTAATCCATGAGCGTTATTATTGTGTAGTTTCGGTTCTGACCAAATGTTTTTCCAGTATTCTGTGATCTCTTGTTTGGTCGGTGATTCTATTACTCGCGCCTCCTCATTGCTTATGGTTTTTTTGGTAAAACTGTTTTTCGCTTCTTCGAAACAGGTTGTTAGCGTCCTTTCTTTCATTTGACTTTTTGTATCTTCGGAGTCTTGCGGCATACACGGAAAATTTTTGCTTCCTTCAGAATGTCAAGGTTTTCTGTAAGCGTGATTTTCTCTACACTTTGTGTGATATGTTTTTTGACTTGTTGCCGTTCATGAATTGGGTAAGATGTCCCAATATTTTTCTAATTTTGTTTTCGATCTCTCTACTTGTCTCAGATTTGTTGTCTTAGATTATTATTATTACTATTATATTAACTTCTTCAATTTATTACAGACACAAAAACGCCACTTTTTATCATGTTTTTGACTCAATCTAAGAGTTCCAAATGAAAAATTATTTTTGACTACTAGCGTGTGGAAAGTAACCGGTCTGACTCTTTAACGAAAGTTCGATTAACCGATCTGGCCGATTAACTTTTGAAATGAAATTATTTTACAATTTTAAGTACTTTTACTCGATGCTTAACAGTATCGAGTAGCATCGATGCCATTTTAGAGCAATAATTTCGAGTATAAAGTACCGATAGTTTGTCGTACTTTTGCAACCCTAACCATGGTGACGTACATATACACATACGAAAGAAAGACTCAGCTGGCAACTCTAAAATGGTTAAGGATTTAATCGGTTAGCCCGTTAACCAAGCAGACGTTTAACGGGTCAATTATTAACCAATTAATTAATTAAACGGATAACCAATCAAATAATTAACCGGTTAAAGATTTACATGAACATCTTTTTTTTTTTAATCGATTAGGCTTTAAATAACTTGTTCTCCGGGAACTATTAATAATTTTGACAGCACTAGTCCAGAGTATTATCAACTTTATTAGTAAAATACTATAGCGCAAAGTTTGGAAAATATGGGCGTGGTAAATAGTGGTTTTATAACAGAGGACATACTAGAAAAAAACCAAAATTGCCAGTTTGGAATTGTTACAACGTATGATAACATTTTTGAAAGCACTAAAAGAAGAGGTATGATTGACTTATTTCTTAGAACGAAGCAAAACCTGCAAGCCGTCGACATCAAGATATTCGATGTCGAAAGCGGTAATTAAGAATAAAAATGACGTAGATATAGGAAGATTTATGAAGTAGGCAGTCCTACTTGAAGTACCAGAATGTAAAGTACAAACCCAGAAAAGCAAAAATTTTTACTGAAACTGAATTTTCTAAGTTCATCAGTGAGCCACTTAACGAAACTTACTCAAAGTAGGTATCTATCAACAGTTACTGACTGGAATTAATTAATTTAATTTTTCTATTATTGGTGTCATTAAAATAGAACGCTTCAGCAGGTTTTTAAGATAGCACAGAATCAAATGTACAATTAGACCTTCTTACTACCACGGTAGATGTGGAAGACGGAGGACATGTATGTTAATCCAAAAAGGACTATCCTCACGGCCGGAGGACGGTTGCCAACCCTAATTATCTCCAAAGCGAAGGCCGACTTGATAGTATTTCTCCAGATCGGGCAGGAGGGCAGGGAAGGAGTCCTTTATGGAAGCCGATGGGCAAAAATAGGAAAACGGCCTACCCTACAAGAAGAAGAAATTGCTGTAGACTATGTCACAGGATATCCTTCTGGGATAGATTAGATTCCTATTTCTGGGCTTTTACTCTCATTGGGCACTCAGGCAGGCTTGTATCCATGGAGATTTCAAATAAGAGATCATCAATGTTGTCAGGTCAAAACACTGAAAATCACCAAACACTTGCTTTAAAAGTTACCAGATTTTGGAAAAAATCTCCAGATTTTATATATTTATATATTTACATGAGATACATACAATAATTAAAATTAAATTAAACATAATGTTTTAAAACATGTTTTATTACCGACTAGTGATATAATATTGCGTTTTAGGGGTGCGTAGGTGCAGACAAATTGTACCAAAACTTCCGTGATTTAAACATGTATTATCTCAGTATCAAGCAGAATTAACAAAATTAAATGTACCACTGCGGCAACACTGAGCACGGGTAAACGTCAAAGGTGACCGAATAAATTACGAAAACTTAGCAGTGGAGTATTCGAAACATATAACGTTAGAGTCGCGTACCAAATATATAAATTAGAGACTAGATAGACTTTTGTATGATAATATGGCAAAATTTTTAATAATGAAGAATATAAAACATAATATAATCGAGTTTTTTTATATAAACTGACATTTATAAATAGGTCAGTGTCAAAAAAATCACCAGAAATAAGGCTTTTTAAAAAAGTTTTCACCATATCACCAAATAGGTCGAAAAATCACCAAATCTGGTGAATTTTCACCAGACCTGGCAACATTGGAGATCATCGATGTAGATATAACACAATTGAAAACGAAAACATTTTTCAAAGTAGAAAAGTTCTATGAGCTAAACATAACACTTTGGGGGCTCCGGAGAGTTCCATAGGATTTAGGCGAAAGCATGTAATATGCGTGGATAAAACCACAGAAAAATTAGCGTAGAACTACAAAAACAAATAAAAGTTTGCTTTCTTACACTTTTAGTCAGATTTCTTTCTGGAAGAAAATAAAAAAATATTTAATTTTTGCAGGACTATGTCACAGAATACTCTCCTGCGATCGATTTCTGGACCTTTACCCTTATCAGGCAGGCTTGTATCCAGGAAGATTTCAAATAAGTGATCATCGATGTGACACAATCCAAAATGAAAACGTCTATCAAAGTAGAAAAGTTCTACGAGCTAAGCATAATACACATGGCAGGTTTTTAATGTATTTTAACCTTTGATGGAAAAATCTGAACTTTTGATATGTTATAGCTCATGTTAAAAGGATACTTTTCTATCATTGAGATAAAGTCCTAGCTGTACCGGGTGTCTCTGAAAATTGGGTTGCAAAGTGAGGATTTTTTTTAATGTATTATTATTGGAGTTCAAATTATAACTTTATAATAATTTTAACAATAATTCTGTTGTAATATTATATAAGACCTGACAAGTGTTTTGACCTGTTTAAAATTGTTAAGCAAGTTTTTTACTCTAAAGTATGTAGGTATCTAAAAATTAAGCTTAACATTGTTTTTTTTTATCATTTGTTCATTTTTTAAATAACGATTATCAGGCACTATAATATCTACAGTAGAAGGTACCCTGTAAAAGATATAACATATTTTAGACATATTTTTACGCAGTAATAATAACAAAACTGGGTGGATCAAAAGCATAATTTAAGACGTGACCAATTTTTATACGACAAATTTTTATTCGATTGTTAACGAAAAATAACCGTACAAGGTAAAATTCAATATTATTCGAAACACTTTAATTTAAATAAAACAGATACCTACATGACTATGGAATACGAAAAAAAATTCTAATTTACTTGGTAGAATTAAAAGAATAACGCTATAACTTATTTATTTTTATTCCGCTAGTTCAACTTAGCTCAATTTAGCCTGTTGAACACATCTTAACAAAACATCTGAACATGCATGCGTATTCCAGGTACAACACACTCACAACATGAGAACAAGTACCTAATGTTCGCGCTCCAGCTTTACATGTACAATAAGTGTTTGTAATTGGAACATCATCATTGTTTTCGCTATATTGTATAAATTGCATATGTTTTGAGAAATTCTGGCTCTAATTAAACTATTTTCAAAAACTTGGGTTTGAAAAACGAATTCGTCATTATTTAATTTTCTGATACTTGTGCCAGGGCAAATTTTAACCAGATAGGTTTTAAACGTTTTTAACCGTTCATATTCTAGGTGTAATCTAGGAAAATTGTCACGGGTTTCATTTGAATTGACCCATACATCTAAACAAGTCTCTTATCCAATATTTCTTGTTCGTCTCTGATTTGAAAATGATTTATTTACTGTCTGATTCTCAATTATGTTAAGCATCGCCACGACTAACACCTTGTCTGAATGTTGCTCGTGAAATCGATTTATAAGAGCACAAGCTATTTTTAGAAAATTGCTTAGATGCAAGCAATGTTGCATGGATATTAAAATCTCTAAAAATCTAAAATACGCTTTTTAAATTGTCGTTACGAGCTTCGACAATCCATCGCGTTTTTGTAACTTTTCACGAGATATGTTCAATCGGGGAAGAGTATAGCTTTTCGCACTTCTGGGCCAGGATTGTATAGCCGTATAGATGACGTAAAAATTGTTCTCGGTTTTGAGGATGAAGTGAATTGAATCCTAAGTTCTCGTTAACAAAATATCTCATTAGATTTAATCGTACTACTGATATTATCATACTCACATTTTGCATTAAAGAAAACACATAAATGAATTTATAAAGTTATCCCATAGACCTTGAGAAAAGCCATAAGATATTTCTTTGTAACGCACCTCCGATAAACATTAACTTCAACAGGTTGGCATGTTGCAAATAAAGCTCTAAATTGTTGGCGATTTAATAAACGTTAAATATTGTATTTTGGCGTAAACTTATTTGTATTTTCATCATATTTAGTTTCTGTTTGTTTATTGGATATTTATCTAAGCCTTAAAAACCAAGCTGTAACATCCTTACCTTTTAAAATCATTTTTAGTGGAATACTCATATGGTTTTCCATAAATTCCAATTTCACATATCCAAAAACGTTTAAATGATTTGAACAGTAGCGAATATGTTCTGGAGCAAAAATACCTGTTTTTAAATAAAAACCAACTCAAAAATCAAATACATGTACACACATTTTTTAGTTTGCTTTCTAAACGAGGCCTCCATTAAAATAGACATTTCATTTTCTTCCATATCTAAAACATATATTAGGTATTCTTTTATCACAATTTAGACACATTTTGGTGTTTCTTTGAATATCCTGACAGATTAAATCAAAATCTGCTTATATGGAGAACTACTACCTACTTCGCATTTTTTCAATCGGTATTATCATCTTGGCCAAGCTTATATACGAATCTGGAGATGGAGAACTTTCTCGATATGACAATATCGCAAACACAAAAACTTACATTTTCAAAGTTTGGTAATATTAAATTCAAATTACGATTAATAAAACACATTTTTTATAAGTAAAAGCTAGCGACTTGTCCCTGTCAGATAACTAGAATTAGTTCGATTGTTTTTTAAAATCGAAATCATGGCATACTTTGGTAAATTCTAAAATTTGCTTTTTTACTACTAAGTAGTAATTTAAAGACTTAAGTAAAATTTTCAAAGAGCCATATAATTTAATAAAACATAAAAACATATTTATTTGGTACTGGTAGTATGAATACTCGACACTATGGATACAAACAGTAGGCGCTTGCGCTGACATTTGGAACCCTAGCCTATTTCAAATGTGCAAAAAATCTTATTTATTACTACGTTATCAAAACGCTAAGTAAAGCATTTTGGATAAAATGGAATATAAAGAAAACTTATCAAATGTTGATTCGTTTTGTTACAAATAAAACATTTTTAGGACTTTTTTTATAAAATATTGAGAGAGTAATAATTGTGGTTTTACTTTGATTTTAGGGCTTACAATGATACAATGCATATTTAGCTCAAGTTTTTGGAACAACCTTTAGCTTCACACAGAAATGGTCCAACTATGCTTCTCTTGACCTGTAGAACAACACAAAAAATAAAAAAAATCGACCATTACCAGCACCCCACGAATTGGGATGCCACATGTCCTTTGCTCTTTAGCTTTGATGATTTTTTTAATTACGAACTTTTGACGTCAGAGCCGAATTCTTGTCACCAGAAAACTGGATTTTATAATGCTGTAAACTTGTTGTTACATTTGAATTATGTTATGTACGTTTATAAATTTTCTTAATAATATATTTTTAAGCGTTTGACGTCAAACTCATCGTTCAGTGGATTAGATTTGGTAGGTAACGTCACAAATTTGACAAAATTTATTCTACTTCGCACTTACCTGAACGAAAAAAATATTAAACGGTATTGCGTCAAGGATTTAATTAAAAAAAAACATCTTAAGAACATACTTTTTCAAAGCATAATTATATTTTGCTTTGAAGTTCGTAGTGTGAGTAGTGGTGTCCAGGGGCGCCGGCAGAAAATATTTCAGGGGGGGGCAAAAATATTTTAGGTGAAGGAGCAAATGATACATCTTTTTTTATTTATATGAATATTATATTAACATAAAAATACAAACCATCGCTAAAAATATCTAAGAAAAAACTAATTTAAATACTGTCTCGATAAATTTGGTTTTATCGCTTTCAATTTTTTTTCTATGTACACTAAGTAGACATAAACCGGCTAAACGATTCTCTCCCATTGTTGACCGTAGCCAAGTTTTGACTCTTCTTAGAGTACTGAACGATCGTTCAATTGAACAAGTCGTAGGTGGCAAAGAAAGAAATATTTGTATTGCATTAACAATTGCGGGGAAGAATTGGCATTCCTCTGTGAGTAATGTAAAAAAGTCTATGTCATCGGGAATGTTTTTATTTTTCCACATATCCTTCCATGTAAGACATTCTGCCTCAAAATTTTCAATATTGTACTGCTCTATTATATTTTTTATGATTTCATCATTTAAATTTAAAATATTTGATGGATGCAAATTTACCAACGAAAAAGCAGTTGTTGTATCTTCGGAAAATCTTGTTGTTAATGAGCTGATCAGGGAATCTAAATACGGATTAAAAATAGATATTCTAAAATATACCTCAGGTGAATCCGCTAAGACATTTGTTCTCATCGTTTGACGCTGTGTTATTCTGGGCATTTTAAATTCTATGTCAAATATATTTTTGAAATCATGACATTTTTTAAATATTTCTGAAAAAACTACATTTGAATTTTCCCGGTCTCTTTGAAAAATGCCTAATAAAACGTCAATATGTTTTTTTACAGAAAGAAGATTTATAGACACTCCTTGCAAACTATTTGTAATTGGTTCCAATTGTGAAGAATATTTTGAAATTATCGTCAGGCATATCAAAAAAACTGGTTCTGATGTAGAAATAAATAACTGGTGGGCTTTTTGTCTAGTTTGGGTATTGAAATTTAGATCCAAAGAAATATTCTCTAAAGTTTCCTTTATAGTAATAAAATTTTCAGAAAATATTGTTATTGATTTATATTTGGCTGACCACCTAGTCTCTGATAGAAGAGGAATATTGGTAACAAGTGACCTTCGCTTTGGACTTTCTCTGAAAAATTTAATTACTTCTTTAATTACAGCTATACTGTTTTGAATTTGTGGTACTGCATTAAGGTCATTTACAACAAGATTTAGCCGATGAGATGCGCAATGAAAAAATGTTGCCTTAGGATATATATTTCTTATTAGGTTTTGAACACCATTTTCCTTCCCCGCCATAGTAGAACAACCATCAAACCCTAATCCTACTAGTTTGTCTAAATTCAGACCACATTCCCTAGCATAATTTAGTAGAGTATCCGCTATTGGTTGTGCAGTCTGTGATTTTAACTCGGCAAATCCAAGAAATTCTTCTTTTACAATGTTATTTTTACCTATATATCTGACTCCAATAGATAATTGTTCAATCCCGGCAATATCTGCTGTTTCATCCGCCAATAAGGAAAACGAATTGCAGTCATTTACTTCACTAACCATCATGTTTCTTAAAACTTCACCACATATTCCTATTATTTCGTTTTGACACATATGAGAAGTATATTTGGCATTTTTTTTGCAGGTGTTCAGATGTTGTTCTAATACTTCGTCTCCGCTTTCCACTCTAAACTTAAGAAGATCTTCGAAATTTCCATCATGTGATTCTTTTCCTCTAAGAGCTATATCGTGCATTCCACAAAATAATATGGATGAAATAATAGGCACCAGTTTTTTTCTATTATTTTCAACTAATAATTGTTCCTGCGTATTTATTTGTTCTACTACGGCACTGGCTTTTCCAGTTACAATTTTAATGAAATTTGTTGCTTGAACTACAGATTTCTTATGCCACCCGCTTTTTCGTGTAATTTTGCACATTCATGTAAATCTTTGTATTTATTAAACTCTTTTTTTATAAAAGCCCCCTGAAAACCTCTATGGATGGCTGGTTTAAAAACTACGCAATATTTACAGAGAGCACCTTTTAAGGCTTTTGAATAAACCATCCAGGTATATTTTTGCATCCATTCTATCCTAAATGCTCTTTTTCTTTCGCCAAAACCAACATCATCCTTGAAGTTATAATTAGAAAACGGTGTAAAAGGATTCACTAAAAGATTGTATTTAGTCATATCGCTTATGTTGACAGCCGAAATAAAAAGTCCTAAATCATATTTTTCAGGTTCACCAATACCTGATTCCGGTGATTTGTTGATTTGTGTACTACACGAAGACCTAGTGCTGGAGCTGGCTATCGAATTTGGGTGTTGATCTGGTTCTGGTACTGGCAATGGCGTGTCATTATCGAAACTTATTTTGTTTGTTAATTGTATTTTTTTTCTGTTTGTTGCACACAATTATCACTAGAGCTTTCAGAACCAGAAACAGGTATTTTTGTTTTAGTTAAAAATTTTCTAATATCCATTTTAAAATTATATTCTATTGATTCTATTGGTAATAATAACCACCACCTTCCACTTAACGACAAAATACATACAAATGAAAAACAATACTAATAATAATCAAAATAGGCTTACCAAAAAAATGTAGATACACCTCACTTCTTTAAATCAAATCAATAAATAAGATCGAATACGAGGTCTTCGAGGTCGAATATCCTATTGTCAATATATTTATGTATATATAGTAACCACCACCTAACGATAAAATTCCAATCAAAAAAACAAATACTAATAATTAAAATAAACTTACCAACAAAAAATTTACACCTCGCAATCGTATTCTCAAACTAAATTGTATTGGAAATACACTGAAAGTCAAGCTAGGTATATCTAAATAAAATCTTACTTCCAGAAGAACTAAAACAATGCCGAATTGAACGATGCAATTTCTATTAGACTATTAGGCTGTTAAAAATCACATCTACAAGTCGTGGTAATCTCCGGCGTGTCGTGGGATTCCCCGGCCCCGGCGCCGGCGTTTCAAGTTTAGACGGTAACTAGTGATGTCGCGCTTAATTAGGGAGTTCCTATACCGCGTGTTGTGTCGAACACAAAACGGTATTATGCAATTTTGCTCATTGTCTTTTAACTGTATGATTTTCCAGGGGGGGGGCAACTGCCCCCTCTTGCCCCCCTCTGCCGGCGCCCATGGTGGTGTCAATCAAGAATAAAATAACTAAATGGCAGAAATGGCTGCAGATTTAGAGGACATTTGCCCGGCTTATCCCTCTCTTGAAACATGAAGATCACAATTTTCGGTTGTTTGGTGTAAATGTTATGACAAGGAATTTTATTAGCAACAAAGTGTAAAGACGGATTTTTTAAAGCTATAGGGTATATTTTGCCTGGTTTGGCCAAAGAACGGCTATACTTCGAATAGTTCGTCAAGTACTGAAGTATATGATCCACTTCAATTGCTCGTTGCGCTATTTAATTAGAAGGCAAGCAACAATATTTGGCTCGAGGTTGCCAGAGGCATGATTTAAGTCTGCATATTTTGAAATACAATATAAAATAATGTTTTAAAGGCAAAATAGGATTGTCGGGTAGTCAGGTAATAGCGTAAAACCGAACTATAAACGAATTTAACCAGGCGATCGGATGCGGTGCGTCGCGTTAATTAATTAGTTTTTTTGTTAGCTAATAGCTTCAATAATTCATAACTCTCTCTCTCTCTCTCTATATATATATATATATATATATATATATATATATATATATATATATATAAATATATATATATATATATATATAGTATAGTTGTGATAAAATCTCCACGGAGCGAAATAATTTTAGTGGCTTTTGTTTAACATTTTTCCGACCGAATATAAACGAAAACTCTAAAAGAATTGTTAATTAACAATAGGTTTATATAAATATATTAGTGAAAACATTTTTTTTTCATTGGGATATTATTCCTTCAAGTATTTACACTTGACACAACGAGACGAGATATTGGGATGCGGTTTTCAGCTATGCAAATTTTATCACATATTCCCGATTTTAAGTGCGAAACTTACTTAAGCTAAAAATGTATATATACCAGGTTTTAAACAAGACTGCAAATTTTCCAATATCTCATTTGTTCCAAAAAATGTACAAAAGCGATTTTGACGTATATATCGTCTGCGAGATCAGCTTAATCCCTTGGGAAATTTAAAAAAATACTTTTTTAAAAATTTTAAATATTTTTTGAGATATCATTTTTTTTTTGAAAAAAATTGATTTTTTCTTACATAATTAAGCTGTAACTTTAATCGAAGGTTTCTAACGAAATAAAAATATAATTTTATTTTGGACTCTTTAAAACAAGAATTTTGTAAAAAGTTTCAAAAAAATAGCTGTCCAGCCGTCATTTTGGAAACAAAACTTAACTTGTGATATATGGTTAAAAAGCTAACTTTAGGCTGAATACGATAGTCCATAAAAATTTACAGGGTCCTGTTTAAAATAAAAAAAGTTGGGGCCACTTCCGGAAAACTGGTAACTTTTATCAAATTTGCCTCTTATATTTTTAAAAATAAAGAAATGACAGAATTACATGTCTCTTGTATCGGTATTGGCACAATAATTCAATTAATTTTTTGGCAGTTTGCAAGTTATTCAGTGGCGTACTGATGACTTTTTAGGCCCTCAAATCGGAGGGGGGGGGGTCGTCGGTATGTCAAGTTGTACCAAAAAACACAAAGCAAAAAAATTAACACTGCACTTTACTACTTTCAAATTGGTTAATTTTTGATAATCTTGTGCCCTTGCCTATTTTCAATTTAAATTCAAATTGTTTACTCATCAAATACAGGCATATAGCATTTTCGCAAGTCAAAAATACTTAAGTTGTTAATAATAATAGGTAATGATAAAATAATTACAGCAAACTAAAATAACTAAATGTTAAAATTATATAATTTTCTGTACAAACAACTAACATTAAAATACTATGTAAATAAATAACATTATTTATTCACATAGTATAGTAAAAGTAAAACACAAAGCAAAACAATCGCTTTTCTGGATTTAGATAAGCTCATTAAGTTGCCGAGCGGGTATTCGAATTCACTTCAGAATACCTTTTTAATTTTTTTTAGTGATTAAAAGTATAATTTCTCCAGCCAACACAATTAAAAAATGTATGCCAAAGTGGTCCCGTTCATCTCTAGCCCTTGATGGCCTAATATAGCGAATCATAGGCGCCCGTAGAGCCATTCCCATGGGGGAGCAATAATGTTCAAAAATAACTGATGGCTAAAAAAGAAAATATATTGGTATATAAATGTAACCCCAAAACCATGGGGCAAATTCGTCAGTTCTCTTAAAAAATATTTTCTAAGAACAAGAGAATTTCTCTTCTCGCAAGAATGTTTCTCTTAATTCAGGAGATATGTTATTACTTTAAGAAAAGTGAGGGTCTTGATACAATTATCATTTTCTCTTGAATAACTATTTCTTGCCCAGAGGGATTTGTCTCTTCTTCCGAGAGAAAGTTGGTCAAAACATTTAAAAGCACTTGCCCCAAACTCTTTTATCGTCAAGCAATACCTTTATAATTGTTATTAAATGCTTCTCGGTCTTGTTTGAAATCCGCCGGCCACATAAAAAATCGATGGATGCGGAGAGGACAGACGGTTGGCCCTGCTTCGCAGTTGCTGAGATCATTTTTGATTTATAGGTGGTATAACGCACTGTACCGAAATTTTTGGGTAATTTTTTTGTATGGCAAAGCAAACATGGAAGTCAAAATCCTGCTAGAAAAGTGGCGACTTGGACATTTGTGCGAACCTTTCGAAGTTAAGTAAGTAATGTATTGTCATGTCTGTTTCGTATCCGCGAATTTGTAACCTACCGATCTTCTTTTTTATATAAGCAGATCGTTTTTGAGTTTTGAGTCAAAAATAAGTTAATCTAATGCACACTCTATTACAAAACGTTCCGCTAGTACGTTTTTCCTTAAATAATTAGACATATCGTCATAAAATTGACTCTCTTGTTCAAAGATTTATTTAAATATTGCTTTAAATAAATTTTTAAGTCAATTAATACCATTTGCTTATTATATTTTTAATGGTTCTAGAGTGTGGTATGATAAAAAAGGACAACATTTTCATTATATATTTCTCAAAAAATTTTATTCTCAATAGTTGATGCTTACAGAGAAAATAGTTTTGATAGTATATTTAACTTTAGGTCAGATACACCAGGGTATGCAAAAAAGAACAAAATAAGTATTAAATATCTCCTTAACCATAACTAATATGAACAAATTTTACTTACTTTTTATGTACCATGTTTACCGATTTAGAATTTTTAGTTTTTGAAATCGGTTTTTGTCGTATTTTTGGAAAACCCTTTATATACAGACTATCAATTGTATTATATTTTTAATAGTTCTAGAGTGTGGTATGATAATAGAAGTCGCAGAAATTATTCTCAATATAATTTGGTGCGTACAAAGAAAATAGTTTTGATAATATATTTAACTTTCGGTTACACACACAGTATAAAAAAGACACAATAAGTATTAAATATCTCCTTAACCATAACTAACTAATATGAGCAAACTTTATTTACTTTTTATTTACCATTTTTACCAATTTAAAATTGTTAGTTTTTGAAATCGGTTTTTGCCGTATTTTTTTTAACGCCCTGTATACATAGTGTGACCCATTTAAAAGCTAAACACCCCTGTATCTCAGGAAATAATTACCATATTAGTTTCTAATTTTGGTTATATGTATGGTTTTAAAATACTCATATTTGATTTTGCTCATTAGCGTTAGGGGAAGAAGTACGATTTTTAAGGAAAAATATTACATTTTGATTTTCGATTCTTACTCAGCATCAAGAACCCTCCTATTCCAAATTTCAACAAAATATTTCATTAACTTTTAACTTTGGGAAGTACGAATTAAATAATATTTAAGCATTTTTCTTGCAGAACAAAAAAATGAAGAAACTGCCATCCTAAAGCAACTCAGAGACAATCAAATAAAACCAATAACAGAAATATTGGGGACAAAATCTGGCTAGAAAAAGGAAGAAGAAAAAAAGTTATATTTTTAAGTTTAAACATCACGAAAGTTCATTTTAATAATCTTTCAATAAAATACATACAAAACAGTTACTCTTCTTTTTTTCAACAAATATATTTTTTGTACGCGTTTGAAACGAGAGCTTATCTACGTAACTTTAACTTCAATTAGATATTTTGTCAAAACGGAAGTACTTTTCTATGTACTTTCTATTTTTCGATGTGAGTGAGTTAATTTAATGTTGCTTTACATAAAATAAAGTAAGATATATATACAAGATGATTTCTAAGTGTTTTTTTAAGTGTGTACAGAAAACATAAAAATAAGTATAACTTTTAAATAACTCAAAAATAAGTACCGAACTGCTTTTTCTGTTTTCTGTTATTTCAAACATTTCATTACTTTTAAAAATTCCGTACTCGCTTAAAGAAAATTATCAACTTATAGAAATCACCTTGTATATAAAAAGGTTTTACATTCATTCAAGAGAGGGAAATCTGTTGCCAAAACAATATCTTTCTTGCGCGAAGACGATATTCCTTTGATTCATTCATTGTTTGTCCTAAAAGAATTTCTCTTCTATTAAAATATAGATTCATTTAAATTAACAAATAAATTATCTTCAATTAATAACGATGGTCTTGTGATAAAACATCCAAAGTTTTTATTTCAAAGGCTTGTCTTCTTTGAATCAACAAAATTATTAAGTGAAGAATATTAAAATCTTGGCTCAATGTATTTAATCTTTTTTAATAAGACGTTCAGGTGCTTGGTTCAAAATTACTGGGAGTTGACACAAGAGAAAGTATACTTAGTGTAAAATATTGTAACTGATTAGAGGCAATAGAAATAACGTTTTAAATCAAGAATGCTCGCATTTGGACCTATTTAAAGTCGCGAAGATTTTAACGGAATGGCGAATGGATTTAAACCAAGAGATCCTTTTTTTCAGTGTTATATATAATATTCTCATTTTTAAGGTGGTCAAGCGCACTCCCCCCCCCCCGCTTCGTCGCCCCATGTAGCGAATAGAGAGATTAAATCTCAATGGTATTATGATAGTGTAGGTATCCGCACAGAAAAATTGAGTTATATTTTCTATGGTGTTGGATGTGAATGACAATTTAAATTATATTTAAAATGTATAAAAAAGTTGACAACTTAGTTTATTAATTAGAATGCGATTATGTGGTTTGGTGTTGCTAAAAGCCTACTGGTTTAAGAAATGAAAACAAAAAGTATGCTTATCTATAAACGAATTTAACCAGCTGATCGGATGCAGTTCGTCGGGGACTCAACTCCGGGCGTTGTGCGAGGCCACCAGCTTCGATCCCGGGAATTGTGCTACGCGGAAAACTCTCGAGGGACCCCACGTATACGGAATACAATACAAAGTTGGGATCCATTTAGGGGTTAATTTATATTACAATGTATTGATTGTCTATTCTTCGATTAAAGCGAGAAGGCAATGCAAGAAAACCTAAAGAGACAAAGCTACCGTCACAGCACTCTGAAAATCTTAGCCCTGCAATCACTCTCACACATTTTCTTTGTGCAGCCTTTTTTTGTTTATTTATATATTTATGTATTTATTAACGGATAACCCATTTTACAATAAAAATATATAAAAAATTACAAAATAAAAATCCACTTAAACTAAGCTTAATGACACATAAAATATTCTCAAAAGCAAAGACAGACTGATGAGAAAAAACAGGAACGAGAAATCCAGCTTCTGGGAAATGTCCCCAATACACAATAAGTTAGTTGATATGTGAGTCTATATACCCATAGTAGGCAGTGGGTTACACCGTTTCAATATTCTTTTTACAAATTGAGTAGTATGTTCCACACATGTTAATTTTGTAGTGTAGATACATACCACAATTTGACACGTTTAGTATATTTATATAATATTTGAGTTTTTGATTCATTTGTTTGTATTCACTCAGTTTTTGAGTGTACGCATCCGGGATACTAAGATCCAGTTTCTCCTAAAATTCGCAAAAATCTGCAAATAGTATGATCTTAGTGGTATCATCTGAATCGCATTCGGGTATCACTCAGCTTCATGCATCAAAGTTTCATACTCTCGTGGCGTTCTAAAATATGTGCACCCGAACGATTGCGACAACGGTCAGGTGTCAAACGAAATTTTAACTAGCCTAGAAATATAAAAAAATGTTTTATTATTTATTAATTGTCGATTTTTTTTATTAGGTTTATAAAAAATGTCGAAATTGTAAAATTAAACGTTCGAATTCCCAATAAAAATTTGAAGTTAAAACTACAAATCAGCAATTTTTTAAAACTTAATCAAATTATTGAAAATTTGAGTATCAAGGAACCGCCAAAATATTGGCGCGTAAGAGGACAAGTGAATGAAAACAGAACGCTTCGGAAGCACAAGATTTGGTGCAAGCTCAAAAACTCTGGAGCGCTTTAAACGAGTTACCTCAAAGCTACTGATATACACGCACTGATAAGCAGGAATGAAATTTATCTACATAACAAATAGTAGAGGTCCTAAAACTGAACCCCGGAAATACTCCATTCTGAAAATTTCGATATTAAATGACATTTACTCCACAAGATCCGTTAAATATGATTTTTATAAAAGATTTAAACTGCCCATACTGAAATTATGTTGATTATTTTACCGTTTTTTAAAAAGGCTAGAAGCTTTTGAAATACAACTTTTTTCGTTTTCAGTATCCTCTTTCATCCCTCAAATGTCACAAATACAATATTTTTGTGGTGTAAAAATATTTTTATATACAAAATTATAAAATAAATTTGACACATACATTTTTTTTTTTCGTTTCATGATGCTGTTTCATCTTCCTAGGACTACCCTGCATAGTGGAAAAAATATTTTATATACAAAAAAATAATATAAATTTAACTCAAATCAGTATATGCGTTTCCAAAATAAGGATAAAGGTGATTTGTTACGCCTATGTCTTCCAAAATCTAATCCCCGCGAAACATTAACCTAGACAATTTTTGGTGCAAATTTGAAACGCGCAAATTTTATTTGCACACACATCCTTCAGAGTACAGACAAATGTTTGTTTCTAAAAATTATGTTTTCCATGTGCTATGTAGAGATTTAACACGGAAACAAATACGGGAAAAATTTTTCTCTCACATATTGAAAAAATTGAAATAAATTGATATAATATGATTTAAATATATAAAATAAATACTAATTGTTGTAAAATATATCAAATATATTTTTACAATAAATTCGAATAATCCTTAAGAATTTAAAAATTTTGACACTCTCGGGTATTTTTAGGTGTGTATATACTCGTACAGATATAAAGTTAAAATCTTAAAAAATAGAGATATTTATTAATATCATACCAGAAATTAAAAAAAAATTAACATACCTTTTGCCAGATTAAACTTTAGTAACAAATCACCTTTAATTGCGGTTGTCAAAAACGGAATGCAAAAACAGTAAAATCAATAAAATCATTTGAAACTTTACTTAAAACGCTTTCTGTTCGAAACATGTTCTTACAGTATCACAGAATTTAAATGATCAAAAAATTGATTTTGTTGAATTGCATTGTACTTTTGTTTGCTTAACTGCTGTTAATATTTTTTTTATTTGATAAATTCTATAAAATATTGTAATCATTTTAAAGAAATGAATGTTAAAAAACAGAAACTTTTTGAAGAATTTCACATATCCACTTACGCTCTACTTTTAAGTTGCCAGATAAACTTGTAATTAAAAATTCCTTGTAATTTCCTCTTTAAATGTGTTGAGTTTAAATCATTCAATTTAAATGATCATTATTTTAAATATAAGTAGCATTTGGTGTTTTCATTATGCTAAATATAAACACAGTTAATAAATAATCAAGCATTTAGAAAGAAGCGGTAATAAATTAATTAAATGAGAAATGGCTTACTGATTTCAACACTAACAAAAATTAATATAGATCCAAAAATCAATGTGCTGCTGAATAAAAATAAACGCTCTTGTGTTTAAATATAATTAGTTTGCGATAATTAAATTGAGATTATATTATTAGGCTTCATTTAAAAAATTGCCCAGTAAAATTAAAAAATGTCATAAATTTAAATAAAATTACGTATGGATTAGTATATTTACAATAATTTAATTAAACTTCTCTAAATATGTGCAATTTGCTCTCTACTAAAATTTTTGAACAACTGTTAAAATATTTTAGCCCAGATATTAATATCCGCGCATTAAAAATGTTAAAATAAGCAATATCCCATTCTTTCTAGAGTTTTGGCGCGCTTTTGATACTTATAGATATTAGGTTAGGTTAGGGTAGTTGTGTACACGCTCGAGAAGGATTCTGAATAGAAACGGGATCGGAAACAAGACCAGGAATCTGAACATATACATGGAATAATTGTCCGATATTTTATAGAACAATTCCTCAAGTATTTTTCAGATAAAAAGTTCATGTTTCAAAAGTGCGTTGTTTCCATGATACAGTGTTAAAGTTGGAATATTTCTTACTTACTTTTTATTTTTTCCACGATGCAGGATGTTAAAGTTTTAATATTTTTTATTTACTTTTTATAAACCGTGTATATTTTTTTTTAATTTGGCATACGATTTAGGGTGGCCGATGTCTACGAAATAAGTATAATGTTCATATAAAGATGCGTCAAAAGTTAATATAAGCTTAAATTTTAATCTTTTCAAATACCTACGTTCATTTATTGGGAGTTCCATCATATTTTAATGCCCAAAATATTAATTTTATTGCTCAAAGTATTTATAATAAAGTGCAGTTAATTCACACCCATTTTTAAATAGCGCTTGACAAATCAAAAGTAAAATTAAGAATAAAGCGATAGCATAAAATATTACTATTAAATGCAAAAGAACATGCTTCATTTAAATTTTAACTAAAGCCGTCAAAACCGATAATACTGAATAATCGAATATCAATCGATTATATCAAATATTGATTACCCCTACTAATGATGTCGGTACTTATCCATATCCCCCATACAATATTTTAAAACTTTTTTAGTAGTAATTGATTATGCTAGAAGTGTGCCCTACTGTGCCATTAATATTCAGAACTGTGCTTCTTTGCAACTGACATTACTAACAAGTAATAAAAAGGGGTCAACTTGACGCCCTTCTAAAATTTTAGTTATTATGGAGAACAAAAGTGAATTTCGAATCTACTTAAAGTGTGATGAACTGTGCTGATCATATTTTTATCTTGTTTTTTGTTCTAACCTGATTTTATAAAATAGTGATATGGCGGAATCAACTTGACGTTCAGCCCCCAAAATGATAGATATCGTGAAGTGTGCTGAGCATACTTTCCTCTTGTTTTTTTTCTAACCTAATTAAAAAAAAAAGATATGGCGGGGCCAACTTGACGTTCAGTCCCCCACAATTTCAGATATTATCGAGAACAAAGGCGAATTTTGGGGGCTGAATGTCAAGTTGGCTCCGACATATCTTTTTTTTTTAAATTAGGGTAGAATAAAAAACAAGATAAAAAAAACTAAGCATAGTTCAGCACACTTCAAGTAAATTTGAAATTCTTTTTTGTTCGCCACGCCCTATCTCCTTTTTTTTAATCAGATTAGAACAAAAAAAAACAAGCTAAAAAATATGCTCCGCGCAGTTCAGCACACAGATAGATTCGAAATTCATTTTGGGGGACAAACGCCAAGTTGGTGGTCGAAAATATGCCTGAAAGGCTTTGAATTTATACCAAAGTTGATCTGTTAAATAAAAAACGCATTTAACGCTTCTTTATTCAACAGTCATTTACAAATTGGTCAGTTATAAACATAAATGACTGGCTATTTTAGGCCATTTATGCTGATATTTTAAAAAATTTACCAGTTTTAAAAATGACCGGTCATTTATGAAAGTGACCAAGTCATTTAAGGTCTCTTGTATGGTCACTTCTGGTAAGTGACTTAAGTGACGCCCAACACTGGTATAAAGTAAAAACTAAAGACCTTTTTAAGTTGTTGAAATTCTTTATCCTTTCCTTGCCTAGATTACTTGAATATCTGATAACTTTAACGTAAGGTAAGTCTTACAATTTCATGAACATTTTTCAAGGCAAAAATTAACTCCCACCCCCCAGAAACAACTTCTATATACGCCACTGGCCTGATATAATCAATCAAGACCTCAATTTATTTTTAAAGTGTTAAAACAATTTCACTGAACAACAATTCCCATGACCAATTATTTAATATTATTTTATTTTTATAGTATATCAAATCAAATTAATTTGAGAATTTTCGCTCTAGGCTTGTAATAACTACAGTTTTTTTGTCTGTTTTTAGCTTATTTATTATAGCATTTGACGTCATTTCAAAACCTTGATGTTTTTAATGCCCTATACCCACCTGGCCGATTTGCATATGACGTCAAAGCCATTCTTCGCTTGTAGGTTTCAGCTAAATATAATAATGTGATAAATTTGAGTAAATTTATACATTTATCCACATGTTCTAAAAGAGAACTGATTTATATTACGAATTAAGTAAACAAATTTTGACAAAATAAAGTAATAACCATATTAACATAAATAATATATAAAATAATCGTCTATATTTTCCTCGCAAATTTATAAAAACATTTATTTTGTCTTGGCTCAACCAAGTTTAGATTGAAGCTCCCTCTTAACTAGAAAGTTTAAAAAACATGAGCTCCTAGGTTTTTTGTCTACTTTTTCAATATCTATTATCATTTTAAGTTTTCTAAATATATATACACATCTTTAAAAAATAGTTTGCTAGTGAACATGAAGTGGTTTTAAACGAACGCATTCATCAGATAAATAACTTCCCTAATATTTTTTTTGAGACAATTTGATGCTTTCTAACAATCATCCTTCCGCGTGTGCGTACCCTTATACTAAAAACTTTTAAAATATTTATTAATTTGTAGAAACTTGTATAATTTAATTTTGCAACTGACTTGGTAACAAATAGTAGGCCGGACAATATCACCAGCCTCTGGCGGAAATTTTATGGCTGGAAGTTCACTCTAACAAAAACATTTATATTGTAAAAACAAAATGTAGCAGTATATTTTGCAGTTAGGATTAGAACTCCCTCTTAGTTAGAAAGTTAAAAAACACGAGCTCCTTAGGTTTTTTGTATACTTTTTGGGCAGTTACTATTTATTACAACTATGACTTAAACTTTTTGATGATAATTTGTCGTAACTGCCCAAAAAGTATACAAAAAACCTAAGGAGCTCGTGTTTTTTAACTTTCTAACTAAGAGGGGGTTCTAATCCTAACTGCAAAATATACTGCTACATTTTGTTTTTACAATATAAACGTAAATAATAAACTACAGTTTATATGATCTGCTGATGATGCTAACTTGGTTAGCGAAAAGCACGTCCAGAACGTAACAAGTTGTGATGTAGTGTGGTTAGAACTCTTTTATTTTGATCTATCTTCCACCACAGGTTCCAGTTTTAGGACATAGTTGCATCTCCCATAAGTTATTCCATTTATATACAGTACTTAGAAGGAAATTCAAAATGCCCCCTTACAAAAGAAAAATTACCTTCGAAAAAGTTCATCAACAAACATTAGATAAAAAGTAAGTAACTATGTGTATTATAGACGAGATATAAGAGCTGGCAACATAAATTTCACGTCCTTTTATATAACCCAGTTAAATTAGACTTTTGCCTTCCGTAAATTTCCAGAAAACTGGAAATGATTTATATCACTTTGGGCATTCCAAATAAGAGTAGTTTGAGTTTGCAACGGTTTCTGAGGTGAGCTAAACCTTTGAGAGCCAAAAATCCGTGAAATTTTGGCACTTTTTTCAGTTTTTAGCTTATAACATCTAAAGGTTGCATCGTACAGAAAATTTGTACCAAAATTAAAGAGCATTAAATTCGGCATCGAATGACCCCTTGAACATTAAATTTGGTTCAGCGGTTTGGTCATAATAAGTAGTTAAAAATTGGCAATTTTTCCTTTTGGCTGAAAAATGCGTTACGGTCACTTTCAAACGTCTATGACCCGAAAACGACAGTTTTTGGCTTATAACATCTAAAGGGTGCATAGTGCAGAAAATTCATCCTAAATATTAAATTTGGCTCAGCGGTTTGGTCGTAATCAGCAGTCAAAAATTAGCGATGTTTTTCTTTTCGACTGAAAAATGCGTTACGGTCACGTTAGTATACGTTGCGGCTTACCCCAAGATCTCACCCCAACCTCCACCTCTCTAGCGTGCTTGAACCTTCCAGACCTATTAATATAGGCCAGGATGTCCTTCTAAGATAGGTCCTTAATAACTTCCCTTTGCAGCACAGCAACTCTAAAAATGTTTTGCCGCAGTCTGGCTCCGGCTGCGCACTTACACAGTGTAGTGGAAAATCTTTCTCCTCACCGCAGGTCGAGTCCTTCCCTTTTCCTAGCAGTGCTAAGAAAAGGTGTGGGTCGCCTACTCCTATTAAGCAACTAGGCCCATTTTGTCCTTATCAGGTCCCGCGACGAAATCTTTACTCTACCTTCCTACCACTCCCTAGAAAGGGCCTGAAAGACCCAATTATTTAAGGCCACCTTGACTTGCTGTCCAGACAATCATAATATCTGTTCCGGTTCTATGGGAGGAAAGTTGACTCCAAGCTTAGCTAGCTCATCCGCCTTCTCGTTGCCTGCTATTGACTAGGAACCCAAATTAGTTCTACTCATTTTGTCGTTGCCAGTTTTTTCAATGCGTCACATCAGTCCCGGACCAGGACCGTATATCATTGCTATATCAACCAAAGAAAAATGAGGGCTACGACCACTTTTAGTTTTTTTCGTGTATCTATGCATAGGAATGAGCAAAATTAGATGATCTCTGAATGCAGAATCTAATGCTCTAGAACTTTCGTATGTCATGTTTTTTATTAGCAATAGCTGTTTTTGAGTCACAAGCGTTAGCACTTTTCAGCCGAAATGGAAAAACTTGCTCATCTTTGACTGCTGATTGAAAAAAAAACGCTGGACCAAATTTGTTTAAGGAAGTTATTTGACGCAGAATTTAATGCTTTTTAATTTTGATAAGAATAATATTTTCTGTACAATTCACCCTATGAATGTTATAATGAATGTAAAAACTAAAAAAAGTGCCAAAATTTCGCGATTTTTTGGCTCTTAAAAGTTTAGCTCATTTCAGAAACTGCAGCAAACTCATATTACTCTTATTTCTATTTAATTAATGGATTTATGGAAGGCACGGCCGTTTTTTGGTCTAATTTGAATTGACGAATGGTAAAAACTTCACTTTCGCTGGGTTTTTGCATATTTTGGGATTATCGGGAGAAGAGGCTGTTGAAAGCTGATGAAAACTGAACAAAATTAATTTAGCAATTAATAAATCATTACAATTGATGCCTGACTAATATCTTCTTCATGAGTTGTGCATCACGCGTAAGGTCCACCCCCTTAGTTTATTTATTTTTCTAAATCATTATTTTAATTATTTATTTAAAATGTATGAGCTCCTAGAATTTTTACCCATCAAATGGGTATCTTCCTGGTGATTATGAATATATTAGGTTTCATACCATGATATTCAAAGACAACCGAGAAATTTGAGTGCCAATGTGTTAGAGAGGGATAAAAAATATTCTAATAATGGGAATGCTTCGTTCCTTATGGCAGGGTTTTCTCAAATTTCTCAGGTGTCTTTAAAAATAAAGGAATCAAACCAATCAGCATGACGAGGCGAGACCCATTTGATACACATATAGTATGTGTGCCGTCTCAAAATATTATCTTTTTACAAGGTAGTATACTATTACGTTTTCATGGTTTTCCAATTCTCGTGCAAAAAGCACTTAAATTGAGCTTTAAATCCTCTAGAAGTTCAGGTCTCTCTTCGTTCTTTAGAATTAGAAAAATGCTGAATGACACGTTCGTTAAAATTGCACGCACATTCCTTTTATAAACGATTTCTCGATACTTAACATTGCTAAAGCGGATAGTCTATCTTGGCCCAACTCTTCAACAAAATTTATAATCCCTCGAAAAACCCCTGGATTTTCAGACAAAGCCGTTTCATCATAGCCACGTAGTGCCAGCACGAATGCCCCACAAAATGTTAGAATATAACGATTTTTGGATACATTTTCATTAAAATCTCTAAGGGACTTTCTATAAGCTGTGTCTAGCTGAGTGCGAATATCAACATTTCTGACCGTAACCATAATGATTCTGAATGAACCATAATAAGTCCGACGAGTCCTTAGAAAACAACAAACAAACATAACGGTAAAATGAGTTAGAGACTTCACAACCACATATCCAGCTAGCTAAATCGTACATACTTTTACTAGTTTGTCGTATATTAAGTTTTGGCAAATTGTGACCACTTACCTCGAATTCGGTTATTTTCTCAAAATTAAGTTGGTTAACACTCTTTAGTTGTTTAATTTTTTGCACTACCGACATTTTATTTCATCTACATTCACAACTCAAACATAGATCACCTTGAAATTGGTTATTTTTGCAAAATTAAGTTCGTAAACCCTTTTTAGTTGTTTATTTTTTTGCACTAGTCACTACCAACATTTTATTTCCTGAATATTTCCAACTCCATGGATCATAAAAATAAAAACATATGTATTACAAAAAACGGTATATAGAGAAAACAGAATAGTTCTTACCTGTTTTATGCTAGAAAGAAGTGGTGATGAACTACACTTTTAAGTTGCTAACTTCTGGTCCACCTCAATGACAGCTTACTGAAATCACTTATTATTTACTAATTGTTTAATTTATTTATTTTTTTGTGGGGTTGGGGCTTCAGAGGCGGATCTAGGATGACGTCGAGAAGGGAAGGCGAAAAAAATTAAATACGTACAAAGTGAGGACCTTTTTTTCTGGTCGTCGAATTTTTAGGGTGTTGAAACATGTAAAACAAAAAGGATGGACGGATGGACTTACATATCCTGTTTAAGGGGGGGGGGGAATTACGATTTCCATTTGATGTTGTATGCTTCGGGGAATGTCCACTTCGCTTCCCTTTCAATCTACAATTGTGCGGCTTTGAAAAATTAAATGTGAGCTCACAATGAATATTATTTTCAGGGTGAAACGTAACAAGGATAATATGTAGTCTGAAATTGAACGAGGTGTGCTTTATTAAGTAATATTAAATCATATTATTGTACTGTATTGAAATCTTTGATTTATTTTAAATTTGAACCGTGCTTTTTTGCAGTTTCTTTAAACAATAAGAGATGAGAAAGGTGGTGTTTTCGGAGAGGTCAAAAGATAAAAAAAGCCTAGGTCTAGGTTTATCTTGTTTTATTTAAAATCAAATCAATTACTCAATTTTATAACACTAGTCTTGAAGCAATTTTTTCAACACTAGTGTTTAAATGTTAATAAAAATAAAAGCTCTACTGGAGATTCTTTGTAGTCCTAGGAAAAATAGTGTAGAGGGTGATGTTTTTTCTAAGTACTGGCAGGATTTTTGCAAAACTATAAGAGATGGAAAAAATCGACTTCGCACACCCGAACTCGATTTTGAATACAAATTAATTCCCTCCAAGGGATCAAGGCTACCTCGGTTTGGTTTTGATATACAGAGCATTTTTTAAATTTTGTCATTTTTGAATACCCTCTGTATCTCGGTTAATAATCAAGATAAAAAAACTTGTAGTTAATAGATTTTATATATCTGTAGGTAGAATTCGGTGGGGTAACAACTTTTTAGTTATATTTTATAAGTTCGAAGATATAACACAAAGTTGAGCGTTTTTAAATGGGACACCCTGTATATTTTTCAACATTTCCACTAGAAATTATTTTGCCTTTTGATCAATATCAATTATTTATTAATTTGTTATTATTTATTAAATAAAGAAATAATAATCGATAACAAAGAAAACGTTTCTTCCTAAAAATTAGTAACACAAGTACCTAATTAAAATCCGAAACCAAATAATAGTTTTTGATAAAATATAATTATTTATCAAGTAGTCGAGGAAAAGATATCTGAAAGTTTGGTATGTTTAAATAACGTTTACGTTATTAAATAAAACTTTCCTTAGGCGTATGAAAATTTATTTAAGATAAATACCTATGTTAGAATATTATTTTAAATGTCGAAAAAATGTCATGAAATGAATATTCGTTTATTTGGAAAGTTAAAACGGAATTTAGAAACATATGGTTCGTTTACAAAAACTCCCCCTACACTATGAAAATAAATAGAGTATATAGAAAAGTTCCGAAAGTCTTTCAATAACGACTAAAATTCCGTAAAAGTTTCGTCAATATTGTTAACATTGAACATACAGATAATTTTCCCCTGAGCTAAGAACCCCCTAACAAGGATCAATCTGGAACGAATAATTTGGAAGGGCATTTACAGAATCGGAACAGGAGTATCTCCTGTGAAGACTAACCTAATAATGGGACCTAAAGGAGGCCGAATATAGCCAATGCAACTACGGTGAAGAACAGATGATGGAACATCTACAGACGTTCAATTACGGCCCACGCCCTTGTAATCCCGACGACCTTTGGCTAGCAAAAGAAAACATAGTTGACGTCGCCCGATAGTGGGCTTAACAAAATATAAACTCACTCGTAGACACTAACTAAAGTAAGTAGTCACTTATCTGTCACACCTTGTATTTCTCCATTGTTTTATGATGATTGAAAACAGGAAGAAGATGTGGGAGGAGGGAGATTGGGACGATGTTTTAAGAACAGACGACTGACGAAAAGTTTTCTCAGCTACTTTCCTTACCATAGAACCCTAGAAATGTGCCAAGTTCAAGTCCTTCTTTTTTGGGACGATGAACGATCATGGTAGAGAATGTTCGTGTTTTGGTTTGATTATAATTTCGTGCTTCTTGTACTGCGGATGCCACATGATGAGTGTGGGGTGATTGAAACTTTTTTGAGGATGAAATGTTGGCAATGACTCGGATTTCGATTTAGATGCAAAAGCAAAAAGAATTTTGCAGGGATATGAAGGAGCTTAGACAGTGTTTGCGGTTAGTGATTTTGGCAAAGGACCTGAAAGATCGGCTGCCATTCTGGCAAGGAATTTTCCTTATGGCTGGGTGGGTTCAAATTCTTTAAGGTAACTTGGCTATGCATTTATATTATGTCGGAGAATTACGGTCAAATTACGCAAGTAACAGAATTCGAGAAAGAAGAATTAGCATTTTGCAGTCCATTTCAGTAGGGGGAAACCACTTGGTAATACCAAGGGTCGTGTACTTAGACCGTATATCGGTGTTCGTTTTTAAGGATGTAACTTGTTGATCCTCTATGTATACGAATACATTATTTTTATTTGCACATTTTGTAGCTTAATAACTCTACACAAAATAACCCATTAATTGGGGGAAAGGGAGGGATCGATTATCTTTCTTGAAATAAGTTGAAGGCTGGTGGTCATATAGACCGGAGACTTAATTTGTGAGAGGAAGTTTCGTCATTACCTGGAACATCAATCGATGAACTTAGGGTCACTGACCGTAATTAAAGCCTGAAGAACGAGTCGTGGGACTACTTATTGCAAATATTAAAGGTTCCGACGAGTCGAATAAACCGGCGAATATATCGAGTACTTCTCGACAACACACAGGGCGATGTCTTTTTGTACTTATTTGAAACCCATTTGTATAGTAATTTAAAAATTTTGACACGCCTAGTTAGGTATATCTTTTTTGGGTAGTACTGCTATTTTTTTCATGTCATTAGTTTCATTTCAACTGTTGCCTCTAGGTTACAGGGTGTAAAAATATATTGACATTAAATAGACTTTTTTTAACTACATCATTTGTATCAAAACTTTTCGTGCAAACTAGTGCAGTCCTTCCGTTGTAGGGAAATCCAATATCGTTTTACTTTATTATTACTAAATGAGATTTTAATTAATATAGAATTTCCGATGTTTTTAAAACCGACGAGCGTACATCGCCCCACGTATTAAATTTCCTTACGTCTTTCACCCTTCTTTTTCTGTCGCATTGGTACAGCCCATCGATGTATATTTTAGCGGCCGGCGACCAACTACCATCCAGTCGACTTAATTCGTGTCTTTTCGCCGTGAAAGCTATATATATCTAACAGGCCTGGCAGACCGCATCACAAAAATCTACACCCGGCGCATTAGCGATGAACGGATCGGAAAGTTTGTTATAATACAGGCGCTCGTAGGTTATATAGATTCGTCCGTAACAGTTTATTAAATTGTGACTGAGGCACGCCTAATATAGTAGAAAAATTGGTCAACCAATAATGTGTTCAATTTCGTGATAAACAGCTGACAAAATCAATAACATAGTAATATTTCTAACGCGAAGCGAGATTTCGTTACCAAGCTAGTGAGATTTATTTCGGTATTTTTGGGGGTTATCGTGCAAAGTTTGAGATTTTTCTCTATCTAGTTTAAAACTGCCTGTGATTTAGTATTTCCTAGACACCTTGAACTGTTTGTGAATTAAAAATAATCCAAGGTAAGTTCACTTTTAACTTGTAAGCCTTTTTGACACACCCTGGGATTTTCCTGAATTAGGTTATGTCCATAGTTATGTCACGAACCTTCTCCCTTTTTATTTTACCTGTGGCCAATGCCCTTCTTGTAGACAAGTTTGTTTTTGATTGGTGTGAAAGCCAAACCTTAAAATCAGTTCCCAGGGGAAATTTTGTGTTATTTGATTTGTTTTTTTTCCAGGTTTCTTTAATTTAAACAGATATTTTGAGAACTAGATTTTATTTATTCACAATAAAATTATCCAAAGATTATTTTTAAACCAAAATAGGCCTTTTTGTTATAAAATATTAGAAATATTTTGGTTGTTTTTACAATTTTTTTAAGACCGCAGTTCACATGCATTAAGGCATTGGCGCGTTATGCAGCGATTTAACAAATATTTCATATACTGCATACATTTTTATTTAATTTGTCCGCATGAATTTCAACTTCGATTCGATTTAAACCTCAGCATGAATTGCCCCCACCCTTGCCTTCTGGCGCCCCCGTGCTTTTTGGCACCCCCTGTGACGAAAAAACATTATTCAGATATACCCAAGTAAAGGCAAAACAAATTCATCAGTCAGTTTTTTGTGGTCGTTGACTATTTTGCCAACGTTTTATGGCGTGTTTTTTTGGTCGTCGCTTGTTTTTCCTAGGTGTTCTTTTATATTTATTTTTGCTATTCGCAAAAAAATTAATTCAGTGTAGTTTTACTATGGTGTCCTTATTATGATTGCTCCCTCCGCCCTTGAGAGCTGGTTACGCCACTGATTGTGAGGAAAATGACCTGCTATTTCTCGCTGCGGCAAATGCATTGTATTTATTTCTAATGATAGTTAAAATAAATTAGGAAAAAAAAGGGGATGGCGGGTACAGTCTCTTCATAAAAGCAGATCCAGGTTAATATTGATCCATTTAAGCAAATGTTTCTATTTACGTTTTGATTTTCAGTTGAATTATCAAAAATATGACTAATGATATGTTAAAGGAGCCTTGTGGATAACTTTACAACTTTATTAGAATGAGTTATGAGGACTTTGAGTTATTAAATGAAATTGGAAAATACCTCCAAACAACAAACAAAACAGCATTTAGGTGTTCCATAAAAGCCTCGATAAAAGCAAAAGAAACATTAATAATTATATTAAGATTTTTGCCGTCAAGCGACTCTTGCCAAAAACTGAGTTATCTTTTTAAAATGTCCTCATAAATAATTTCAAAAATAGTGCCGTGTGAGGCCCAGTTTGCAGCAGTTTCTTAAGATTTGTATAAAAGTAATACAAAAAAGTTAAATACGTTATGTTTTCGTGGATATTTTTAATTCCTATATCGGTAGCTAGGTGTAGTTTGAAAAGTATCGTGAAATTTATTTTTGTTTTTTTTCAAATTTTTTTTATTAAAATAACGGAGATTTCATAAACAAAGATGATTTCGTATTTTCTTTACTAAATCTAAAAATAATTATTTAACTAGAGCAAATACAGAGAATTTGTTGAGCATTCCTCAACCAAAAAAGGACATCCAATAACACTCTCAAGAAATATAAAAAATATCAAAAGATTCAATTATTTATTTATTTGTAGTACCACTATATCAATAACATGTAACAGAAAACTAGGTACCTATGTGAAATGAATCTAAACCCGGTTCATAGAATTTATAGGCACATAAAGGTGTTTACACCTAAGTGCATTCTATTACATTTACGAATATAACAAACTGTACTTAGGGCTAATATATAAAATATATATATATATATATATATATATATATATATATATATATATATATATATATAAAAAAAATATACAAAATCTCTTTCGTCTGCTTCGTCCTACACAGTGTTTAAATCTACTAAATCTAGACTGGCTAGACAATAAACAAAAAAACAACAAAATGTTTAATGATACTTTGATGACAGAACAAATAGCGAGTAATGTGTTTACACTGTGTGCCAAATTAAAGTAGCCCCTTTTTTACGCTTTAATAACTTTTAGTTTTCACCTGATTTAAATGATCTTTTGGTATAATATGCATTATACATACGACACCTCTCGACACAATTTTAATTTTGGCTGGTGTTGGCTTCGTGGCTCAGTGGTAGGAGTCTCGTCTTTGGATGCGACATATATGTGTTCTAGTCCTCGTTTAGGCGGCTGACTTTTTTTTAGTTTTTTCTTACCAAAACTTAAAATCAATAAAAATGCGGATTAGATTAGGTTAGGATTGGTTAGTTGTATTGTAAAGAGCGCGATCAAAATTCCGAGTGTTTGTGTTGTAACAGTTTATAATTAGTAAAATCGCGACGAGACTTCATTTGCAACGGGCTATTTGTGGCCTGGTTTGTGTCTCTAAGGTTCGCCAAAAATGCTTCAATCACGGCAGCCTAAGAATCCCGAGAGTAATAGATTGTAATAAAATATTTACAAAAAAAAAACATAATACACCGCTAGAGAACCTTTTAGTTATCAGAAAACATTTTCGCAGTCGCAGTCTAAGAGTATATAAAGCCCGGAACGGTCTTTCATAAAAAAAAGGCGGTGAGGAAAAGCCACGATTAAAAAAATGACTACTTGGATGGTCCTCCATAGGCTTGCAGGCACGGGGGAGTCCGCTCCCGCTCCCCGCTTACACCGCCACTGCATTTCCGTTTGAAAAATAACACATATTTCTTTTGTGGAACATAAAATTAACTCTGACGTGTTTTAATTTAATATACATATTGATTTATTTTTATGTTGATCCGTTGATATTAAGACATTTGTTGATTTGTGAAAAAAATTCTATTTTGACTAAATAAAAAAATCTATTGTTAATATTCAAAAAGAGCATCTTTTCCAGAGGAATTCAAATAACACTATCTAATTTGTTAGGAGTGAAAAATGAAATTATATTTTTACAACGAGCTTAAAAACTTGGATTCATTAAAATCAAAAATTTTTGGTCTACCCTGTAGTCTTTAAAAATAAAAATTAAACTTGCATTGAGAAGTCTCATATTCACATTATACCAAAAAAATTATGTGTGTAAAAACTGTCTACTTTAATTTAGCCTAGTTCAGATAATCAAAACAGAACTCTAATAAAAGTGAGGCGGAGGATCACGCTTTTTAAAAACCCTAGAGCAATCAGGATAAATAAATAAAATAGGGTGAAATGTAAATAGGTACTAGTATGGAAAATATAGCTGCGTTTACATGATAAAATGATACAAATTGCTTAAAATAAGGACTTTTTTTCGGGATTGGCGGTTAACCAACACCCCCTCCCCCTCAGAGCTAGTTTTACTTATAGTAACGACTTTTTTTTGGATGTTCATTTGTTTACCTGTCCGGAACGTCCTGTGGTGTAGAAAGCAGAAACCCAGGGTTTTTTTTTGTTTGTTGAAAATTTTAATCATCTCATCATCACCTCACTCCTAGATTGTTAAAGTTTAGAACCACCCCCCTCCCCCCAGAAACAATGTTTATATACGCCACTGGGTATTAGTACTAGTAATCAGGATAATTGTGATATTCGTTTATATTAATTTTAGGAAGATTGATTTTTATTTCGTTTATTGGTTTAGCATAAAGTAAAGAACCGCTGATCAACGAACCTCAAGTGAGATTTTTTCTGCGTGTTTTGTTTCGTTCCTGAATTATTTATTCATCATCATCTGATCTTTGATCTTTTTACAAAATATTTATATACATTTTATAATAAATCGATACATTTTTTCATCTCAATCAAGTATGCCATGCCGATTTTCTGGTTTTCATCATAATCTATTTTGTTAATAACTAAATTCGTTCTGGCGGACTTCCATTGACTTTATAATTTACATCTCACAATATGTCAAATGTTAACTACCTCCAGTCGTTTTCAAGTATAAACTGAATTTTTAACTAAATACTCTCATAAATACTAGATCAATCAAGATAAGTAAAGTAAGGTGGAAGCTCAGGTTTTAAGACTAAGTACTAAACCAGTCCTATTAAGATAATTCTGAACTTCGCTCATCTTAATTTTAGGAAGAGTCGAGGGAAGAGTGTTTGTTACATGTAAATTAATTAGTTGATTAATTAATTAATTCTTTAAATTTTATCCAAATTGATAGGGACCGATTTTTGATTGGTTCGTAAATACTTTCCTAAAACTTGCATTTGCAAAAAATAAAATTACTTTTAACCTTGCTCTGGCTGCTTTTAAATATCTTTGGCAAGCTAGTAGATTTTGGGGCGCTGATTTCGAAGCTGAAGACAAATTTCTTGATTCTTCAGTTATTCCATAATCTGTATATACCTCGGTACATACTCATACAACAGTACCGTGGCTGACTGCCTAACTGACTGACCGACTGACAGACTGACGCACAACCCAAAACTGGTGGACCTAGAGATTTAAAAGTTGAAGGAAATATTCCTTGAGTACCCTGCGAGTGCATCAAGGAGGGATTTTACATAATTCCATCCGTAAAGGGGCGAAAAGGGGTGGTAAAATATGTATGAAGAAAAAAAATTGTTTTAAGTTACGATGATGACACGTTGTAAATATAGTCTTCAAAATAAATAAAATAATATGTGTTTCATTATTTTTTAAAATTCATCTTCTAAGGGGATTAACGGGGGTGGCAAAATACTACCCTGACTGACTGACAGACAAAGAACAGCTTAAACCAGTGGTCCTAGAGATTTGAAACTTGGAGCAAATATTTACTGGGTACCCTTAGGGTGCACTGAGGGGAGCTTTTAAGAAAATTCCATCTGTAAAGTGGTGAAAAGGGGTGGTAAATTTGGTATGAAGGAAAATAATTAAGTTACGATAATGACACTTTGTAAATATAGTCTTCAAAAGAAATAAATTAACACGTGTTTCATTATATATATAACTTCCATTTTCTAAGGGGGTGAATGGTGGAAAGTTTTTCGATAGAATTTACATATTTAATTAATGCTAAACGTATCCAGGGCCGCATTTAGGATTTGTGGACTCCTAAGCTGACCCTGTAGTGTGGGCCCCAAACAAGGTTTATAAAATACTTAAAAAAAAAAGGAAATACCCAAGGATTCCCTTGAAAATATATTGAAATCTAACTTGCAAAAATCGCATTTATCTAACTAAAAACCTAAAAAAACATCCTCGGAAACATCTAATCAGTAAGTATTTAAAATTTAATGAAATGACTATTAACTAACAATAATATTAGAAAAATAACACAGCATTCAGATTCATATTTATGTTACGAAAAAAATACTTTAACAAGAAATTAACAAGTTATAATTTTAAGCTAACATGTGTGGCAAAGGCAAAATATAAAAAATGGCAGATACCAAAAAGGCGTATTTTACTTTTAATTATTTCTAATATAGTTCTTTATCAAAAGCCAGACACAAAATAAAATTAATGTGTTGACTAATTTGAAATAAAATGCATAAAATGAATTGATTAAAAATATAGTATATCATTCCATTTTTTTTTAAACATCTATGTATACTATTTACTACTCAAATTGGCAAGTGGCTAAATAGTTTGCTTCTACATTTAGTCAAAATGTCTCTAATCTAGAAGTATGAATCACTATGACCCTGACGGCTTGAATTTAACTAATGACGATTTTTTTAATTAAAATAACTCTTATCGCGTTATTCAGAAAATGTTTATTTTGCGTATTTTCATTAGATTTTTCTACCGACTTGTTATATAAATTTACGATTTGCTCAAGTTTTATGTCACAGAAGAAGGAAATAATGGAAACATAATTAATTTTTGTTTTAACCGAAAAAACTTACCGTGGCCGATTTTAAAAGAATTCGAAGAGAAATTATGTTGGTTGACGTTTTGTGTTGTGTTTTTGAATCTCGAGTTATCCACAATCAAAATCTATACTTCATTATGTTTCGACTTATCCATTCTCTTAATAAACATTTTTAAAAAATCCTATATCGTTAGAGAATAATAGTTATAAAACCCAATAAAAATATACAAACCACACATATTTTTTAATTAGTCAATAGTCAGTCAGTACAAAGTTCCATGGGATATCAAGAAGACAAGAAAAAAGGTTATATTAAAAACTGAACTTGGGTTTATATTTATTATATTTCTTTTATCAAACTCTTGTTTCATGACATAAACAAAAACAAACGCAATCCGTTAATTAAAACTACCAGTGCTGTCAACCGATAGCAAATAACAACCCGATAATACGTTATTTCAATATTACAAACGTACCATTTAATTCAAGAATTTTATTACCTAGTACCTAACTATGTTTAGATCGGTAACGTTTTTCCTTCCAGCAAATGGCGGCAAGATGTTGCTCGTAGTTAAAATAATAAACAAGAAAACTTTTGGAGTAAGAATTAGCTAAGGTCTTGTGGGAACTCATGTCATACTTACAGTTGTAAGTAAAAAATCTCTTAATACATATTGCCCAATTGTTTGCGTCAAGAAGATTTTTCAGTTTTTTTTTGTTATTCATTCAATTGAAATTTATGAAGAAGATAATCATTTCCACATGACGGTATTTGCTAACGTAGGAAACATGTAATAACGAGTGTAATAATTTTTATGTTTGTTATATATTAATATGTATTACATAATTTGTTTTTCA
The DNA here is from genome assembly GCA_030620095.1 of Kuschelorhynchus macadamiae. Taxonomy (NCBI): domain Eukaryota; kingdom Metazoa; phylum Arthropoda; class Insecta; order Coleoptera; family Curculionidae; genus Kuschelorhynchus; species Kuschelorhynchus macadamiae. The sequence goes on along the minus strand of JAUTXW010003727.1, from coordinate 925,860 downwards.
AATATTGCTATCTACAAGGCTGTCCATGGCTGGCTAAGTCGAATTTTCTTAGAATTATTCTCCACGAGGCGCGAGATTTTAGCATTTCATTGCAGTAAAAAACGAAACTAGATCGTATATCCGTCTCAGAACTTTGTTACAGATAGAACTATTGATCATGAGCCTCTTGCATAAGTTGGAGTTACTACTGCTGTCCTGGAGGCAGTACAAAAAAAAGATAAAATTAGTTTTTAATTTTATTTTTAACGGACAAAAATGTAAAAAATGAATTCGATCTATGCATTGGTAATAAAATGCATTAGTTCTAGAAACCTATGCGAAATTGTCAAAAACATTTAAGTACTAGGTCCATAAGTAATTAATTATTTAAATAATTTAATAATGTTAAAAAAAAGTCAAGAACGGACCATTTTTTTTGGAGGCAAATCTGTTAAAATATCTTATGGAAAAAACTACCATTTTACCTATTGCGGCCTTTTATTTTTAAAAAGTAATATTTTATAAAAACTGCCTACCTTCCTGCCTACTCTACAGAAGGTGACAATATTTAGATTCCTAGTAAGTTTTTTATTAGCAAATGTTAATGTGAAATTCTTACATTAATATGGGCATGACCTAGTAACATTTTGGTAACAATCTAATATGGTGGCCTATGTTTTATAATGAGGGAAATTCCGAGTAAAGCAAATTTACCGTTTTTTTTTTTATTAGTTTGGCTCCGACTTAAGTCAGTTTTATTATATTTTTGTTTCACCCTTTTTACCCCTATTCGTAGGAAGTTTTATTGCAAAGGTCAGCTTCAAAATTTAGGCCTAAACCTAAGGTAAAATTTGGACGTGCCCGCGGATGTCTTTTATACAACAAGTGCAGGGTTCATTGCGTACAAAATTTTGCTAGAACAAAACAGTTTTTTTATACTATCAGCATTCATTAAGATTCAAATCGATTCCTCTTCTAAGTCGGGAATAATCTGTAGGTATGCCCAATAACGTTTTTGGTTAATTAATATCGATACAACAGATTTCAAGGCAATGTATTAAGCATTATATTAAGCATGTTGGAAACTTTTCCTCGCCTTTTCCTTTCATCGCGTCAGCTGGGAAAATGGAGATATATCATTATTCTAATCCAAAATCGTATTTCCTAATTCGATCGTATTTAAAATGAAAATAATTTCAAACGACTCGCTTTTTATTTGGCCAATTAAATGTAATTCTGGTTCGTGGCAAACATAAACGAAATACTTGGACCAGAAACCAACTTTCTAGGCTATTTTCTTATTACATCAGTGCGCACTGAAATCATTCTTGTTCGGCTTGTTTTTATTTTTAGTGCCTTATTTAAGTAATTGCTTATATTTTGAGATTCATTAATGCGAATAACTGTTATGAAATGTGCCATTATTTGATAGAAAGGTTTGTTATTTAATTGTTGCGAAGAGAGTTATGATAGGTATGAAGGCATGGAAAAATAAATAAAATCAAATTTGCGAAATTTTCGAGTTATAATCAAAACTAAACTACTGGGCAATTTAAATGTCATTTCTTAAAATTTAATTTAAATTTCAAATAGACATAACTTTTAAACAAAATGGTTTATATTCAAACAGAAACGTAACTACATTTATAAACAAATGCTAACCCAAAAATAGAAGCGCAAATAACTGACTGAAATAATAACTAAAAAAATAAAACGGGGGATTAGAGATTGCTTGAGCTCTTGACTTAACTTCGAGACCGATTCTTAGTTTTGTGCTAAATTGTCTGAAAGCGGAAATTATTTTTACATTAACAATTCTTGACACTTCTTATGTAAAATTCGATGTCAAATTATACCTAAATTTATTTTATGATTTTTTAAATAATTTATTAGGCCGCCATTTTGTTTTACCACCTTGGATATGTAGGTACCAAAATAATTCCAGTTCATTTTTATGTAACACTTGAGTTTTACGCAAAATTTCAGATAAATTGGAAAATAATTTTTTTAGTAATATTAAATTCGCACAATTTTATTAGTTCGTCTCTACATCACACTTAAGTCTTTCACACAACTTGAAATCGATCCAATAACTTCATGCCGATTTTTTAAATATTTTATTGAGCCGCCATTTTGTTTCGCCAACTTTGATTCGTAACAATTTTTTTCCAGTTTATTCCTAGGTACCTAATACTTGATATTTGTGCAAAATTTGAGGTAAATTAAATAAGTAGTTTTTTTAGAATTTTTTTTTATCATTTCACTAGGCCGCCATATTGGATTTTTACTGGTCATCTTCATATTATCACCCTTAATTTTTCACCAAAATTTGTCAATCGTGTAAATAGTTTTTTTAGCTATGCCGCGAATAGACAGACAAACAGATACACAGACCGACAGAATTGAGAAAACATTTTTTTTGGCATCTAGAGAATCTACAACGTGAAGATCTGTCAAAACCTGGAAGGATGATTTTTTCACGATTACAATACTTCCCTTTTGCGAGGAAAGTAAAAGTCATATGAACATGGGTCTGCAAATGCTTCGCTTTCGAAGTACAGGATATAATAATGTAAAGTTTTTTAGTTCTTTTCTCGTACATTTGTGGAGGTTTTTAAATAAAATTTAATCCACGAGAATATAAATAATCTCAAAAGGGGACTAGTTTTAGAAAAATCTCCAAACAATTAATTCTTTCCAGGCTGCAATCCTTTTAACCCCCCTCAACATTTATATCACAAACGTCACACAAAAATCAAATTCCTCTTGCTATATATTGTCTTATATTTTTTCGATATCTAGCATCGAGTCTAGCACCGTTTAGAAATTATTTAGTAAAATGTCTATTCATGCTTACCTAATTTGAAATTACTCATGCATTAACATAAAAATTTAAAACTGAAATTAGCTAGGAGGGTTAAAGAAGTTATAACGCAAAAAAACAAATGTAGATTTTTCAAAAATGTTTTAAATATTTATATAATTATATTAATGATATCAGTCGTAAATTTGATTTAGAAATATCTAGAATTGTACCGGGTATAACAAAAAACAAAAACATAATACCTATATACCTATAACACCCTCTATCTTGGAAACCTCTCAAATTTGTGGATAAACGAATTAATATACACCCTGTACAGGGTGTCCCGTTTTCGTTGTTTTTATGGGGTATCTCTCTTATTAGTGAAGATAGAGGATTGCGGTTTTCGCAACATGTTACTACTTTTTTGTGAAACGAAAGATGAACCAAACAAAATTTTCATAGCCCCCTTCGTTTTTAAGATACAGTGTGAAATTTTTTATGTGTGCTGTCGTTTTTCAGATATAACACAAACTTATAATTTTTTAAATGGGACACCCCGTATACTTTTATTTTATATTATTCAGTTCACAATAAGCTTCTCGAAAATATGCAATAATATATACTTTTCTATTCGAATCGCCCAATCCGTAATTTGCATTTTTTTAGAGATAGACTCAGTTTTTGGTAGTAGGCTGAGATTGCTTACAAAACAAATGAATTTTTCAGGTGTATTTTATTTATAGCAACAAGAGTTTTTTTTAGATTCTACAATAAATTATTACCTTGTATATCCTTGTTTTATACTATTTTACAGGAAATGTTCAAGCAATTTAATAATTCAATAATTATAATGTAAAATGTAAGTAGATTTGTAATATCTATCATAGCATTATTTATCTTTCATTGTTATAATTTTAGCCTGTTGCCTTGAAGAAGGTTCAAAATCGGACCGAAAACTCAGTTTTATAATAAAAAGAATTCTTATCAACCTGTTGTTCGCTGCTAAACCCGTGAATCCATCAATCTTGAAAAGTATTATTAATCTAATAGAATGCACATGTTAATAATTCTACCTCTAATACCTCTAAACAGCAACTAACAACAACAACAACAAAAACTAATCCTGCCACTAAAGATCACTAAAATAAACCCAAAACTAAATCTATACCCTAAAGATATTGCTCAAAATGATGTCCATTTTGCCTTACACAAAGCCTACATAATTTCCGTATTCTTCTTAAGGCATTGAAAATACCAACCGGTCCTTGTTGCATTTCATTGAATGCCCTTCTTGTGACTTTTATTAAATCGGCTAAGGTGTCATGTCTGTCGTATATATTTTGTTTTCTAAAGTACCCCACAGGAAGTTATACAAAACCGAGAGATCTGGCGATCTCGCCGGCCATCTTACAGAACCATGGGCCCCTATCCATTTTCCAAATACTGCCTTATTCTACCGGAATATGAGCAGGTGCTCCGTCCTGCTGTAAATATATGTCGCGTTGTTAATGTTCGGTGATACCAGTTACAGAAAATCATACGACGCTGCGCGTCGCCCGGATATAAGTGTTGGACCAATCTGAATTTAAATGGTTTATAACCTTGTTTTCTTAAAATTGTTTGTACCCGGCTTTTTGGAACCCCAACATTCTGATGGATTTTTGTGCAAGAACATGAAGGATCTACATCAATGGACGCCAGAACATTAACTACGTTTTCCTCGTTTTCCTTGTTATAGATTTTGCTTCGAAGGCTTTTTGAAAGATCCGAAATCAACTAGATTTCTTTTCGTTCTAAGCAATGTAATATCACAGGGTCTTCGTTCTGGATACCTATGTTTGACAGGCCAACAGCTTTATAAAAATGTATTTATTATAAAATACGACGAATGCTAAACATACTTTAATAAATATAGTTCCGAAGCCTCGTTAACATCTTCGTTAGATTGTACAAAGCAGAGCAACATGTCGTATTTTTCTTCATTAGAAAACGTTTGGTTTCTAGCCATCCTTTATTATAAAATTTAAAATAATTGTTGCATTTATCTAAACTAGCTTCAAAACAAACCAGAGGTTTTTGACAAGTAATTTATTTAACATGACAACAATTTTCTTTTGTTTTGTTTAGTCAAGCCTAGTCTACTACCAAAAACTGGGTCTATCTCTAAAAAAATGCAAATTACTGGGCGATTCGAATAGAAAAGTATATACTATTATATATTTTTGAGAAGCTTATTGTGAACTGAATAATATAAACTAAAAATATACGGGGTGTCCCATTTAAAAAATTATAAATTTGTGTTATATCTCAAAAACAGCAGCTCACATAAAAAATTTTACATCTGACTACGTCGTCACTGGATTCTACGTGAAAATCTGTATCAGAGCCAGTTTTTACCTACCTCTTCGATAAGTTAAACAACAACCGAAATACGAGGGGGCAAAAATGCAATATTTTCAATTTCACACTGTATCTTAAAAACGAAGGGGGCTATGAAAATTTTGTTTGGGTCATCTTTCGTTTCACAAAAAAGTAGCACCATGTCGCTAAAACCGGAACCCTCTATCTTCACTAATAAGAGAGATACCCCATAAAAACAACGAAAACGGGACACCCTGTGTAGGATGGCCCAACATGAAAAATCAATTAACGTGTTTTTGATGGGCATCGCTGGATCTACTGGCAAAAGAAATAAGTAATGGACTTGGTAGTGTAAAAATTAGGGGGACAATATGGATTTATGCTATACTAACAGTTTTACGACTTTTTTTGCCGAACAAAAATGTTTATGGAATTGTGAAACTGGCTAATGTTTCCACGAAAATTGAGTGTAGAAACCACCTGAGGCCCGGGCCTGGACTAAGTTTGTTTCTGCAATCAGTTTACTATTTTAGTTCGAGTAATGTACAGGGTGCGGCAGAAAAACCTTCAGCATTGGGACAATAGCCCCCATATCCGCATTCTTAATCCTGGCGTGGGTCCAGCATAAATAAAATGACCCTGCTTCCTCGATTAAACCTTAAAAATAATTGAAGCTAGGTATAGAATATGCTACAAAAAAGTGTTCTTCATGCGGTTTCATAAATTAACAAATATAAACGGGAACCAAAGCCTACTCTTGTTGCAACTTGCAACATTTTTTATTTAGATGCTAGATGTAATAAATCTTAATACACCTAGAGATAAATATTGATGGGACAATCAGGCCAGTTATAAAATAGGTACTTGGACGTGTTTAATTCGTAAATAAAAAGCCAATTGCATCGTGACCTTGTGCCAAATACCCTTATATTACCCAAACAACAGGTTGCAGAAAATGTGCTTCGTAAGTATAAACTGATTACGGCAGTGTAATACACACCGGTGCCGCGGTGTTCGTATGTGTGACGTTTTTCCATGTGATTTACATTTCTCGGTTTCTGGTGGGTTTGTTTATTATACGACAGTGTCATCTGCCTGTAAATGAAGTGTATTTATTTATATTAATACTAATTACTCGCTTATTACAACAAAAACAGCCAGTTTATATATTTTTTTCTAGAATGTTAAAACGTGAATAAAAACAGTTGAGCATAAATGAAAATTTTAACACAAACTGTATTTTATTCTCTACTCTGTAATGGGGGAAGTGGCTGGTTAGAGTTACATCACCCAGTAGCGAAGCTAGCATCAAAGGGCGGGGGTAAACATTTAATTTTTGTAAATATTTTGAGTAGGGGCTTTTAACTTATGGATGAAGGGGGGCCCTACGTCGCCGACAGCACCTAGGCCCCATAAGAATCTTGGTATATATATTGACTCTGAGAACATTCTTCTTAAGGCGGGTCATAAGTCTAAGTAGAGAAATATTTGATTCAAACTAAGTAAAAGCAAAATATCAAGTAAATTAACCTTACTCAATATGTTCGAAACATAGATAAGGATCAGAGAAAAAAAAATAAATAAAAACAATATAAGGGGTTTCAATCTGGATTTAAATACCCCCAGCTTTATCAAGAACACTACCGCTTGTACCTCTCTTTAAAATTTGTCGACTTGCTGCTGTTACAGTACTCTGTTGATTACTCCAGTTAACTTTATTAGTATATTATACTAAATTTGCCAAAAATATCGCAATTTAGTTGAAAATGGTCAGAGAAGCAACTAAACACCAAAATAAATGAGACAACACGTACCACACTTTCAAAATAAGATTGTTTTAAAAAATCATACAGGTAATTCGATATTCTGGTTGCAAAATAAATACAAAAATTATAAAGTTTGCCCAACAAAAAAATTTTGAAATTAAAATTTCTAAGAGCTAAATCAAAGAGCCTATTTAAGTTTTTTCGTAAGAGACCTAATTTTTTTGAGAAAATGAATGGTGAATATTGACTTATTAAATTACCTAAAACTACACCTAGTACAAGAAAAGAGCGTTTTAAACTTTTTTGACTGTTGACTGACAATTTTTTGGTTTTGCCAATTTGATTTGCATTTACATATGTTTTACGCACCTTTGTTTACTTTATGATTGAATTTTCTGGCCAAATTTAATGTTTTTATAAGCAAGCCTTTTTATGAAGAATAACTTTTTTTCTAAAATCTATAATAAAAAAAAATAATTTGTTAACTAAAACTGGGCAGACTCTGTATTAGGTTATGTAAGCGAACCCTTAAAAGTATCCAAAAATTAATAAATGAGGGATGTTGGGTGCCCATCTAGATCACCATCTAATTCGACAAATAACCAAGTGCCATAGGCAGTGTGGAACGTGTTGTCTCATTTATTTTGGTATATTTCTGGTTGCCTTTCTAGCCCATTTTTGACTAAATTGTAATATTTGTGAAAGTTAAAACTTTGGTATGCTATACTGTTTTCCTTAAACATATCTTCACCCCTAATTCTCCTCAAGTGAGATATTTAGTCTTAAACCTTGAATGCAGAAAAACAGTTTTCCAAAATAACTTTAGTTTATTTGACGTAAATTTTTTCCCATTCTCCAGAAATTTTTAAAGAAAAAAGTAACATCAATTTTTTTAAAATTTTGCAATCATTCATATCATTAGTGCCCAGTTCTATAGCTTCGGTTCAGAATCTAACGTAAGATGGTAACTACAAGTCGGTCAATAACTGATGCCTATTCTGTCAATTAAATTTGAGTTTAGGCAAATACGGATTATACTTGGAATAGACAGTCTGCCATTAACAAATAAATTAACCATATCAATTCTTCGTGTCGCCGAGTTACTACAAGCGTAATTTAGGAATACTTGTTTAGAAATGCCATATAAAGATTATGCATTACAAACACAAGTAGGAGTGTTGGGTAATAGCGTTAAACCGATTTGTAAACGAATTTAACTTGCCGATCGGATGCAGGGTGTGCGTCGCGGCATGGCAACCCTGGCCGTTTAGCTACGCGGAAATATCTCGATGGATCTCGACTTTATACAATACAATACAAAGATGGGATCCATTTACGGGGTATTTTATTTTTCATTGGATGGCTCATCTATTCGGAGTAGGATCTGTCTTTGGTTTAAGGTCAAACAAAACGTAAAAATATTGTTCCATCCATGCTTCCATTCCATGGACAATTGACTACATCTTCAAACAAGATATGTTAGAGACATTTGATCTGTTTAGCCTGTGTTTAAAAAACTTATCTAAATCATGTTTTTCTGGTATTTCCTATGTTTCTGGAGAGTAATTTTTAATCGTTTAAGTTCTCTAGACAATCAAGAAAATTACTATAAGTGTAAAGTTCAACATGTCATCTAATTAATATAATGGGTGGTACATTAATTACTTATCAAGGAAATAACAATTTAAAAAAATTGGTGGAATAATACTTGTCAATGAGGTATAACTTTTTTCTTCATTAGAATATATCGCAAATAGACATTATACATATTTTGCTTAAACTGGGTTAATTTCAATTTAATTTATCAATTTTTAAAACCAATATTAATTAACAAAAGAGGTAATTGTAGCATGGCGTACTTCTGTAAATCTGATTAGAAAGTACATCATGACCTTGGTTTTAATTATGGATTTGTTAAGGCAATTTCGCAAGTAAATTACTCCTAAATTTGTAATTATAAAAAAGGGCTAGCTTTTTGAGGTGATTTACGTTTCTTTTTTACAAGCCTAAAGATTTATTATGCTCTTTATAAAAATATGATTTACGATTTCTTTTTTATTATGTACCTCGAGCAGGTTGTTGGTTTATATATGGGGACTAAACTACATTATATAACACGACATATTTGGTTGCGTCGGTGTTTTTCTAAACGTGTAGCTACGTATTTTCTTATAACTTTCATTCATTCAGGTTTGTTAATTTTTTTTGGTTAATTATTATCCTTTAAAAATTTTAACTACATTTAAATTCAAAAGGCTTTTAATTCATTCAAATTCAAAAGACTTATTGGGGATAAAAACAATGTTGAATACATATTTAGAATGGTGGCGAGATCCAGCATAGCTGCTCACCTAACCACCATAAAAAAATCTAAGGTAACAACATTTTTACTCGCATAGTTTTAAATAAATAAATAATACTTGCGTGTAGATAACACGAAACCAATAATGATAGAAAAATATACAAGTGATAAGTTAAGCAGTAATATAAAAAAGACATAGTATCCAAATAGTATTTGAAACGATTGAGAGCAAACACTATTTTTTCCGAAATAAAAAAAAACACACTTTATTCTTTGGCCCTAAATAAATACTCACGGTATAGTTTTTCATAGCAAGAACCTATGAGCAAGTCTTAACATGTTCAGGTAACGTATTATAGAGTCTAGCCGCACAATAGGAGAAGGATCGCTGAAAAGTCGCTGTGTTGTGTCTGGGAACACTATACAAATTACGGCGCCTTGTAGCAAGACTATGAATATCTGAGCCTTTGACTAACTTTTCAAAAAGATAACGGGGAGACTTAGATACCCGGATCCTGAATACTAAGTATGCCATATGCAGTTTAAAACTACTTTCCATGTTTAAACATTTTGATTGGCTATAAAATTGTGAAACATGGTCGAACTTTCTTAATCCATAACAAAACCTTATACAGGAATTCTGGAGTATTTGAAGACTATTTTTACTCTTTTGAGTGAGGGCTGGCCAGTAAAGAATATCAGCATACCCAAGACCCGATAGGACCAAACTATTACATAGCCGCAATCTGACGTCGGCACTAAGAAAATCTTTAAATAAATATAGTGTTTTTAGTTTATAGTATAAAATCTGCAACAAATGAGATACGTGAGTGTCAAAGCGCATATTATCATTTATATATACTCCGAGGTTCTTGCAGGCTCGGAAGAAACTTAAAATATTATTACCTAACTCCAAAACCAACTGGGCATTATTACAGATTAATTCTCTGTCCTTGCCAAAACTAAGAACCATTGTTTTCTTATTATTAAGCGATAGGTTGTGAGTCTCTGACACTCTTGCTATACTTGCAACATCCCTGTTAATAAAAGCGGCAGCCTCTAGGCGACTGTTATATGAAAATGAATGGTAAAGCTGCATGTCATCAGTATATTAATGAGATTGACTATAAGAGAGAAAGTTAGAAAAATCTGCTGTATATATAGAGAATAATAAATGCCCCAAAACACTCTCCTGTGGTACTCCTTTAATACTTTGCTGTCTATTGCTCAAATAACTGCGTAAAAATTCAACGACCGTGCCACCTAGGCCAAAGAACTTTAACATGTTGATAAGATGACATAAGGTGTCAAATGCCTTGCTGAAGTCTAATAGGATTAAGCAGGAGTTTTTCCCACAATCCTGGGCCCTCAGCAAGTCATCCGATACCTTTAGAAGGGCTGTTGTAGTGACCCAGACGAAAATAAATGACAAAAATATCATTCGCTTCGCATTAACTTAAACTAAGGCCTGACGCTTTTATCACTTGCCGACATGTGATGGAGCGTAAAACCGATCTACAAGCGAATTTAAATAGCCGAACGGGTGCAATGCGTGCGTCGCAGCCTGGCAACCCTGGGCGTTGAGCTGCGCGGAAATCTCTCGATGGATCTCGACTATTCGCAGTATAATACAAAGTAGGGATCCATTTAGGGGGTATTTTATTTTACATTGGATGAATTATCTATTCGGAGTAGGATTTGTCTTTGGTTTAGGGTTAAACTAAACCTATATAACTACTCCAAATTACCTGAAAATTCAATTTCTTTTTTCTGTTACATAGAACTACAAACATTCCGCCCAATATGCCTTCAAAAATATTAGACTTTTCCAAAAATTATTTAGAACTGAAAATTTTTTTAACTTCGTTCTAACAAAATATTATCTCCGACTCAACCTTAAATACTGTTTCCTTGGACTCTTTCGTTCTGTGAACAACTGACTACTTTTTTAGACTTGAAATTGTTTAGTTTTTCTTTAAAAATTTTTATCTAAATCATATTTTTCTGGTATTTCCTATGTTTCTGGAGAACAATTTTTAATCACTTAAGTTCTCTAGACAATTAAGAAAATTACTATAAGTGTAAAGCTCAACATGTCATCTAATTAATACAATGGGTACATTAATTACTTATCAAGGAAATAACAATTTAAAAAATTGATGGAATAATACTTGTCAATGAGGTTTAACTTTTTTTCTTCATTAGAATATATCGCAAATAGACATTATACATATTTTGCTTAAACTGGGTTAATTTCAATTTAATTATACAATTTTTGAAACCAATATTAATTAACAAAAAAAAATTGTAGCATGGCATACTTCTGTAAATCTGATTAGTAAGTACATCATGACCTTGGTTTTAATCGTAGATTTATTAAGGCAATTTTGCAAGTAAATTACGCCTAAATTTGTAGTTATAAAAACGGCTAGCTTTTTGAGGTGATTTACGTTTATTTTTTTGCAAGCTTAAAGATTTATTATGCCTTTTACGATTTCTTTTTTATTATTTATCTCGAGCAGGTTGTCGGTTTATGCTTGGGTTCTAAACTACATTATATAACACGACATATTTGGTTGGATCAGAACTTTTCTAAACGTGTACCTACTTATTTTCTTTTAACTTTCATTGAACTATCAAGTTTATTAATTTTTTTTTCGATTAATTATTATCGTTTAAAAATTTTAACCACATTTAAATGACATAAATATCATATGAGTTTGTTTTTTCTGCACTGGTAAATTTATCAAAAATTGACAACTTTTTTAGAAATATATATTGAACGTAAGCCAAAATGATTGTTTCTTAAAACAGAAACTGAACAACAATAGAACAATAATTTTTATAATTAAACATAATGAAAAAGTTAAATTAAATTAAATTTTAAAAAATTAAACCCTTTGCTTGCAGCTTGCAGTAAAGTAATTAATGTTTTTTGAGCCCGTCTTTACCTCCGAATTTTTTTTGGGTTGGAATTTAACATCCGCTGCAGAGAGATAGAAGAATTCACGGAATTACCGAGGAATATGGCCAGCAAAATATCATTCTGTCAAACAGCCGCTGTCGTTTTAACAAGTAAACATTTACCGATAACTCATACTATGGGGCATGAAGAGGTAGAGTTAACCGCGGCTCCCACCACCAAAAGAAATCGATTATAGTAAATTTCACGAAGAAGGTTTTCGACTCGGCACACCCTTTTTCTGACTCGGCTTGTAAAATGGTTTTCCTTTTCGTTTTATTTAACGGAGCTTTTGTTTTTTATCTACAGGAAAAATCGGACCATCTTTAAGATGGTGTTTCATGCGTGTCAAACCATGTCTGATCGAGGTAAATTATTAGAAGATTTTCAGAACGCTGTTTTCTTACCGATGTAGTTTAGGCAAGATTCCATTTTTGTAATCGCTGAGATTCAATAAGTATCTAACATATAAAGAAAGCTTTCACTGGTCAATTAAGAAATCATAGTTCTTGGGATTAGACCGTCTTAAATTGGAATTACTATCCGACGTTTGGCCTTCTATTATACGAGGCATCTTCAAGGATCTTTACTCCATGAGATGTGAACACTGAATGAGCTTGGAAAGACTCAGGCGGGCTTTTATTCCTGACTTGTGCCCGCGGATGTTTAAACATTTCAATAGATTCTCTATTTTCGTTTATAATAACTTGGAACTAAGGCTAGAACCTAGATTTTTTTACATTTATAATACGACCAGTAGTATGCTGATGTTCAGCTACAGCAGATTAAACAATTTGTTTCTTTTTAATATATCGTTCGTCAAGTCTAGTAGATATTGAGCGTCCTGTTTCTCCCACATTTCTCCACAGGAGGAAGGAACTTTATATAATCCTGTTTGAAAAGATACAACTTTAAATGAACGCGTAATATCTTCAGTGCAATAGTCATTCCCTCTCAGAGCTTCCATCAGCTTCCGAATCTTGATCAGAAATTGAAATGGCTTCAAACACTAGTGAGCTAATAACCGATTTCCTTTTTGCTGGATGGTGGAAATTTGCAGTTAAGTATCTATTTGTATGCGTCGGTTTTCTATACATATATATTTTAAAGTACAATTTTTCTTCTTTTGAACAAATTACATCTAGAATCTAGAAAGAGAATCGAAAATCTCTGAATTTCGTGGAAAAACTTAAGTCAGTCTAGTTGGATCCCGAAGATATTTTGATCAGTTCGATGTAGAATTACTACACAAATGTTCCTGTTTACGATTCAATTTCAATTATATCAGACATATTGGAACATAATAATCTTGATAATAGCTTACTAGACTTAGTGGAAGCAGGTCTTTGTAATCTACTTATTTTATTTTTCAAGGAACTTTTTGTAAATAAACATTAGAGGTAGCTATGGGATCTCCTCTATCACCTGAGGTAGCGAATATCTTTATGGAGGACGTTGAGGATATTGCTTTAACTCCGCTCCAGTAAAAACAAAACACTGGTTCAGATATGTAGGTGTTGTTCGGCCTCATAGACACAAAAATCTATTCATATTTCTGGATCATCTTAATTAACAACATCATAAAGAAATCATGGTCCTTGGGATTAGACCGTGTCAAATTGAAATTACTATCCGACGTTTTGCCTTCGATTTCACGAGGCATCTTCAGGGATCTTTACTCTACGAGATCTGAATACTGAATGAGCTCGAAGAGATTCAGGCGGGCTTTTATACCCGACTTGTGCTCGCCGAAACGTGACTCTGTGTTAAGATCGGTTTCCACGTGTCATGTAGACCGTAACCCGTATCTCTATTGAAAATTTTTGTATGTTTAAATATTTCTATAGATTCTCTAATTTTTCGTTTATAGAATCCCGGAACCGATGCTAGAACCTTGATTTTCTTTACATTTATAATATGGCTAGTGTTATGCTGGTGTTCAGCTACCGCAGAATGAACAATTTGTTTTTTTTAATACATCTTTCATATTCCTTAAGTCTAGTTGATATTGAGCGGCCTGTTTCTCCCACATACGTTTCTCCACAGGAGCAAGGAATTTTATATAATCCTTCTGTTGGGAAATGTACAATATCTTTCGGGGATCAGGTTCGGTCAGCTGAAGTTGCATGGGGAAAAGTAGCACTTGCTAAGAAAATAACTAAATGTCTAATTTTGCGTTTTATTAATTAAAAATGAGCTTCAAGTGGCCAATAAAAAACAATGTTACTGTAAAAAGTTAAATTGATTTGTCATATGTATTGCTATTTTACTATATTTTCTTCTGAAATATAGTGTCCTCATAAAGAATCCTGTTTAAAAAAATCAATCATTCTCATGCGGTAGTCTTGCTGTAACATCATTGTTGAAAACTATATTATCCTTTACAATTTTTTTTTTGTAAAATCTACTAAAATCGTATATACATATCTATCCGGAAAATTCACAGTTGGAAATTTCGGACTGCCAAGAAAATAATTTCTAGCACAATGGTCAAAGTTTTTATCGTTTTTCTTAAAATACTTGTCACATCTAATTATAAGCATTTCGTTAGTTAACAAAACAATTAGACAACATTCACGTGGATTTAATTGTTGTCTTTAATTTGTTTTTTGTTTCTCGTCACACTTTTTTTATTGCTTTAAATGGTAGGTAAATTGAAATTACACTTTAATGGGTAGCATCCGAGGTAGCGTACTAAGAGTCCATATGTAATACTTTTTTTTTCAAAATTACTGTTGTTATGTTCGGAATACATTTAAATTGTGCGTTATAGTTATTTATGGGCGTATAGCACAGACATTGCCGATCGCATGTTTTTTCATGGCTATTGCAAATGTCCTTAAATTAGTTCAGTAAATGTATAATAACATGCGTTTTTTTCAAAATTAATTTTTGCAATGTAGTAGGGTAAGATTAGCTCAGCTTTCTGCAGTCTGCTTAATTGTCTCTCAGATATTACAACATCCTATTTTTTTTTCATTCAATTCAATCGTCACTTTATCCAGGGGTCATTTTTAACATTAATTGTATATGTCCTAAACTACAAACCTCGAAATGACATAAACACCAATTAAGATATAAAGGGTATAAAAACAATATGGAACGTGCTTTTTGCCTAGATATTATATATTGTTCCTTATCAAATTTGTGCATCTTAAAATTATAAAACCATTAATTCACATAATAAATATAATTTTTAAAACAGCAAGAAACCTGCTTCCTTTAAGGAATTAATTAATTAAAATCTGGATCAAAAAATAATATTCAAAATCACCGCTCGATAAGCCTAATAAATAGTTTCACGGAAGTATTTGAGAAATATCTTAAGGATAGGTTGTTTTATAGAACCTTGAATATACATAAAAATCAGTATGGATTTATCGAGGGATTTAGTACAACAGATGCCATATACACTCTAACTTCGCAGATTATGAGTAGTCTAAATAGTAATAAAAAGAGGCCTTGCTATCTTCCTTGACATTTCGAAGGCCTTTGACATTGTACCTCATGAACCACTTCTTGATGACTTATCACAGTACGTGTCCGGGGTACAGTGTTGAGAGTATTTGAGAACTACTTGGAGAGCAAGGATCAACACCTGAAAATAAATATCATTGTAAGCAGGCCAGCAAAAATCTTGATAGGAATACCTCAGGGAACCATCCTGAAGTCTATTTTGTTTATAACCTACATCAATTATTTGCTCTCTCTGAAAATTAATAAATGTTAAATTGATATGCTGTGCAGATGATACGGATCTTATTTTTCAGGAGACAGCTAACTTGGAATAAGAGTTGGAGCGAGTGCTGTTGATGGTTTCTGTAAAGTTCAAAATTGGTTGGATAGTTTTAAATTATCTCCGAATATGATCAAAACAAACTATATTGCTTTTTTCATAACTAACTCAAACAAGATTTGACAGTTTTATAATCAATGTTTTAGATACGGACTGGTTGTATGGGGCGGAGCTTATGAAAGTAGCATTAATCCTTTAAATACTGTTAAGAACTACATTTTAAAAATTGTGTTTAATAAAAACAGCCTATATCCAACTAATCATTTATACAGGCTGTAATACTTTTTTATTAAGCTAAAGTTTATTCATTTTGTATATAGACAAATCACGGTTGGAAATCAAAAACAATACAGGGTGTCCGAACAAACATGAAAATTGGGGATTTGTATAAATTGCTAAATATCATGTACAAACGGAAGAGGGTGATTCTTTGATTTATTTTATGACTTACTTACTTTTCTTGACTGATAGAAAGGACGATACGTCCTTGCCCAATGTAACACTTTGCTGTCTATCGCTCAAATAACTGCGCATAAATTCAACGACTGTGCCACCTAGACCAAAGAACCTTAACTTTTTGATAAGAGTAGCATGACATAAGTTGTCAAATGCCTTGCTGAAGTCTAATAGGATTAAGCAGGAGTTTTTCTCACAATCCTGGGCAAGTCATCCGACACCTTTAGAAGGGCTTTTGTATTGCTGTAACCCAGACGAAATCCAGACTCAGTACCTGGTAAAATTTTATTAATATGAAGGAATTTATTTAATTGCTCAGCAACTGGTGGCAGGTTCGGTGGTTTCGCTATTTAAATTTAAAACTTAACATTTAATTCAATATTCTGTACCGCTAGGTTAATTTAAGATTGCCAGTGAAATCAACAATCGGTATTGCTAGGTAGATCTCTTTTACGAGCAGGGCCGCCTTACACATTAGTCCCAAGCCTAGGGCCCGCTTTTATAAGTATAGTAGGTAATTTTTATATCTTATTATATTGAAGAAGGATATAAGCTGCTGTTATATGAAAGTGAGGATCTTGCGGCTAGTAAATATGTTCGGGCCTAAGGCGCGAAAAATAATTAACCCGCGTCACTGCTTACGGGTTAGCACCAGGTTCTTCAATAAAGCCATCGTGGCTATTTTCAATTATACACTTCGCAAAGTGAACTACTTACATGGAGGCAATAGGTGGCTCTTTTCGCTTATCCTGAGACAAATTTTCCAGTTTAAAAATTTCTTTTTTTTTGCATTAAAGATAAGGTCTGGTGTATATAGAAATTGCTTCTGGGGGAGGGGAGATTTTGGGACGATGGAAATTTTCACCAAAAAAAGGGCCCTTTTCATTCTTTCTTTACCTTATTGAGCGGTAAATAATATGAACAACGAAAAAAAAAATCCTTACTTTATACTATTTTTATGATTTTGGCTTTAATAAAATTAGCTCTGGGGCTGTTTTAGCCCCCCCCCCCCCCAAACCCCACCCTTGTATACGCCAGTGCCTATTGTACTTAGAAATGTTTTCACAGATCGGCTCTTTGATTGCCCTTTAAAAAAGAGCCAAGTATTTATATTTACTTAAAAATAACATAAATAAATTTAGAATTACTTATGCATTGTTTCTCAAAAATATTTGCTCTTAAAAATGTTCTATTTCATATAGAATAAACCGAAAACATACCCTTCGAAATAAAATTCTGAATACGGGCGTGCCGGAAACAATACAAAAGCGCATCAATATTTATTCTAAAATATCAACATACAAAAAACATCATCTAATTACATCACACATATAATCAGGTTAACCAATCACCAATTCTGTCGAGAATAACTTTCTTCTAAATTAAAATACAACGAAATTAAATGGTTTCATATAATTTACGAAATAATAGCCATCGAGAATATTATGAAGCCTTATAAATGTATATAAGTTCGGTCAATAAATATTAGTGTGTGCTAAAAATTGAGTCTAGTGAGTAATAACATGGCAAAATTAGCAGATTCTTACCTGTGGCGTTTGAAAAGTTTTTATAGGAAATATCTGTAGCTTTTAAGATTTTTTTTTATTTCTCAACCCAGTTCAGTTTTACGGATAACCTTACAATATGAATCTTACTCTAAACAGCATGGTTGTGATTTTGTCCACTTTTTTTAAGGACAAAAAACGGACAAAATCGGACAATATTCGACAAAATCAAATTTATTGTGGAATAAGACAATTTAGATGCTGATTTGCAAGAAATTGCCAGAAAGTGGATACATGGAGAAATGAAGATGTAGATGAAAATGTTTTACCTTTATCATTTCAGTTTAATATAAAATCCTAGCCGTTTACCAAGAGTTTTTTTGTTAAAAGTGTTATAGAAACTCTTACCCCCATAGAGTGGTGGAAAGCGGTTTCAAAAATGTGACCAATAAAAAGTTCTGCTAATTTGCCCTGCATTTATTTAGTTGCATAGCTCCATCCGTAAGTGTTGAGCGGATATTTTCCAACTTCAGTAACACACAAAGTAAGTTAAGGAATAGGTTAGGACTAAAAAAAGAATCAAAATTGGTCATGGCACATAAAATGTTGAATATAAGCATACTGGGCAAAGAAGCTCCGCCTGAACCTGAAACTAACTGAAAATTATTATTTTTATATTTAACATTTTTCTACCGCCACTGCATTTTATTTTTTGTTACATTTTACCTACTACTTATTATATATAAGTTAAAATAAGAAAACTATCACAAAAAATGCCAATGTATTTTACTATAGAATACATGCATATTATACTTTTTGTTTATGACCTAATATATAATTATATATTTGTTTCATTTATTTTGTTGTGATACAAAAACAAAAATGAATTTTTTTTTCAAAGTTTTAAGATTTTTTTATACATTAACTTTTTTTTTGTAACAAAAATGTAGAAAGGTTTCAAGTGGCTTATCATTTATTCTTATTCCTTATTCCTAATTCTTAATTATTCTTATAATTATTAACCGTTTGGAAATTTGTTCATAGTCAGGGCAGAGAAATTCTCTTCTGCTTGTGCTGTAGTCTTGGGCTAGGGTCTCTTGGTCATCTGTCCACTGTTTTTTAAACTCCATGAATCTTGTTTGTTATGTTTGTTTAAATGCGTCTTATTTTATATTTTATATTATTGACTTGTTTGCTAACGTTGAGTTTAAAGAAGGTAACAATGGCTAGTCAAGCACCAAAATGTTTCAGTTGTTTATGCTGTATTGTTATTTAAGTTGTTTTTGACAGCCACACCCTATCGCAATAATATAATAAAGCTATTTTGAATTCCATTTGTGTTTAATTCATTTTGTTCAATTTTGCCCATTTCGTCCAGAACAATAGATTTTGTCCGGACGGACATAATTGGACAATATCGTGAACATAATTGGACGAATTCAACCAACCCTGCTAAACAGTGAAATGAACTTATCAATGGACAATACATTTTAGAGGTGAGTTCTGCTTCCTTGTCACTGCTTCAATGCGGTCGCAGTCGCAACCTGCTCTGGGGTTACAAAAATCGACATTTTGGAGCATTTTAGTACATCAGGCCGTTTTCTGGAGCAGCGAACGCTCGCTGTTTTTAGAGTGTCCATCCATCAGCACTTAGGTTATCTATAAAAAAGCTTTCTACATCTCGAATTTGTTCTTCGGATAACATCTTTCCTTTTTAGAGTGGATGTAAAAATTTTGCTGATAATAAATAAATATTTACAGCTTGTTTCTTTTTTCTCCACATTCTCTGGTAAACGGACTTTTATCTGCATCAACAATTAAGCTTTTATGCCCTATAAATTATTTAGTATCTTGCACTCGACATCAAATAATTCGACACTATTCTCTTCTTGCTTCGTGAAATTTTCATCAAAAATTAATTGTTTTATAATTGATTTTATTTTTACATTATTCTCAGTAATTACATTCCCCGGAGCTTTGAAATTACCTAAAAAGTTAACAAAAGAGTCTCTATATAAATGAACACCATTTGTTTGGTTTGTTTTAAGGTTGTAATAATTTTTGATTTGTAAAAAAAGTCAATATATATATATATATATATATATATATATATATATATATATATATATATATATAATAAATCTGTTATGCCTTACCTTTATATGCATATTGTTTGGGGGGAGGGGAGCTGCAGTCCCATAGCCTCCTCCTGATTGCGCACTTGTTAGGGTTCTCCTTGTATGATGGGCAAGTCCGTCGTTGGACTTGTTTTGACTCGTTGCGAGCGACATTTAGTAGGCTATAATGCCTAATGTGTCCAGACAGGAAAAATCAATCCACGGCATGATTAACTAGTTGTATACACGGGAGTTAAAAGCAAATTTGGGTTTCAGAAAGTAAAGCCACAAGGAACATTCCGGCTATATAATGAAATGTTTAAAATATCAGTATCAAAAAACCACTTATGCAATTGACTTAAAATTTTGCACCAAAATCAAATGTTATACAGATATGAACTGACATTTTGTCAGTCCTATATGGCAATATAAAAAAATGTTCAAAAAGTTTTTTTAATGAAAAAAAAAACATCTTTTCATGGAGGCAGATTATTGTTTTTTTTTGTAGATTGTGTAAATAAAGTTACGAAAAATATAAAAATAATGAAACTAATTAAATAAAAATAAGTCAGTTACAAATAAAAACGAAATTCAAAATATTGGATTCTACGCAGTGATTTTTATTTAGAGGTAGATATGTTAAGTGAATGAATGTTTCTATGTACGTATGTATATATGTTAGATTTGGAAAACTATATTTTTATACAAAAGTAATAGATTTAATTCAAAACTTAAACTCGGTTCTGCGTCGTGGGGTAAATAGATCTACGACTAACAACGGAAATAAGAAAATTGTCAAGTCGTTTACGCAGTGCCAACTGCCAAAATCCGCATTTCACATTCTCACGTATGAGACGTTTTAGGAATAAACATGCGGAATGCGGGATGATTAATTTATAAACCTACTGGACTTGTGAATGGAGGCTTGACGTTCACAAGTCTAGTGGTTTAGCCATCAAGCAACCGGGACTGATATAAATACCGGAACCGGGAGGCTAGTCACTGCCCTATTAATTTGAAATGTAAACTATTAAACTTTTCCTAACTTAATACTCTCAAGTTATTTTGGAGACAAAGAGAATCAGTCTCAGCTGTTTTCTAATGTTCATGCTTTTATTATTTATAGTTTTGGAATAATTATTGAGTCATATTGCATTAACAACGTTGTTCTATATTTTTTGCAGGTTTCAAAATGGCTCATCTTGTCACGAGTGTGATTGACAAATATCATGATATATTAGAAAACAAAAGTGGTAAGTTTAATTTATCCTTTTTATACAGTAACAAGCCGGTTTTAAAAGCTAACGGACTCTCAGCAGCAAATTTTGATAGGCCTGTAGAAAGTTTTTTAAAGTTTATATGTAGTTAAAAAAGGAACTTTTTATATATATTTATTAAATTATTTTGTGTTTGGCAACTAGTAAATGAGCGCTCAATATTACGTGACACAACGGAACTAGATGTTGTAGCAAAAATCCCTAGAATTACCCAAACATATTAATTGAAAAGTTCCTAGTATTCCACAGATGTATTTTCGGATAATAAGTAAAAAAACATGCAAATAGTTAATGAACCACAACATTTAAAAAGAAAAAACAAATTAAATATTTTGTTTCAAATTTTAATGCTGTCACTTAACAGTGGCGTCGGTTCCCACCTTTTATTTCAATCCGCAACACCTAGGAAGGAATTACCACCGTCAATAGATGACAAAAAAAAGTTCTAAAATTCCTGGCGTCAAAGTTCTCCCCGACAACAAAAAGTTAGTTGCGAGTTTATTTGTCAAATATTTTTTTCTGATCAAATTAAATTCCAACAACTTATTGCTTTTAATATTGCGATGACTTTCCTCAATCCTTAGTATTACGAGATGAGGAGAGTCGATGTTTTTAGTAATGTTTTATCTATTTGTCAGTAAAATCTGAGATTCCAGGATACTGCTGGAACTCTGCCTTATACGTAGTGGGTTTGATGTCATTAATGGCAACATGGTTTATAATTTCTCGAGTTAGCCGTTACTTCATAGAAATGCATTATCACTAGTATAATAAACAAACTATATTTGTTTAGTAATTTCCACTATTTTATTTCCGTTTGACAGCTTTTTTACCCGTTTGACCAATATATACTTTTTCGCAAGAACTACATTTTAATTCATATACTCCTGATTTTTGGTCCTTATTTGTATTAGACTTGTTATTCTTAATATATCTACCTAAAGCATTATTGGTACAAAAAGCTACTTTATGATTTGTTTTTTTAAGATATTTCTCGATTTTAGTCCTAATTTTTATTTTTAATAGATAATCACCCTGTACGAGACAAGTTAACATAGAACGGAGACAAGTTCATTTATTAGTACAGATACGTTGACGATATTTTGGCTGGTTTCACAGGCACAGAGAGACAACTTAACCTCTTTCTAAATTCTATTAACAAACTACATAAAAATATAAGATTTACTTTAGAATTAGAAAAGAATAAGTCCATAAACTTCTCCGATTTAAAAATCAGGAACAATAATAATAAACACGATTTCGAGATTTGTCATAAACTATCCTATACAAGCATAACAATACATAATACATTAAACCACCCATTCATACATAACATGGCAGCTTTTCATAGTTTTGTACATTTAATTAATGTACCTCTGTCAACAGAAAATTTTAACAAGGAACTTAATATTATAAAACATATTGCAGCTAATAATGGTTATGATGCAACCACAATAGACAAAATCGTAAATAAAAAACAATATAAAAAATCACTTAATTTCGTGTATAGTAATTTCAGTACAAAAGACAATATTAAGTTTAACATATTAACATATACCGGAAAAATTAGCACTAAAGTAGAGAAATATCTTAAAAAAACAAATCATAAAGTAGCTTTTTGAACCAATAATACTTTAGGTAGATATATTAAGAATAAAAAGTCTAATACAAATAAGGGCTAAAAAATCAGGGGTATATGAATTAAAATGTGGTTCTTGCGAAAAAGTATATATTGGTCAAACGGGTAGATCTTTTTATAAACGTATCAAAGAACACAAAACATCATATATTAAACAAATAAAAGTTACAAGTTAAATTACTTGGAAAGTCTAGAAATTAATAAGAGGAAAAACCATAATATTTTATTGAACGATCAAATGGATCTAAACGGTTCCCCACTGTTAAATCATTATAGCTAATATCTGCTAGGGTTTGGTATTAGTCTTAAGTTGGTTTTTGAAAAAGACACAGTACGTCGAAACAGTTGTCAAACGGAAATAAATTAGTGGAAATTACTAAACAAATGTAGATTGTTTATTATACTAGCAACATGGTTTAAATCTTCCCTGTCTAGTTTATTAAGTTTTTTGTTTTTACCTATGATGCCACCAAAAATACTACCTTTCTAACAATATTACACCTGAAAAAATTTAAATGGCAGAAAACAAAACGAGGCAAATGTTAGTCATAACATGTTTGTAATTCGCCGACCCTGATATACGCAAAGACAAATATTTCAGCCAGTGTTTTTGTTGGAATTACCTAAAGAACGTTTTATATGCTAGATGTCCAATCTAATATTTACGTCGTTTTCGATTGGGGCGCAGTTCACCAACCGATATACATTTTTCGAATAAGTAGGAATTTTGCATGAGAGGCAAAAAATCCCTAGCATTTCCCTAGGCGCAGTAATTATTGCATATTGTCCCTATAACTAGGGACATTTCCCTAGATCTAACATCACTGCCAAGGCGTTCTAGACGCGAAATATTTGTGTGGGTTTGAACAAGTGCATAAGCCTCCCTGTATTAAAACAGCGGTGAAATTATTATCGCGAATTATCCCTTAAGTCCTGGTCTTAATGGATCCCATTAAGGATCCAGGCCCTAAGCTTACACCTCTTAGAAGATAAAACGGCACTATAACAGTAATTTTGAAACTATACAAAACTGTAAAAAATTTATAGTCATCAATCAATCTTGCACCAATCGGTTCACTAGCCCAGCAGTAATTTCCTGTCGTAACCTTTATAATTAACACTTCCACCAACAATTAGCTTCGGCCTTCGGTTGCGTAAAACAAAGCTGCATACAAGTCTAAATTTTCGCATTAAAAATATAAACTTTGTCGGCTTCAACTAGATCTATGTAAAAACGTGTTCTTTTTATTTATTTTGTTTTCTCGTGAAACATACATTGGACTCTCTTATGTTCTGAATTGGATATGGTTAAAAATTTTCACATATAACTTATTTAGTTTTTGGGTCAACTCGTAAATTCCATCTTTAATCTTTTAAAAAAAACTTAATAGTATGCTTCACATTTTAGTTCAAGATGGTGGAGCCAATATGGCGGACAAGTATTGTTGTTCTCCGATTCGCTTGTTACTATGTTTGTTAGACTGTTGTTCGACAACGTTTAAAAATTTTAAATATCAGTAATGGAATAATTTGTCATTTATGCAGATTCGACTGAAAATCTGTTTCTTTCAATATAATATTTAACAGTGTGATTAAAAAGTATAAAATAAAAAATTAAATTTGAGCACAGATGTACAGGGTGTTTTTTAATTGATGGCTAAAAATGAAGGACATAATTTTTTTGCTTTAATTAGGATTAAAAGTTCACAAAAACATGTGTCCGCAAGGCCTTCGTTTTTGAGATATTCGTTGTCAAAATTTGAATTTTTTAAATTTGACATACCCTATACCGTAAGCAATGTCTACGAAATTGCTATAATACATTTTACAAAAATCTACTGGGTCTTACTGTTTTCCAGGATTCTTTTACACCCCTTGAAATTTTTACTGAGACGTCGTTAGTTAGTTAGCAAACTGCTAACTAACATGTAAGTGCTGTACACATTTAAAAACTTTTAGTCCTAAAATTAAATCCTGCATTTTTAGCAATCGTAATAAAAGTTCGTGAATATCAATTCACATGATGATCGTCTGGTTACCCAGATCTTTTAACACTATTTATTGTATTGTTTTATTGCGTATTTTTTTATAAAACATATATGTTTTTCTTCAATAAAATTTCGGGACGATGTGGTGAATGCGCCCCATATTTTTATAATTTCACTGGAAACTCATCGCGCCATCTAACAGAAAAGCCAAAACAAGATCTGCCGTGCCAGCTAGCAAAATTTTAAAAATGTAGAGCCTTAGTAATTTGATCTAAATGGTTCAAAATATAGGATTAAAGTAAGCAACCGAGAAGTTAAAAAACAAAATGAGGAATGTGATTTTCTAAATAAAAACAGCCAGTGACGTCGCTGTGACAAATTTCCGGGGGCTAAAAAGGAGTTGGGAAAAAAAGTAACACCCAGTAGATTTTTGTAAAATGTTTTATAGCCATTTCGTAGACATTGCTTACAGTGTGTGAAACTGAATGATTTTTCTTTATAAATGGACGAGGTCCATGAAAAAAACTAAAAATAAAAATTAAAATTTTGACACCCTGTATATGAGAAACGAAGGCCTTGCAGACACATGCTTATATGAATTTCTAGTCCTAAAATAATTCAATTTTAGCCATCAATTAAATAATACCATCTATAAATTTTCGGTCAGACATATATATGTATTATACGAAAAAAATGCTGGGAGCACCAATCATATTGCTCCCCAATCTGGCATCCCGCACTATTTTTCGTGTAATCAATTTAAATAATATCTATGACTTAAAATTTATTGTCATATATTTATATCTATATATCTGCGCCCAAATTTTCAATTTATAAATGTGTGGATTTCAATTTTTTAAATATATATTTCATACTGTTTGTGTTCGTTTTAGACAATATTCTTTTGTTCTGTGTTTTTAGAATATCTGATTCTGAATACATTTCACGGCACACCACTTTTTATTAAAAGTTTTAACCGAAACGAGTGTATCTTATGTTTTTTTTCTTTTAAATTAAAATGTCATTTCTTTATTTTTTGTGTGTTCCACCTTAAAAAATTAATGGAAATAAAAAAATAAAATAATAATTCGTTTGTTACTGGCCATGCAGATCTATTTATTTATGAACTTATTGTACTTGTAATTGAATTACTTTAGAATTTGTAAATTACCGCCCAGAAGAAGTCATTACTATTATGAACACGTTCTTTTAGTTCTTTGGGTACATTTACTAGGAAATAAATATAAAAAAAAACGAGGAAAAAACCAAATGTGCACTTACGCGGAAGTCGAATGATGTGCACGTGTGTAAAATTTAATATAATGAAGAAAACACCACAAAAAGTTACGAGTTACAAGAAATGTAATATGCCTGCATTATCAAGAATAAAATGTTGATAGCAATGGCTATATATAAAGGAACGAAGGTAACCTTCCATATAGCAGTTTTTTTTTGTTGCTACGGGAAGTACTAATAAAAAACATTTACAGTGGCAGTATTTAATCTTTTATACGTTTTGTGAAGGATTTTTTGATAAATAATGATGCATATGTAAACGAAATATTACAGCGTTATCAAACATCTGACCTCGGTTTTGGCGGTATAACAAGAATTGTGGTGTATGAAGAATGCCGCCTAAAAACAGTAACAGCTTCAACAGGGAGATAATTTATATACAGCGTACGAAATTAACATAGGTGTGTACTCTTTTTTAAATCTAAATGTGTTGATTTTCCTTTTCGTGTATAACGTAGGTACAGGGTCTACCATTGAGGAGGAAAAACGATATTTCTTTTGCATCCCCCGTATTTCTCAAGAAATTCAAAATAGCCAATCGATGTATTTTAACTCTGAGAATTCGACAATCGTAACAAAAAAACAAACGAATGAGAAACAAAAGACTTCCGCCAAGGACGTTGGGTTTTTTAAACGAAACACCCTATATATCATTGCATTTTTGGTTTCTGTGGTCAATTCTAAGTGTTTTTAATAAGGGTACTATATGTCTATCTTCAACTGTTTTTCATTTATTGATGTTTGAAAATTGACATGTTTGCTTCTTTGAGCCGTCATAGCACCTGAACGGTTGGACCTAGAGCAAAATAACTTTCACACATTCCTATCTTAGTTTTTGTTCAGTGGCGGCTCTTCCATAGGGTCATTTGGTCAATGACCCTCCAAAAATATTTCAGAAAATAAATTATTCGTTTGACCGTCCTTCCTAATAGTTAAAATAAAACGCTAACCTTTACACTACACTATTAGCCGAATGTTAGTTCGTATTGTCTCGTTGTGTTCCTTAGGCATAATAAAATACGCTGTACTAAGCTAGGCTGGGCAGCCGAGCGGCAGCCGAACGTCATAGCCAATGGAATATGAACGATTTGGGTCATCAGCCGGTCTCTTCTCATAATTCGATCGATCGGTCGCGGCATCACGTCGGCATGCGGAAGTTCAATTGCTCAGAGGTCGCGAGGTCGATATTCTAACTCGATATTGTTTCGGACGTTTTTAATCGATGAAAATTGATTTATATACTGGTTTTTGTAATATATATTTTTTTATTTTTATGATCCATGTGTGAGTTGGAAATATACAGGAAATAAAATGTTGGTAGAGACTAGTACAAAAAAATAAACAACTAAAAAGTTTTTACGAACTATTTTGCAAAAATAACCAATTTCAGGGTGGTCTATGTTTGAGTTGTAAATGTAGATGAAATAAAATGTCGGTAGTGCAAAAAATTAAACAACTAAAGAGTGTTAAGGAACTTAATTTTGAGAAAATAACCAAATTCAAGGTAAGTGGTCGCAATTTGCCAATACTTAGTATATGACAAACTAGTAAAGACAAAAATAAAGAGGTTCATCGAAACTTTGGCAAAATTATGTACGATTTAACTAACTGGATATGTGGTTGTGAAGTCTCTAATTCATTTTACTGTTACGTTTGTTTGTTGTTTTCTAAGGACTCGTCGGACTCATTATGGTGCAAAACTGGTGTTAAAGACTTAAAACACTTAGAAGAAAAAATAAAAAAATATGCGTTTTCTGCAGATCACATGAAATGTTCGGTGAACTATGCTACGGTCGGAAGTGTTGATATTCGCACTCAGCTAGACACAGGTTATAGAAAATCCGTTAGAGATTTTAATGAAAATGTATCCAAAAATCGTTATATTTTAAACTAAATTATAGATTGTCTAAAATTTTGTAGGGCATTCGAGCTGGCGCTACGTGGCCTTGATGAAACGGCTTTGTCTGAAAATCCAGGGGTTTTTCGAGGGCCTATACATTTTGTTGAGGAATTGTGCCAAGATAGACTATCCGCTTTAGCGATGTTAAGTATCGAGAAAACGTTTATAAAAGGAACGTGCGAGCAATTTTAACGAACGTGTAACATTCAGCATTTTTCCAATTCTAAAGAACGAAGAGTAGACCTGAACTTCAAGAGAATTTAAAGCTCAATGTAAAGATAAGATATTAATTTTTATTTTAAGTATACCTATTTTTAAATTTGTTATTGACCTCCCAATATAATTCACCACGAGCCGCCACTGTTTTTGTTAAGCTATCTTATGATGCCAGTCAAACAAAAAACGGAAATTATTTTGCTACCTATTTAATTAAATATATTCATATGAAATGCAGGTGATGCATTTTTCCGTTTTTTTTGTTTGACTGGCATCATAAGGTAGCTTATTAAAAACTAAGATAGGAATGTGAAAGTTATTTTGCTCTAGGTCCAACGGTTCAGGTGCTATGACGGCTCAAAAAAGCAAAAATGTCAATTTTCGAACATCAATAAATCAAAAACAGTTGAAGATAGACATATAGTGCCCTTATTAAAAAACACTTAGAATTGACCATATAATCCAAAAATGTAATAATATATAGGGTGTTCTGTTTAAAAAACGCAACATCCTTGCCGTCTTTAGTTTCTCATTCAATTGTTTCTTTATTACGATTTTCGAATTCTCCGAGCTAAAATACATCGACTGGCTATTTTAAATTTCTTGAGGAATGCGGGGGAAGTCAAAAAAAATACGGTTTTTCCTCCTCAATGGAAGACCCTGTACACACATTTGCAAAAGTATTTTTTTCTACAACACCCCTCTATTAGCCTTAAAATGTTACTTTAAGGCATTAGTGCCTTAAAGTTTAAGGCACTAGTGCTAAAGTGAATTGTCAAGTTTTGAAAGTAAACATCAAAAACATTTGTGCTATATTATGGCACTTGTAGAGATTAGGTATTTTTAATTTTCTCACTTTTTTGGAATTCCACTTTTTTGCAAAAAAAGCGTAACAAATAGTTATAACTTTGTAAGGTTATAAACGTCTACTGTTACTTTAATTATGTTAAAATTGCATGCAGAATAGCCAATTAGAGTATATTGTTATATAATATATTATTTTTTACGTTAAGTTTTTAAAGAACTGATTTTAAAAATATATCAACAAAAAATATTAATTATCCAACAAAAAAATTCTCAAACGGAAAATTAACTGACATTTGACACTTCATGATTAATCGGCCATTTCCTCGAATTTAAGAAACAATGTTGCGGAGCGTATTTCTATTTTGTCAGCGTAAAATTCATTATTGGTTATTAGTAATATTTTGTTCTTTGAATAAGTAAACAGTTTATTTATTTAAAGATTATATTGTATAGTTAAAACCCTGTCATCGGAAGCATAAGGTGAAACATTAAAAAGTTGGTACTAGGTTAGGCTCCGAAAGCATCATCATTAAAGCCATAACATAAAAAACCCGTATAGCTCAAAGATTGCCAGCGGAGCTGGCAGCGCGGAGGCAACCTACTATGATAGACGGTCGCAGCGCGGAGGCAAGCAATGTTGATAGACTAGGTAAATCGGTATCGAGTTAGAGAGAGCACCAGGTTAGGCGCCGAAGGTATTATCGGTAACGCAAAAACTCTATAGTGGAGTCACTAGGTGAAACCAGTAACAAAAAACAAGTCTTTTTTATTGTCGACGTTTCGCAAGTTTATTGTTGCATCCTCAGGATACTAAAATGCCAGAAAAGAAAAACATTTTGATGAGTTAAAATTTACAAAAATTATTACAGAAAGGACCCGATAAAAAAAGGTCAGTTTTATCAAAACGAAATCAACTTATATGAGACTTAACACAAGTTATTAATACGAAATTAATTCTTATACTTGCAATTAAGTTTGGCTCTCGATGTCAAATTAACGATTAAAACTAGGAGAAACATACGTATCGATTCTATAGTTTCACACAAAATATCAGTCGGAAACCCATACCAATATTAATCCAGCTGCTTGGGTCTTCTTTCTACATATATTATACAGCTATCGACGCTCAGCCTAGATTTACAGTTTACTGGATTCTAACCTTAAATAATACACCATTCTAACATAACAAGAGGATCGTTAACGAAAACCATTTAGGTACTGGGTTAGCACCAGGTTAGGCGCCGAGGGCATCATCATTAAAGCCATAACATAAAAATCGGTACAGCTCAATCACTGAAGATGTAGAGGCAGTAAATGGATGCCGGGTTATCACCAGGTTAAGCGCCGAAGGCAGTTAAATTAAAATGTTCAGAAGTCAAGAAATGTAAGGCTGTTTTTTAAAATTGTAAGTATCCATCTAATACTGTATTATGGAGTTTTTGAACTTTAATGTTTTGAAAATTGTAGAGAATTTGGCCAATTTTTTTTTCTGGTTCAAAAGTGCTTCATCCGCAAATTTTATTTTTTTAATCTGTACTATAAGACATAGGCTTTAGTTTAAAATTTGAAAAATACGCAAAATCCGAAATACTTACTCTCAACAAGACCCTTATTTATTAACATTAATGTTAATAGTACAATTTAAACATCCTGAAAAATGAATTATTTCTAATATTCTTTGCTTTCTTCGCAAAATATGCCAGGAATACATTTTCAGTATATTTCCCAGAAACGCGTTTCTCTCCACATCATTTTACAAACTTATCGTAAGCAATCTCATATTGCATTCCGGATTTTGTAGGCAACAAATTCAAGGTAGCTCGATTGGCCGCTTCATATATACCTTTTAAATGAGTCAATGCAACCTTCAATATTTTCGCGCATTTCAAATAAAAACAGAATTTCAAGAAACTGACAGAATGTTTCAAATTTCCGATAAACAATTAATTAAGCCAATAATGGTTGTAGGTTTTATTGACAAATGCCAACTTCGATAATGTTATATACGACGTTATTCAAAACTATCTGCTTCCCATTTATTAAACATCTTAAAATTTAATTTGTGTCTGTCTTTTTATTGCCGTTTGTAGAAAAAATATTGGATGTGTTAAAAGACTTTTTAAGGCACTCATGTGAATCGCAACACTTATCTCATGCATAACTGTTAAACGATGGAGACCAAAATAATTGGGTTTTTTTAGTAGTCATTACAGAAACATTATCTAATATTTTAGTTTAAAAAGCTCGCTCAATACAAATAAATCAAAACCATGAATATGTCCGCTCTATAAAGTGCGGCTCTTAAGTCTGGCAATCACCCCTTGTTTGAACCAATTAGAGTTTTAAATCTGGCGTTTGCATTTACGAATGACTTTTGTAGAATCTATAAAAGCCATATTTCAAGACATTATCACTCGCATAATTCGCACTTTAGTCCTTCATGAGATAACATCTGGCTTTCCCAACAGAACTTAGATTACGGTTTGATTTTTGGGCATTCTGCTCACAGTAAAACATCACTATTGCTCAGAAATATATTTTAAAAATTATTATGTTTAAAGCAAAACGATTCTCTTCTGAATTACTTTTTAAACAGACAGGTGTATTTACAATCAGACAACTATATATACAAAATATTTTGAGATTTTCTCTGAGTAGAAACATATTTATCGATACCTGTATTAATCATGATATTATGACAAGAGCAAATGCTGGACGGTATTTTATCATTCCCAGTACACACTATGGTGCCACACAAAGATGCCTAACATATGTTGGTCCAAAGATTTTGAATTTGTTGCCAGCCCAACTAAAAGTCCAATCTTTTAAAAATGTCAAAATCAAATTAAATAAATGGATAATGGATAATTTTGATGTTACATACCATGACAACTATTTTGTGTATTTGTTCTAACTGATTATGTGAATAGCAATTACTTTAGTTCTTTTAAAGGTGCACACACAGGCCTATGTTCATCGTGCATCTTTCAAATGTATTATGTTTGCTTTTTTCTATAATGTACCTATATTTATGTAGTTTCTAAATTAAAAAAAAATTGTAAAGTAATAACGTAAATAATCATTATAGAACCTGTATACTGTATTACTTGTTGGAAAAGCAGTTTTATTGGTTGAAGAGCGGACTGAAGTAGCCACCCATTTATCAGCCTGTCGGTCCCAACTGGGCAAGCCGATTAAACAGGGTCGGCCACCCCCAGAAAAAACTCATGAAAACCGAGGAAAAACGTGTTTTTTTTTGCAGACAAAGAAGGAACGAGGGGTAATTAGGTAGTCTGCCACCTCTTAAACCCAGTCTATCACCTTTGGGAAGTGTTCAGGGAGAATTCCGGAAGACCTACTAGCACGCGCGTTAGCGGCCAGGTTACGGTACGAGTTGGCTAGCCAGTTAAAGGCCCCAGATAGTAGTATCAAAGCTTATATTACAAATAAATAGAGTGGAAGCGATATATTTCCCTCCTGCAATTCGTCCCTCTGCATAAAATCCATGAGATCATTCCAGAGGCTGGTATCTTCTGAGGTCTGCTAAGGAAATGTGACTCTTTTCAAATGCGGGCATGACGGCCATTTCAAAATTTCACCATGTTTTACAGACGAAATAAGGATGAAAATACCTTACAAAAAATGCATCACTTGTTCTTTCTTTTTTATTTAATTTTTTTGTTCAGGATTGCGCTCAGGAGTCATCTTGAAATTATCAATTGCAACATATGCACCAAAAAATGCATTTAGTCTACTATTGAAATGTTCAATTAGTAGTTCAATGCTAATTCAAAAACATCCTGTTCGTGGATTTAATATGAACATATTTGGTTGTTAAAACTTCAGGTGCCTTTGATGTAATGATTCAATTGATCGTAATACACTAACTACAATACAATCGGACTTTGCTCCCAATATGAAATAATTAGGGAAGGGCGATATTAGATTTTATCTATCGATAGCCGATAGCACATCAACTAGGCGATAAATTTTATTTATCGATATGTTGAGGGTTATACACTCCTCCCATACACTTATTGACATAAGAAAATTTTTGCGCTAAGAATAATAAGATTTATACTAGCCGAAG
Organism: Kuschelorhynchus macadamiae; assembly: GCA_030620095.1. NCBI lineage: Eukaryota > Metazoa > Arthropoda > Insecta > Coleoptera > Curculionidae > Kuschelorhynchus > Kuschelorhynchus macadamiae. The sequence goes on along the minus strand of JAUTXW010003727.1, from coordinate 892,597 downwards.
TAGCCGTACAAGAAACTAGATCCCCTCCCTAGGTCACGGGGGATTTACCTTAAGATACCTCCCTCCTAATTACTTTTTTACTGGTTACTTATATTTCATGCACCAAATTTTAAGGCAGTATGTTAAAGCGAAAACTCTCTCAGAGAAAAATATGCAAAATGACTGCGTTCCGCCACTTTTTTCCAATATGCTTGCCATGGGAGTACCCTGGCACCACCCAAAATACTTCCTAAAAAACTAGTCCAAATTGGTCAAAACCTCCCGGAATAATCGATGTATGTACAGTGAAATTAAACATGGCGCCAGTAGAATTTGCATAGCCATTTTGATTTTTGAGATGCAGCTATCTGATACCTATCTTACTTAAAACTTTAGTTAGGAAAAATAAAAGAGAAACAAAATTTTGAAAAACCAAAGAGTTTTAAAAGGTGGTTTTCCCTTATGCAAAATTGGCAACGTCTTCGTTATTCTTTTAATAGCGTTCCAGAGAATCATAGGCCTTTTTTCCAACTTTTGGAAAGATAAATCGATTGCTGCACGAAGCTTCGGTACGGACTGATATCATGTTTTATATATTTTATTTTGCATAAAACCCAATAAGAAAAAAGTCTAAAATCGAAAGATTCGGAGATCGAGGAGGACATGTTACAGGTCCGTGGGTAACAATCCATCCTTGAGGAAAGTTAATGTCTAAAAATGCCCTTAAAAGCGCAGAGTTGTGGCTTGGGGAACCGTCTTATTGAAGATAAACGGCATTATAAAGTGTCCTTGCATCCTTGTTGCGCCCTCGCAAAAACTAAATGGTGATTTTCCGCGGACCAGTTTCTTCTATTATGGCGACTGAAAATTCCCGCACTTGAAAAATAAGATTCTTCGGACCAGATAACGAGTCTGCCAAAAGATTCATCAGTATGGATTTGTTGTAAATACCATTGGCAAAACAACATTCGCCGCGGCCGGGGTGTAAATGTTGAACTATGTAGAATTTATATAAGTGGTACCTACTTATCTTTTCGCAAACGTCTTTGAGCATCACTTGGATATACCAGTTGCTTCCTCTATTTGCTGGCAAGAAGATGAAGGCGTCGCTTCTACATAACTCAATAGGTTTATTTATTTCCTCTCTCTATCTCGTTTGATGTATGCTTTAGGATAGTGCTGGATAAATGATCCTAGCTCTACTAAATTTGGTTTAAGGCGGACAAATATGTCTCGGAGAGGTTGCCTTCTGTCTGATATCTAATAAGAACAAAAAAGGATTCCTCTAAGATATTATGCTAACCATAGCCCTCAAAATACGTTAATTTTTGTAAATATAGTTCCGAAGTCTTTTGGGCATTTTCATTAGATTGTATGAAACAAACCAACTTATCATACTTTTCATAATTTTCGTAGACCGCCATTATTTGTAAAAAAAGTAAATTAAGTATAGTATATAGTTAAATAAAAACATCAAAACAACAAAAATATTTCATTAATAATCAAAAATTGACAAAACCGCAAAGTTTTTGACTTGCTTTTTGTTCCAAACAAAATTATCCATAGCCTACTACATACTAATAGAACACAAAAGAAAATTTTAGAAAATCTCGAATTTTGAGCTTGCCTTTCAAAATATCTATTTACATGTATATATTTTCGGAGAGCCCACATTATTCCTAATAATTATAAAGAATAATATACAGGGTGTCCCGTTTAAAAAAAAATTAGGGTCCGATAATTGTTTGACCTGACCCCGTATAGTTATTCTGAAATCTACGGAAAAAGTCATATGAGAAAGAGTTTTCTCTTTTTTGATAAGTTATTAGATAGCTGGGATACCAGGGGTGTCCGAAAATGCAACATTTTCAAAAACTCAAAAGGGCTATGAAAATTCTGCTGGCTCTATCTTTAGCTTCACAAAGAGTAGCACATTGTCGCGAAAGCCGCAACCTCTCTATCTTTAAAAATAAGGGAGATACTCCAGATAAGTGACGAAAATGAGCTACCCTATATATATATATATATATATATATATATATATATATATATATATATATATATATATATATATATATATAGTCGGTGAAAAATTAATAGAACTTGTTGTGTTTCACAATTTAATTTTTTTAAAGGGTAAACATTGAATCAATTGTCAAATCAAAATGTTCTAATTTTTTGAATGCAAAATTAGGTTTTGTAGAGAAAAAATATGTTCTATTATCTTTTCTTCACAAAAAAGGTATACCAAACTAAATTTTAGCGTTTTCGAGATATTTGCTGTTTTATTACTTGAATCAGCCCCGTGTACTGAACATTTAGGATATTCGAGTTTTATCATTTTTATAAAGGAGGCTTTTATCAAACCAGAATCAATTGGAATTAACGCATCTGTCGCAAAGAGACATATTAGCTTTATTTGTGAACGATTTATTAAAATTTATAAAAATGATAAAACTTGTAATATGCTAAATGATGAATACGGCTGCATTATTAAGTAATAAAACAGCAAATATCTCGTGAATGGTGAACTTTAGATAGATTTATAAAGTATAACTTTTTTGAGAGAAAAGGCAGTAGAACCTATTTTTTCTATACAATATTCCATAATTTACAAAATTATGGAACTTTGTATAGAAATATATATAATATATAGAAAATAAAAAAATTACAACATTTTTAAGAGCGAAAAGTAGCGCTCGTAGGGCCCTCTACAAGTTACATCAAAATTGAAGGCGTATTATTATTACTGGCTATAAAAAATCCGTTATCACCAATTTTCACTTTAATATCTCAAAAACAAGAGATATTATTTTAAAAAATCGAAAGTAAAATTTTAACTTAATCACCCTGTATCTTTCTTAATATTTACATGTCGAACATGTAAAAAGTAATATTTTCACAACACATGGTGGTATTAGAGGCTGTAAATGTATCATTATTTTTTTTACACCCTACATTTTTAGAGGTTTTTAACTCAAATTTGATATACGTTTTACTAACCACTACATTTGTATCGACGTTTACAAGCCGACTTAAAGTTGACTTGAAAGTCAATTTTTATGACAGTCTTGAACCTGGCTTGAAACTGACTTTAAGACAAAATCAAGCCGAGTTAAACACGCATGCGGGCATCTAAAAATAAAGCCTTTGAAAAAAAAACAGTGGTTATCACTTTCTCCTACATTCATGCTTCTCACGGTTACGAGCTTGAATTACTGCCATCTTACTATTAGAAATAATTATCACTATCTCCTACATTCATGTTTCTCACGCTTACGATATTGTATTATTGTCATCTTACTATTAGAAATAATTTGCCACATCAACTGCAGGGATCATACAATTATGGAACTCAAGTTGTTTTTCAATAACAAATAAACAAAACAAAATACAAAGCGAAAAGTCAACAATTGTGACACTTGATAATAATGGCATGGCACCATACTCAAGTTGGAAGCCAATCAAATTATGCTTGAAACGTTTATATCAGTAAAATATTTTTGGCCTGATTTGAGTTTTCCAAATCGCTTCAAGCTCAGTTTTGAAAGTTTAAATCGTCGATATATGTAAATATAGAATGTAGTCTATGACTAATGTAAATGAAACAACTAAATAAGTAATGTATCCTCATTCTGTATAAAAATGTGTTTTTTAGGTTCATATTTTAATCAAAATAATTGAAAAACATAATTTTTTATCGAAACATTCAGTTTCAAGTTTGATTTGTAGGTATTAAAGGAGAAGCTCCTTTTTTCGTGATATAGGCAATTTTTAACTGCTGCTTTTCATTCCAGTGAACCTTTGTATGTTTCTTTAAAATTTAAGTTATTTCTTAAATTGCATTATCAGTATTGTGTCTAAATCGTACATATAATTACTGAATATTTAGTTTTCTTTAAGATAATTTTTACAAAGAGCAGATAACTCGTTTAAATCATTTTTAATACCTAAAACTTCTTAATCACACGCATATCATATTAAACCGTTTTAACTCAATTAAAATCTTCTAAATCGTTTTTTACATACAATATGATTTCCAAAGATGTGTCGTTTTTGGACAGCACAGAAAAATTACAGGGTGTTTTATGTAAGCGGCTCACTCGATTTTTATCTAGTATTAAGCTTGAAAAAAAAAATCAAAACAGTATTCAACTTCCCAAAACCAATTATATAATGCCCTTGAACCTGTAAAGCAATTTTTTTTTGAAATCATTTATTTTTACCAAATTACAGAAATATTTTAATTACACATTATATTTAAATTCTCTAAACAGTGCTTAAAGCACCGGCCTCGAGAATAGCTTAACTTAAGGTAACAATGTAAGCGAAATGTAATATGGTCAGTAATAATATTATAGTTAAATAATAATAGTTAAACAATAATAACAATAAGCATTCCAATAAACAGCCCAAACAAACCAGTTAACAGTGCACATCCCAACATTATACAATACCTAAGTGAATCTTTAATTTATTTATAAACATATTGAGGCTATTAATGTTTTTTATTGAATCAGGTAAGCCATTATAGAACCCACATGCCTGTACAACAGGATTAGTGAGTCCCATATTAGTCCTGGAAAATAGTTGATATATGTTATCATGAAATCTTGTGTTATGTTGATGAACCTCATTTGAAAATATTATATTTACATTTGATTTTTGTCTTTTATTCAACACCCTATATACCAATTTACCCTGTTCAAATTTTAACAAAACATCCAGTCTACACACACCCAACTCCCTATATATGGGTTCGGCCGCATCAAGCCTATTGTAATTAAATAGAATTTTTAATATTTTGTTTTGAAGAGTCTGAATCTTATCAAAGTTGACTTTGCCACACGTACCCCACACAGGGAGCAGGTATCTAAGATGAGAGAGGAAGAAAGAGTTATAAACATTCATTTTCGTTTTTAATGTTAAGTATTGCCTACATCTATACAGTGCTGAGATCAGTGGAAGAATTTTTTCTATTATTTTGTTTATGTGATTAGTCCAATTTAACTTATCGTCCACTATTAAACCCAGATATCTTATTTGCGATACTTTTTCTACACTTACATTATTTATTTTTATATCAAAATTTGTAACATTTTTATTTTTTTGTTTGAGTACCATATACTTAGTTTTATCTATGTTAATTTTAAGCCTGTTTGAGTACACCCAGTTAACATACCTTTCAAGATCAGCACTGATCATCGCGCGCAAGATCTCCTCATCAGTTGCTGAGTAGACTAGGACAGTATCATCAGCAAATGTGAAATACCTGGCTTTCAGATTGGCACACTTTAGATTTAGTACATACATTGAGTATAACAGAGGCCCAAGTACTGATCCCTGGGGCACTCCAAACGAACTAGTTGACAATTCACTTGAAACAGTATTAAGTTTAACATATTGTTGTCTGTCAACCAGATATGATTTGATCAAATTGTACATTTTGCCTCTAAAGCCCATACGGTCTATCTTATTTAACAAAAGATCAATGCTCACAACATCAAATGCCTTTCTTAAGTCCACAAATATAGCTATTACAATTTTCTTATCATCTAAAGCTCCGGATATATAGTCTACAAAATCTACCACGGCGCTAAGGGTGCTGCTGTTTTTAAGGAAGCCATACTGGAATTCGTCGTGCAGCATGTTTTCTTCTAAAAATGAAAGCATTCTTTTTTTAATTATTTTCTCTATTATTTTCGAAAACATGCTGAGAACTGATATGGGCCGATAATTACCCATAGATTCCCTGCTACCAGACTTATGAATCGGACTGATTTTACTTGTCTTCAACTCCTGCGGAAAGGTTCCAGTAGCAATGACTTCATTTATTAATTTTGTTAAAACATTAACTATATTTTGTTTCAAAGTGAGTAGATCGTTAACAGTTATTTGGTCATGTCCCGGGGCAGAGTTCCTTTTCAGTTCCAATATGACTTCCTCAACCTCAGCATCACTCGTGGGCTCCACAAAAACTGTTTTATTACAGAAAACCTCATTTAGTGTGATATTTTTATTGGATGAGCGGATTTCATTTCCTAACTCTACTACAATATTCTCTCCCACATGTGCAAAGTAATCATTTAAACAGTTCACCACCTCCATTGGACTATTTAACATTCCACTCTCCGTCCTCAAAGAATCAACACATATTTCTGATGTTTTTGGTTTAAAGAAGCTATTAATAAATTTCCATTGTTTTTTTGTATTGTTTCCAGTTTGGTCCCATTTTTTTCGAAAGTATTGATTCTTTAAGGCTTTAATTTTATTATTAATTTGATTTTTAAGTCTTTTAAATTGATTTTCTATGTCGACATCTTCCGGATTTTTCATTCATCTTATATAATTTATCTCGTTGTTTCATCATTTCAAGCAAGTCATTATCCATCCATGTATTATTTTCGCGAATTTTAATAATTTTGGTATACTCTGAGTTCTTTTTACAATAAGTGATTAAGTCAGTTAATGCTTGAAATGATGGAACCGCGGTGTTACTAATTTTTTGTTCAAATAATTTATTAAATTTAACATGGTCTATAGCTTTGGTTTCTTGTTTTATTATTAATTCGGCGAGATTCTAGTATATTATACATATCAAAATTATTATATTTTATAAAAATGACAAAAAACACTGATTAGATTAAGAGAATTAATGATTATCCACTTTTTTTATATTCTGGCTTAGTAATGCAAAATACGTAGATAAGAAAATAGATAAGGTTGCAGCATAAGGCTTATATTATTTCTAGGGACGGGATTTTTTTTCTATAGTTATCGATATATTGATAGTTATCAATATTTCAATAGTTATGGATTTATCAGTCACAATAAAATTTTCAATTACCGGGTATCTATGGGCAATCTCAAATGCGATTTAAATTCTCTAAACGGTGGTAAACTTCCTTTTTAAAGTTTTCGGGGAGACGGCTTATGGTTTTCCGGCTTCCCTCGCCGCGTAAGTCTATATTAGTGTGTATAAGTTATAAGTATATATTTATTTTACCGAATGAATATTATGGACAATTGATTCAATGTTTAGCCTTTAAAAAAATTAAATTGTGAAACACAACAAATTCTATTAATTTTTCACCGACTTATGTATATATATAAATGAAAATTTGAGATTTCGAAGTGCTGTCAAATTTGAATGGATCAAATTAGAGTAAAACGGTGTGCACTTTCTTATCTTAGTTTTTGAAACTCTAGTTAATGACACTAATGCCCGATCAAACGGAGAATATCAGTTTTTGACAGTTCCAGCAAAAATCTTTAATTTCACAATAATCTTGAAACTAGTATCACTGGCTTTTTACCAACCAACCTTGTCTAATAATTGCAACAGCAAAATAGGTGAATAAAAATGACGCGCACTTTTCTATCTTAACTTTTCAAAAGCTGTCGTTGCCCTGGGCAGATAGTAGCTTATTATAAGTAATTTCAGACCGTGTTACCTTGCTTGTTTAGAGAGATATACAAAAATTAATGTAGTAGAGTTGTGAGGATTTTTGTATGTTTTACGACTAACTGACATTGAAAACAGAGAAATCAAACCTCACATTGCGGAGTTATAAAAACACTGATCCTCGGATATAGTTGTTAAAAGAGATACATCTCATCCTTATTAATAATTATATTATATTTAGTTTGTTCAATTTTAAATAAAACAAAAATGAAATCCGGACAGTAAATGAGCAGCATGAAGATGGCAATAACAGTAACTTTTACGTTGCCTACGACAATATTTAATAAAAACTACTGAACGAGTTGTACTTCTCGAACACTGTTTAGTCGTCGAGTTTTTGATGTGTAACGATTGCAGATGATCTAGAAGTTCTCTTGAAGACTCTCTGGTTTATTTTTCTTGTGGACTGTATGTTCGTAGTTGTATTTTAGAAATTAAAGGCCCTAGTTGCACAACAATAACACCAACATTTATTTGAAAAGCTATGTACAAACTAGGGATTAAAATACTTGTTACTAATTTAAAACGTAGGATTAAAAATAACGAATAACTATTTAACTCCGGTTATGGACAGACTAATCCACAACCTGTTTAAGTTACGCTAATTTGCGCACGACGAACCCTATTTATTTCGGCCACGTTACTTTACGTGAACCCTACGCGCGTAAGTCGGTCAACTCAAAAAACCGAGTTGTTCGCGTGAGATCGTACTCACTTCTGTCGACCCATTTTTTCTTGCCGTTGTTATTCCCCTAGCATCCTTCGTTTTTCAAGAAAGCTGACGAGCCAGAAATACGGGCTCCACAATTTGTTATGACTATAGATTTTAGAACGCTCTATTTACAAAGCGGCAAAGATCTTAGATTTTATATTGAATTGAACCTTGAAATGAATACTTGAACATGGTTCGACGTTTATTTATGTGATACTAAAAAAAGCATTTTGTTAGCTTAAAAAGCACGAATTAAAAAGCTTTGCTTTAATAAATCTAAATAAAAAATATAAAGATACTTATATATTGTTGGTTTAAATCCCAACATATTCCCCCGCCTTGAAGGCTTCAAGACTTAAACACCAACAACATTTAAAAAATGTAAAATTTTAAAATAAAAAATATATATACATAGTAATAACAATGCGCAAGTGCAAGAATTTATGCCTGAATTGGCAAAGGACATATTTTCAAAATATTCCTAGTAAAAACACCTTTTTGGGTTTGAAGTTTAATCATGCGTACTTTACCATCTCTTCCAGGCATCACTTCCAGAATTCTTCCTCTTGGCCATTTTAATGGAGGAACGTTATCCTCTTTTAATAATACAAGGTCGTTTACTTTTATATTTTCACATTCGTGTAACCATTTCGGACGATTTTGTAACTGATTAAGATAGTCCGTCGACCACCTTTTCCAAAAATCTTGTTGGATTTTCGTACAATGTTGCCATTGCGAAAGTCGATTTGTCGGAACTGAAGTTACGTCTTTTTCGGGAAATGAAGTTAAACTATTTCCTATTAAAAAATGTCCGGGAGTCAGTACATTCAGATCTGAGGGATCGTTAGAATTTGGACATAACGGTCGTGAATTGAGAATTGCCTCAATTTGCGCTAAACAAGTATATAATTTTTCGAACGTTAAATAGGCATTTCCTATAACACGATACAAATGATATTTAGTGCTTTTTACTGCCGCTTCCCAAAGGCCCCCCCAGTGGGGCGACAATGGAGGAATATATTTCCATTGTGTTTCCCTTTCAGATAAAAAATTCTCAATTTCATTTAAGTTTTTTGATAGTTTAAAAAATTCATAAACTTCTTTTATTTGGTTTTTTGACCCCAAAAAATTTGTAGCGTTGTCGGAATATATTTCCGCAGGATTTCCACGTCTTGACACAAATCTTTTTAAAGTTGCAATAAACGCGTCGGTTGTCAAGTCCGATACTAGTTCGAGATGTACAGCTTTTGTTGTCATACATACAAACACTGCAAAGTAACATTTTAACAATTTTGCGTTTTTTAACGAAGAACTTTTTATAAGTAGCGGACCACCAAAATCAATGCCTGTAGCATGAAATGGACGATTTATTGAAACTCGATGTTTGGGTAAACTTGCCATTATTTGTTGTGCGGGTTTTGCTTTAAATCTATAGCAAGTTATACAATTGTGGATAATTTTCTTAATTTCTTTTAAGCCACCTAACGGCCAATACCGTAAACGAAAATTTGAAAACACTGTCTGTGGCCCACCGTGATATAAAGTTAGATGCTTTTGTTTTAATAATAATGAAGTTACATGATCTTTAGCAGGGAGCAAAATCGGAAATTTCTGTTCATACGTCACGTCTGCATTTGCCAAACGTCCTCCTACTCGTAAAATTCCCCCTGGATCCAAAAATGGGTTTAACGATAAAATCTGTTTATTTAAAATTGGTTTTTTAGCCTGAAGCTGTTTTAGTTCTGCCGAAAAGGCATTTAACTGAACATTTTTTATGATTATATTTAGCGCGGCCTTCAATTCTTGAACGGTTAGAGCACCACTCATCATTTTCCGTTTCAAGCATTTATTTACAAATCGTAAACAGTACGCTATGGTTCGCTGCAATCTTGAAAAGCACGAAAATTTTGTAAAAAGTGAATACCAAAAATTTTCCGGTCGTAAGTGAAGAGATACCTTTGTTGAAGATTTTCTTTCTTCGTCCGAACCGAGATTGTTATTTTTTAATTTAAAATTTAACGTATTTAGATTTAAATCATAATCGTGTAAAAAAGCAGGGCCTTCCCACCATGTTTTGGAATTTGCTACTTTGTCCGGTAAAACCCCACGAGATAACAAATCAGCAGGATTGCTTTCCGATTTAACGTGACGCCAAGTATAATTTGCAGTTAAATTTTGTATAATAGAAACTCTGTTAGAAACGAAAACTGACCAGCGCGAAGCATGTGAGGCTAGCCAGCACAAAACAATTTCAGAATCTGTCCAAAGATTCACAGATGAAAACTTTATTTTATTTTCGTAAATTTGTATTAAACGATCTAATAATTTTGCGGCTAAAACCGCACCACAAAGTTCCAGCCTAGGCAACGTTATGGCCTTTAAAGGACTTACTCTAGATTTGGAACAAATTAGACGACATGATATAATTTTATTTGAATACAGAACTCGTAAATATAAACAAGTGCCATAAATTTTGAGACTAGCATCGCAAAAGGCGTGTATTTCAATTTTTTCGATTGGATTATTTAAAAACAAATTTCGATGAATTTTGACGTCTTTTAAATATGAAAATTTTTGAAAGAAATTATTCCATTCAGAATTTAAATCGTCGGGCAATTTATCATCCCACTCAATTTTACTTAACCATATTTTTTGCATAATAACTTTCGCGATTACTATAACAACACCTAAATATCCAATTAGATCAAACATTGACGCAATTTTTGAAAGAACCTCTCTTTTTGTAAATTTTTTTTCACCGTGTACATCAGGTATGGAAACCGTAAAAAAATCTTTTTCTGAGTTCCACTGTAAACCGAGTACTTTATTCGACGTATTTTCTAGAGCTATTTCATAGTTTTTATTTGATGACGCATTTAAAAATTTATTTAAAAAATCTTTCGAATTTGAATGCCATTTATGCAATTCAAATCCCGCAATGCGTAATAAATTAACCAATTGAGTGCAGGTATCAAATAATTTGTTTAAAGTTTCTGCGCCTATCAAAGCGTCGTCAACATAAGTTTGATTTAGTAAAACATCAGATGCGAGCGGAAAATCGTCTTGATTTGTCTCAGCGAGCTCTTTTAAACATCTGGTAGCTACAAAAGGGGCAAAGTTTGTGCCATAAGTTACGGTCGATAATTCGATACATTTTAAGGGTTCTTCCGGGTTTTCGCGCCACAATATATTTTGTAAGAATCTATGTTCTGGATTTATAAAAACCTGACGATACATTTTTTGTATATCGGCAATCGCAACGTATTGATACAACCGAAATCTGCATATTATATCAAATAACTCTGGCTGCACGGTAAATCCTTTTAATAAAATATTATTTAACGATACACCCGACGTTGTATTCATGGACGCATCGAAAACTACTCTTAGTTTAGTTGTTTCGCTATCTTCCCGAATAACTGCGTGATGTGGCAGAAAGAATTTATTTTCACCTTTGTTATTTTTCAACGTTAACGGAAGAAATTTAGCGTGATTTAAATGTACGTATTCATTTATGAAATCGGTATATTGTTGTTTTAATGTAGGATTTTTCGCAAGTCTTTTTTCCAAATATAAAAAACGTTTTTTAGCTTGAGAAAATGAATCACCCAACTTTAGGTGTTCATCGGGATTTTTTAATGGAAAATTAACCTGAAAGCGTCCGTTTTCAAGTCGTAATGTAGTTTCTTTAAATATTTTTTCTGACTTTTCGTCATCGGGACATAAAATATTTTTTGTGTCAACTTCTTCGATAGTCCAAAATTTTTTTATGAGTTCATCTGTTTCATTTGGCGCAGTGTACGTTAATAAAGTAACGCTAGGAATGTCATCAGAGACCTTTACCATTTTATTACAGTTTACGACAGTGGACGATGAATTATTTACATACGAATATTTTCCGCCAACAATGTATCCCAGAATTGTGTTAATTAATATTGGTAACTCTTTTCCCAATTTAATTACACCCGGCAATATTAATTCATAATAAATATCAGCCCCTAACAATAAGTCTATATCAGAAGAAATATTAAAATTTGGGTCTGCTAAAAAGATATTTTTCGGGATTTTTAGCTCTGAAATATTTATATCTGCTTGTGGCAATTTGCACGTTATTTTTTCCAAAACGGCGCAGCAAACATTAATACTTTCATTATGATTTTTATTTGAATATAATTTCAAATTGATCATTTCATTTGAAACCATATCCGTTTGCGAAATTCCAGAAATTTGTAAACGTTTACAATACGTATTTAAATTTAATTTTTTAGCTAACTCTTTAGTACAAATGCTAATTTGGCTAGCTGTATCCAACAAAGATCTGGCTATAATGGGTTCACTATTACAGTCAAAAACTTTTACTAAGGCAGTTGCCAATAAAACCTGTGTATTTTGATTTAAAATACTTGATAAAGATAAAGAATTGTCTGCATTAATTTCGCCAGGCGTCTGCTCATTTTGATGAGCCGGCGTGCGTGCAGTATTATTGTTAGAATTTATGCTATTATTTTGATTTGAATTTGAATTATTTTGACTTGATCGAGAATTTGAATATGTCGCTGCTCTGCGTGGAAACTCGTTTCTTTTATTTTGATTGTCAACATTTAAAATTGGACTACCGTAACTATCGTTTCTATTAAAAACACGACTATTCTGATAGCCGCTTTGACCTGAGGGCAAACTTTGGAAGTTTTTCCCGGGATTTTGATTATCATTATACTGTGTACGCCAATTTTCATTTAAATTAGTTTGATTACTATTTTGTCCTGGATTTGAATTTAAATGCACTAAAGTATTATGTCGCCTTCCACATTGGAAACAATTTTTTCCATTGCAGGATGAGAAAGGATGTTTTTGTATGAGACATAGTTTACATAAACCAGCATTTGTTATAAATTCAAGCCTATCTTGTACATTTAATTTTTTAAAAAGTGAACATTTGTATATCGAATGTTCTGCTAAACAAAAATTACATTTTATTTTCGCTGGATTTTGATGAGAGGTGTTTGAGTTCACATTTGTAACATGTGCTAATTTTTTGATAGGTTTTGGACTATTTGTAGCGTTTAGCTCTTCTAATAATTTACACTGATTTTCGAGAAATTTTAAAAAATCATTTAATGTCGGCAACTGAGTATTATTTCTTTGTGCGAAATAACTTTTTTGTAATGGAAAGTCTAACTTTTTTATAAATATATGAATTAAAATTAGGTCCCAATTTTGTACAGGAACGTTAAGATTCTTCAAGCTTTCAATATTTTGTTCAATTTTAGTTACAAACTCTCTTAAATTTTGAGCTTTTGGTTTTGATAGAGTTGGTACATTATCTACTAAATTACTAATATGAGCCTCTATTATAGCATAAGTATTTTTATATCTTTTTTCTAGTAAATCTACCGCTATTTGTAAATTTGACCCAATTATTGTTAAATTGTGGATTACACTTAAGGCATCCCCTCGAAGATAACCTCTTAAATAGATTAGCTTTTCTGTATCATCTAAATCGGGATTGTTTAAAACTAATTTAGAAAATAAATCAAAAAAAGTGTTCCATTCTGTTACTTCTCCCGTGAACACAGGTATTTTTATATCTGGTAACTTTACATTTTGAGTTTTATTTGCGCTAAAACTTTGGCTAATTCCCTGTACTAAATCGTTAATAAAATCTTTATTTGGTACACCAGATATATCCTTAATTTTTTGAGAAGTAAATAATTTAATTTTTCCTTCTAATAACGCAAAAATATTGTTAAAAATTTATTTTCGACATCGTCACTATTATCGATCTCGTTTGGATCTTTTAGAGCAATTTCTTCTTGAGTGTTTACATAATTTTGATAAGCAGTTAAAAGGTTATTTTTTCGAATTTCTAATTGATTTACATCATTAACTGCGTCAATATTTGTTTTTACCCAATTTTCAATTTTGGTTATGAGGCCTTTTACATAACTCCGTTTGTTTTTTAATCCGTCCATAACCTTTGTTCTCTTAAAAAAGACAAAAAAAATATACTTAAAAAATCACTTTTGTGATCTGATACAATGCATGCTAATTTACTTAATAATTAAAAAAATGTAACATTTTAATATAAAATTTTCATGCAAAAATAACATATTTTTTCTTTTATATTATTAATATTTTCTGCGAAAATAATTTGTTTTACTAAAATAGGAAAAAAAAACAATCATTACATTACAAAGTTTCTACTATCTATGTTACTTGTTTTTTGCTGAATCCTAATCCTCTAGTTTCCAGCAGTGGATTTCTTTTTTCACTGTTCACTTGTCAGTTCGCATGGGTTTCGAAAGTTCACTTCTATTAGCTGCTTTCTGAAGATGATTCCCTTTGTCTTTTTCTTTATTTATTCGGCGACCAAACCATCAATGCTGATATTTCAAAATCCAGGCACGAAAGGACCATATGAACGAGTTGTACTTCTCGAACACTGTTTAGTCGTCGAGTTTTTGATGTGTAACGATTGCAGATGATCTAGAAGTTCTCTTGAAGACTCTCTGGTTTATTTTTCTTGTGGACTGTATGTTCGTAGTTGTATTTTAGAAATTAAAGGCCCTAGTTGCACAACAATAACACCAACATTTATTTGAAAAGCTATGTACAAACTAGGGATTAAAATACTTGTTACTAATTTAAAACGTAGGATTAAAAATAACGAATAACTATTTAACTCCGGTTATGGACAGACTAATCCACAACCTGTTTAAGTTACGCTAATTTGCGCACGACGAACCCTATTTATTTCGGCCACGTTACTTTACGTGAACCCTACGCGCGTAAGTCGGTCAACTCAAAAAACCGAGTTGTTCGCGTGAGATCGTACTCACTTCTGTCGACCCATTTTTTCTTGCCGTTGTTATTCCCCTAGCATCCTTCGTTTTTCAAGAAAGCTGACGAGCCAGAAATACGGGCTCCACAATTTGTTATGACTATAGATTTTAGAACGCTCTATTTACAAAGCGGCAAAGATCTTAGATTTTATATTGAATTGAACCTTGAAATGAATACTTGAACATGGTTCGACGTTTATTTATGTGATACTAAAAAAAGCATTTTGTTAGCTTAAAAAGCACGAATTAAAAAGCTTTGCTTTAATAAATCTAAATAAAAAATATAAAGATACTTATATATTGTTGGTTTAAATCCCAACAACTACATTATTGAATTTTAGGTTCCACATGTCCTTCATTTTGCTCAATGCATTTCCTGTAAATTATCTTCTGCCTTTCTATAGCTGCCAAAATAGTTCCCTGATTGCGATGATTTAGTGTTTCAATTTCTTGGGTTATTATTTTTCTTATAATATTAACCGTTAGCGGGCGTCTTTCTTTTCCCAACTTTCCTTTTAAAAAGCCCTATAGAAAGGTATCCATTACGATCAAGTCTGGGCTATTTGGTGGTCATCCCCATCTGGCCAAATCTAAATATAAAATATTGGCCTTAAAACTCAAACTCGTATCGTATCAATCCCACACCATACGTGCATGGATTGTCGACCAGAGTGCCGCATTTCCCGAACGGCGCAAGGATTTTCAAGAGCCCAAAAGTGCACATTCTTACTATTAAATCTTCCGGAGGTGGAAAAAGCGGCTTCATCTGTGCAGACAATTTTGTTGAACAATTAATCTTGGGTTAAGCGTTGCATGATTTCTTGACAAAAGCGTAATTGTGCGGCCTTATTATTTTGGCTCAAGGCTTGAACAGGTAAAATTTTATAAAGATGAAAATTATATTTTGACAAAGTTTTCTGTATTTTATAGTATGCTTGCCTAGAATCTCAACAGTATTTGGAATAGAAGCGTTGGGATTTTCTAAAATTAGATAACTAATTATTAAGGAGTATTTAAAAATAATTTGTGCCAAAAAATACATTGAAAATACAGAAGAATCTCCAATTCTTTATTTTCATGTTGTTCATTTATTTCAATTGTTCTTTTTTACCGTGAAAGATGATTCATGTGAAACTTTCTGATAAACTCTTAAAAATATTTTATTGGTAGGAATTCTCCTTAGTCCTTTATAAAGTCTTCGGTATTTCCGTACGGCAAGTTTGGCATTACAATCATTCTTTATATAAAGTTAGTAAATATCGCGATTTTCATTCTCTGAGTAAGACATTCTGATGCTCACATTAGCAAATTTGATTGAATAATGTCAAAACCTACTGTATATATGTATCTGTTTATTTAACATAATGGCCAACTTAGACAAAATATATTATAGGTTACATATTTGGATTTAGGTATGCGATATATTACATTTAGTAGAATTTTATTTAGAATAAGGCAATAATATACGAAATTAGGTTTTATTTTGGAAAATTGATCCAATGAGATTTGATAGACTTTCAAAGTCAACTGCCATTATCTCGAAAACAATAGAAGATACGCAAAAACTTTCAATACAAAAAAAATTTAGTTTTACAATAAAAATCTAAATATTCGATAATATACAGGTAGTTCCTTAAAAAAATTCGGTGCGCTTTTTATATTCTCGATAAAAAATTCAGACGATTCCCTACATTTTTAATCATATTTAACTATTTTGCTGTTGCAACTATTAGACAAGGTTGGTTGGTAAAAAGCCAGTGATACTAGTTTCAAGATTATTGTGAAATTAAAGATTTTTTTCTGGAACTGACAAAAACTGATATTCTCCGTTTGATAAGAAAAGATAAGAAAGTGCACAACGTTTTACTCTAATTTGATCCTTTCAAATTTGACAGCACTTCGGAATCTCAAATTTTCATTTTTCAACTGCCATTATTGTTGAAGATACGCGAAAATTTTAAATATACGAAATTATTAGTTTTACGAATAGAATCTAAATTTTCGATAATATACAGGGTGTTCTATTTAAAAAAATATAAGTTTGTTTCGGTGCGTCTGTCTTTGTGAAACACCATGTATTATATTAATATTGTCAATAAAAAAATTCAGACGATTCCCTACAACTCAGTAAAAAAATGAGCTTTGTATCTTTAAAGAAAAAGATGTTAGAGGGGGGTGACATTTATAACCAATAACCCTGTACATGAATGTTAATCACATTACCCTCTTTTGCATGCGTACTGAACTAAATATGATTAACATGTTATAAGTAATTTTATTTTCCTAGAAACGAGGAAGCGAAGACAGGACGTGTGAATGGGCAAGTCTCAGCACCGAAATATTTTAAAACCGGGTCAAGGTTACTCCGTCTAGGTGGTATTTTTCAAGGTTCAGACTTTTATTCTTTCAAAGAAAAATTACAAAATAGATACTTGATTAGAACGACAAAAACAAATAGACCAATGTATTCCTGTCGAACAGGCAGAAAACTAAGTAAATATTTTGACGATACGTCACTGATCTCGCACCAGCCTCCATTTACTTAGTTACTTTCTTAGTTAGTCATAACGGTAGCCGTTTATTTTTACTCTCCAAAGCGGTCACTTTCATTTTTCGTATCTCGATTACGTTGTCGTCAGCTTCGGTTATATAACTGATGCAATTCGTACTGAGAGTTTATTTTTCTTTTAACTCGTGTGCCACTTACCCAAATGTTCGGGTCCACTTCTTTGTGTCGTGGACCTCTTGGGCCTCGGGGCGATTGTTCACGAAGAGTTTGTTGTCTTTAGTGATGACCTTGAAACATGGCAAGTGAAAATTGATCATTCGATATTATGTAATTTTTAGTGCTTTCTTTATGAATTAAATACAAGGTCATTATGATGTATTGTCATTTTATTAACAGCAAGTTAGAGTCGCACGTGGCGTCTTTATGTACAGGGTGTCTAAAATAAGACGCCCTATCCCCTTAACTAGAGAAAATAGATGATAGACAAAAATGTAAAGAGAAATATTTGTTTGTTCCTTACTTTTTTGGACTTCTTGACCATTATCTTAATAACAATTTTATTGACTAGAATCAGGAATTAACGAAAACTTTGAATTTTCTTTTTTTGTAAGTAGCTGCATGTTAAATGTCTTTTGTAATAATACATTTTTAACTTACATTTAAAAACCTAAATTAAATAAACCCAATTAAAAATAAAAATTAGGTAACAAAAGAATAAACAACTAAAATATTGCATAAAGCTAAAACAAAGCCAAGAGACCCTACAAAATTTGTTTTAGCTTTATTTGGTATTTTACAGGTATGTATTCTTTTGTTACTTACTTTAAAGATTTTAATTTAGGATTTTTTATATTGTATAATAATTAATAACGATTTGCGCAACATTTAATAATAAAAAATTAATATAAAACATTTAATATCTGAATTGTATTGAATAGTTTAAATTTTTTTTGACCTGCAGCTTGTTACAAATTATATATATACGGGTGACTAAAGAGGTTTAAATTTAGACCAGGTGTAACTTGACAGTTATAGGTTTAAGATGACATTTTTAACAATTGAACAAATAATTTTTCTAAAAGTCACAATTACAAAATGGCAGTGACATAAGCGAAACACAAATGGCGAATTAAGAGTTTTAAGTATCATGGCAACTAGACCAGGTCTAACTCTTAAACATTTTTAGTGAATACCGGATCATAGTTTTTATCATAAACTGATTCTAGTTATCAAAACTTTCTTTAGGATAATGGTGTGAAAAATAAACTGTAATCACTATTTGTGAGTAAATAGTTATTTTTTAAAATTACGTAATTTGAAAACTATGTTATGAAAAAATAAGTTACATTTTGTTATATATCATTGAAATCGTTCTTTAATCATCTACTTAAATTTAATAAAGTCGAGTAAAAAACAAGGTCGCAGGAGAATTAGAGCCATAGATGATCGTTTTTTACGAATTGCGACTCTACGAAGTCGATACTTCAAAATGGACTCTTAGCTGCTCGAAATTTAAAATCGATAAGCAAACGTGTTCGAAAGTCCTACATACAATCACAGTTTAAGAAAGGAACAGCCCTCTCACTCTTTTGTTGTGCTTCCAAAAGCCGGTTTTTTTACGAGCGGTCGTAAATCACAAATATACAAGGCCGCGCGTTATTTTATCGCAATGAATACATCTACGGGGAACGATCAATAACTGTATTAGTTACTAAGTACTAGTTAATATTTAGAGCAATAGATGTTCAACTTAATAAAAGGTTAACTTATGGACTAAATTTGATAAGTATTAACAACAAATGTAAAATAAAAATGTATTGATTATATTTGCGAAATGTTCCAATAACTTCCAACAATTAGTTTATTCTAATTTAAATCGATTGTACTTCTAAGTTCTTAGAAATAGAGAATGGGAATGCATGTTCCCTAAAAAACCAATATCCTGATAGCATAACATTTAAATGGCTAACTTTTAAAACTAATAGTCGTAAATCTAACAGGTGGTGTAACGAGAACTGGGTGTCGTTTGGCGCCAATATCAAATGTTCAAATTCCAAGGGGATGATTGCTCACATATACGTAGAAACTAGATTATTTTCAACAAAAATCAATGTTTAAAAAAAAACTGAAATTACCCACAAGATTAAAGTGGTCTGCATTTAATAAGCTAAACCAAGAGCAAGTGTCCTCCCCTTTTCTCAAGACCGTCTCCACATTCTAGGTATCATCTTACGTTCTCCAGAAATTATAATCTAGTAAGAACTTAAAGGCCCTTGCGCCATAAATACTAGGAAAAAATATGTCAGTACGCACACAGCTTATGGTACAGATTATTTTTAACTCTATAACTACCAAATAAACATTTTTTAATGTCTTAAATGGATTTATGATAACTTTATCGCAGTTTTGAGTCGGTCACTTTATAGGTGTTTTAATATGAGACAAAAACACTACAAGAGCTGATCAATGCATGGGTTTTAAAGCTCACGTACATAAAACCAAACCACAAAACTGTTAAGCATTTATATTAAATAAATTTTATATGAAAGCCCTATTGTTGCCATTGAATCCCTTTACTAAACAGTTTCCTCCTAACAGTTATCTTAAAACATTTTGGTTTTAATATTAACATCAAATAGTCATAAGTGCTTTAAAATATAGTTTCAAATGTTTTATAAAGCCTTCTTAAAACTTTTATTTGTGAATAAATCATGATTGATGCAGGACAGTAAGGAAACCTATTACTATTACATAGTACAAAAACGGATTTTCGTGAAAATGAATGGTGAAATACGATATAAATAGTTATTTTAAATATCAGAAGCAAGGTAAATATCTTAAAATAAGGAATAGACAATTTACAACCCACACAAGTCACCGTTCCAACAATGTAGCAAGTCGTTTTTCTCTTCAAGTTGCATCGGACACTTAAGATAAGAAACCTTTCTCCGTTAAGACTGATGCGTAAGAAAATTGATTTTTTTATTTTTCAGATACACTACCCCTAATTTTGGCGATAAGTAAATGAACAAAGAAAATATTGATATTTAAAAGAGCTCAAATTGAACAGTCGGTTCATGCTAGGCTAGGCAGGAGTCATTTATAGTTTTGAAGACTGAATGTAAATTTTTAGAGCAAAACTACTGATGATATATTATTAATACTTGAGAGAAATATTTATTATGCCCATTTTACCGAAATGAAGTTCTTGGCCAAATTTCAGTAATAAAAATTAATAATAAACAACTTTTTAAAAGTTCTTTAAACATACCTTGATGAATTCGAAAAGATGACATATTTCCTTTATTTATGTTAACGTCACATCCCTCAACACTGCAGTAAGAAGAATGACTAGCTTGAGAAGCCATTTCCAAAACTATCTCCAAAAAGTTACATTTAAACGAACTCTTGTTCCAAATTCTATATTTTTGCTCACTGCCTACAACGCTCTGTAAACACGCATGTTTAAAATCTTAAGACACCGCGTACCTAACCACTGCGAAGTGACCTGCCGACTGACCGCTAGAAGCGGCAGTTCGTAGGTGTGGGAGGCGCGTCGGCAAGAGGGACATTTATTGCGGAATAGCCAAGTGCTTGGACTATTTAGAATATATGTATATATATATATATATATATATATATATATATATATATATATATATATATATATATATATATATATATATATATATAGACTCTGATTCGATCAGTGGTTACAGCCAAAAAACATCGAGTCTCTCGTTTGTACTTTGCTAGGGAGTAGGGACCATGCTTGAAGAATGGTTTAATATCCAATGACGGGGATATCCTAGAAACCCATGTGTTCCCATACGAAAAAATTTTGTCTTCATGCGATAACGTTTGACCACACGCTGCAAGGATAGTGCGGGAATATTTTGAAGAAGTAAATGTGCCTACGTTAAATTGACCAGCCCACAGATCAGACCTTATTCCAGTTGAGTAGAGACCTAGGTCAAGAGATTTGGCGTCATCAAGCTCCGTTCCGAACCTTTTGATTAACTTCACGATACAAAACATCTAATAAGGAACAAAATGGAACAGGAATATATACGTCGGCTTTTTGAGAGTATACCAAGACCCATGGAAACTGTAATATGGGCAAGAGGGGCAATACAAGATACTAAAAAACATTGCATTTATTATTTTACTGAGAATTTAATTTTTTAAATCAATTTAATAAACGTTGTACTAAACATGTTATTTATTTAAAATAACAAATTTTTTGATGCAAAAATTACATAAATTAGAAAACTTTTCAAATATCAAAAGATTGAACCAAACTGAACTCAAAGATATCAAGAAATAAAATGAAGACCGGCAATATAAAGCAAATAGAGAAATAATCAGAATTACTATTTAAAAACACTAAACAACCTTGCGATAGGATTACGACCACCACTAAAGCTTGTACAGAACGACTACCTCCATCAAAAGCTAACATTCATAAAAACAATATAGCGAATTTTATTGTACGAGGCAGGTGGACGGATGTTAGGTAGTTGACAGGTGCATTCTTGATAGATTAAAATATTGCTTACCTACTCGAAATGTTCTTCAATAAGTACCCAAGCTTATCGAAGTCGGTTCTTTCTTAGTTTTTATTATCGTTAAAAGTGGTTTCGTAAAGTGGACGTTTAACATTCGGATGATAAAAAAAACACGTTTTTTTTTACTTTTGAAACCTCTATCGAATAGATTTTTTCAGAAAGTTCAACTGGAAAATACTTTGCTCTTTATTACACGATACAGAACTTTTGCCTTGCCATTAATATAAATTGCTATTGCTATTGAATATTTACCAACAATAAACCACGTGCGTCATTTGTGTTTTTAAAAGCACTTAATCCTTGTTTAAAAATCATAGGTGCTAGATTGGAATGTAAATATGTAATACCCACCCATTGCTCTTACTCAAAATATTAGAAAATTGTTGAAAATTGATGTCAATTAAGTTAAAAGTGACGTTTGTTTTTATTATGGCGTGCCTTCTAGAATACTTTGAGGAACAGTGATTGTAATTTTGTTTTAATTAATATATTGAACTGGATAAGATTATTCGTTCCCTATCATACGAGACATAAGTAGGCTTTGCTGATAACTTTGATGAACGTAGCTGATTCTTCTGGAGCCAAATGTGATTTAGAAGTCAGATTTAGAATTTGTTTCCATTGAGAGTTAAACAAGTAATAATGATAAATATTCTTACTGCCTTTTGCTGATAGACACTGTATTGGCTGTAACAGATAAGCATGTACCCCACTCAATATTTTAAAAGAAAAGAAATGATATAATCTTGAGTCGGGGATTTTTTGATGTGGGTTCAACTTAATTGTTAAATGCTGATACAATCTGTATTTATTGTTCGAAGAGTTTGTCATCCTTTCTTAGACACAGAAAATAAGCTATTTTGCAGTTGATTTGAATGATTTTCTAGTCGTAAGATATTTGGAATAGGAATAGGCTAGAAATAAATAATGGGTAAATAATTTTTCTGCTTTTTTAAATTTAAAACTGTTATAATGTATGCCACCTTGTGGAAAAGTTAAGCAGGATTGACACAAGAGAGCCATTGGCCGGACTGATCAAAGTGGAATTGTTTTGTTAAAAAGTTCAGCTTCTGTCATCTCCAGAAGTCAAGAATGGGAAGAAATGGGTAGAGAAAAAGTAGCTATTAAAAACTATTTTAATATAAAAAATATTAGAAATCATTTTATAAAAAAGAAAAGTAGTAAGTTACGAGTTTACACAAAAATATACACCATATATTATAAAACTAAATACGATTGTAATGTCAGTGTCTTTTAAAAAGTTTATCATGTTTTGGAATTTCCGTTATGGAACCAAGGTTTACTTTGATGTGTGCGGTATCTGTCTGTTTCCATAATAATAAGAGCAATCTATGAAGAAATGTTGCACTGGCAATATAATGTAATATAGTATAATATAATGTAATAAATATCGTAACATTTGAATGCAATCATATATTGTCAGGTTTACTACTTGTTTGGTCTATTGTATCATCTTGATTTGGTTGATTGGAAAGGGTGTTGTCAAGTATTCTTACATAGAACAAAATGTCTACTTGCTGATAATAGTAAAATTACTTTTAAGGTGGTTCTAGTACTGTCATAACTGTAACCTCTGTAATATTTCAATAATTGAATGGTCCAATGCAAAAAGTGCCTAAGTCACATTTTGTAGTTTTCGAGAAAAACGCGTTTGAAGTTTTCTTTTCTCTCTGGAAATATTACCTTTTTGAATATTTACTTGATTTTTTAACACATTATTTTTTATTGCTATTGGAATTATTGACTTTGAGCAGAAGAAAAATTAGTGGTCTATTTTCCAAGATTTCCATTTTTTCAAAAATGGACTTAGGCACTTTTTTTTTTTTGAATTTAATGAAATATTAATAAAAAAAACGTTTTATTATTTCAAAATATTTTATTTTTTAACGTTTAACAAAAAAAAAACAGAGTAATATTATCTAATAACAATGAATGCATCGAACAAAGAGAACATAGCTATTCGTAGATATCAGTATCGGAATCTATTTTTTCATTCAAGTCTTCATTTTGTAAAGCAGGGCGCGTAACAACAGATTCTGATGCTGTATTTTCAGTCAAAGTTCTTTTATAGAATTCTGTGTCTGCGATTACGAAGCTAAGTAGGTGCTTAACGTTTTGTAGTTTAGCACTTTTTATTGACAAGTAGCTGTCTCCATATGCCAATGTTGGCGCCCCTGCTATAAGTCGACTTTGACCAACTTTATATATTTTCATATCTGTCCCTGCACCGGAGTACGTTTGTTTCATCTCTGGCCGATCTCCTCTATTAAACTTTGCACTCCTGGCTTGGGAAATGCCAGAGATACAAGGTTTAAGATGAGGTGTAAACCATCCTTTAAAATCATGTACTTTAATAATCCTGTCACCTTCTTTTAGTTTTCCATCTGACCTCAAGGAATGCTGAACAAAAACACACTTAAAGGGATTATTTTTCTTACAACTAGTAACTAAATTGACATAATATTCTGGATTGTCAACTTTCTCAGATTTTAGCTTCCTCTTTTCTATTAAACCGAAGTCTCGATCTATGGGCATCATACTGTGACCAGGGACTGGGTATAAAATTTGTATGCTGTCGAAAATGCCGTTCAAGCATAGCTGATCAAGATAAGCGAACAAAAATCGGTTCTTATTTTGACTGAAACAGTTGTCACAGTACAGCTTAAGAATTTTGTGATTCTCTGTTCTGTTCTCAGCAATGAAATCGTCCAAGCATGAAATTACCTCATTAGGTCCTTTTTGTGCAAAATGTTCAGCATACATGTACATAGTAGTTTCACTAGTGGCTAGATTCTTAACTCCCAAGTTGTGGATCCATAGCTGTCGCAAGTAATATTCATCTTGAATATTTGTGACTGGGACTGGCATATTCTTTTGATAATTGAAACATATTGCGAGAATGTTCGGATCTTTATCTTTGACAACCTGTTTTATTTCATCTTGAAAGACAGCTGCTTTTCTCAAATGAAGTTCCTGTTGAACTTTTAAATCTCTCCTTGTATCTTCATTGCCGTTTAAATCTGCTTGCTGTAAGGAAACCAAAAATGTCGTGCAAGTCTTGCAAATATCTTTTCTAGGAAACCCAAAGCTAATATTAAATTCCTCAGTAAATACCCTTCGAAACATTTCATAACTAATTTTCGTTTGATCACGATTTTGTTCCAAAAACCTGCGATGTAGCTCGGCTACTGATAAGTTTGGTTCCAGGTATTTTCTTAGTTTATTTTGCGCACGTGAATAGTGGGATTCACGAGCAGGAACTCCCTCTATGAACCTCCTTACTTTATTTAAAGCATCAATGCAAATTCGTTTTGGCCTCGATTCGTGTCGGCCTCTTAGATCTTTTAAGATAGTGGAAGATGTCTGGATTTTGCGTCTGAGTCTGGATCTTTTTATATCATGTAAATCCAAAAAAGCATTCTGACAAAGATGTATTGTTTTTCCTCCTACTTGCACTATATATTTATATGAAACACTTCTGCTTCTTGAACGTCGTGGTGTTTGTGGCTGTGTACATCCTTTCAGATAAATATTTTGCTCAGTGCTGGAGAAAAAGGCTTTAAACTTTTGAAAAATATTGGTTTGTTCCTCAACATTTAGCATAGAGGCACACTTACACCGGCAGTCACGTATTGGTCGACGATGAAGGGCATCAAAGTGACTTTTCTTTTTAACATTCCTCTTCCAGGTCTCTGGCTTTAGTTTTCTCTTTTTTCCAACAAACTTTTGTTCTGGGTTGTTAGCTTCTTTTCTTCCTACTGGTGCTTTGCTAATGTTGGGTGATTTGCTAAAAGTTTTATGCACTTCAGGAACGTGGAATGAGCAACTGGGTTGTGGCGAACTACTTCAAACTTCTAACTCTTTGCTGTTCTTTTCTGGGCAGTTTAAATTCTGAGAAACGCGATACGAGCAACTAGGTTGTGGTGAATTCCTTCTAACAGGCAATTTATTGGTGCTTCCTTCAGGGTAGTTTATATTATTTTCGCTGGGGCGCATTTCTTTTGAAGATGAGTCTTGAGATAAAACACTACTTCTTTTAGGTTGTCGCTTTTTGCGGGGTATTTCAGACACACGTCTGCGCTTTAATTTATTTTTTGATTTGGGTTTTGAGTGTGATGTACAATCAGAATTCGACGAGCTAACAACAGCTTGTGAGATGTCGAATTCACTTCCTGAAGAAGAGAAATCGCTCCAGTCATCCATGTTACCTGTAACAAGGAGACTTTTTGTGCTAAATTCGTATGGACCTTTTGCATTTTTGGCGAATTTTAATAAGACCTTCATAAATACAAAAAAATAATATAAAAATATTTTATTTTTCTCTAAAGCTTGTGATCCGAAATAAAATTGAATTTATAAAACCAGCTTCTCATGCAATCGATAAAAAAAATTACCCGAAAATTAGCTTATTGGTCAAAAATGACGTGTATGCCACTTTGGGACCAATAGGTATTCATTCGGACGATTTTATTACCGGATAAGAGAAAGAAACGTCCAAACTTGGCAAATTTTTATTTAAATTACGATACATAAAAGCTAACGCCGTATGTTCTTTAACTAGTCCTAAAAGCGAACTCTCTGCGCATGCTGCCATCTGGCAAACATGCCTGCCAAATCTTTCTCAATAAAAGACACCCAAATTACCTCTATGTCTAAATAATAAGATCACAAAATGTACCACCGATGGAAATGCATATTATTAGTATAAACAAAAGCTAATGTCTGATCATGTATTTATTATACTATGCTCCAGCAGACAAATTTGTTTGCCACATACCGCCTTATAGCTTATGTGTATCGTGATTAAAATATAGTTTTGAGGTTATGATAACTTAAAATAAGATTATCATTTTATATGAACACAATATTACTGAAATCCTAAGACACAACTTACCTGGCTCGTCTGTGCGATGTACTAGGTATAATCACCACAATATTCTAACAATAAAGACAACTAGACACTACGACACTACACTAGAAGCACCCTTCCTTCTGTCACTGCTTGCAAATGGCTGATGACATACATGACAATATTACGCGGGAATATGCCAGTGGTAGACTAAGGCACTTTTTGCACTGATTCGATCACATATAAATATTAAGAAATTGCGGAGTTATGCACATCTTGCAGCGATATTTAATACAATATTTTACTGGACTTAGGCACATGTTACATTGAACTGGCAACTATTTTTAAGAATTCATATTCTCATATAATGACTTAGGCACATCTTACAATAATTCTAGAGATACCATTAGAAAGCTTATGAAAAGTTACCCTAGATGGCACTGATAGTTCAAAAACGACGAAAATGTGATTTAGGCACTTTTTGCAATGGGCCCTTCAATTATTAAAGAAATTATCATTGAAATAACCATATTTAATTCCATACAATGCCGTTACTTAAAAAGCGGCAACACCACCGCATTTTTCTCAGTCGTAGAGTAGGAGAATTTACAAAACTAATAAATCATTAAACCGAACGAAGCGGTGTTGCTTTTGTTTTTGGGCAATTTTTGTGAGTTTTTGGGTTATTTTTAATAATTTTTGAATAGTTCTTGGGCATTATGATGCGTAAGTGCGAAATGTGCAAACATTTAGACTCTTTAATCCTTAATATCTCTTTTCATATTTAAGTCAAAATATGTATTAATTTGTAGGTACGAATAATTACCTTTAAGGGTTAATAGGACTTGTAATTGCTATTTTATCGTTCTTTTGGCAGCAAAATTATTTACTTACACTTTTTTCCCTAAGCTACATATTCATAAATTCCGAGGCAATGTACGTAGATTCAAAGGTCACAGGTATATGTCTATATATATATTTTTCTTTGTCATTATGTGACATAAATTGTGTTTCCTTTCATTTCTGTCGAAAAAAAAGCAATGATTCTGGAGGGAATTTTCCTATATCACATCTTATTTTTGCGCAAAATTTGTCAACTGAGTAAGAAGTTTTTTCACGCTGATTTTTTTATACATTTTGTTTGGCCGACATATTGTTCGGCCAACTTCGTACCAAAATTTTACCAGTTCATCATTTACACAAGATCTCACTTAATTTTAGGGCAAAATCTGAAATCAATCGAATAAGTACTTGTTCAGAATTATTTTTTAAACATTTTATTAGGCCATTTTGTTTCGCCGTCTTTGGATTCATACAATGTTTTTGCCAGTTAATTCTTAAAATGTTACCATGTTATCCTCACATGACCCTTAATTTTGTGAACAAAATTTGAACTCAATTGGATAAGCAATTTTTAGCTATGCCTTGAAGAGACAGACAGACCGACGGACTTGATAAAAGTTGTTTTTTTGCATCTAGGGTTCATGAAACGTGAAGATCGAGGGAAGTAATATAATAATACAATTTAACCTAGAACACAGACCGTCGCGTCGTCTTCGCATATTTTTCAAATTAATTTTCATTCATAGACAGAAAGTCAACAATTTCATAATTCAAATCTTCTTTTAAAATTGTAATTACGACCGTTACAGGCAAGATGTAAATTTATATTTACATTCAATACCAAATTATGTATGACATTGCCCATCATTGTTTATGTTAGTCGGTAGTGATTGATTAATTAATTATTAACAAATTATCGAGTATAATAATAATTTTGGAAATATTTTTCTTGCATGAATTTGATAACCCACGGAATATTATTTTAAATCGTATAACATGATAAGGAATGATTCATTTGGATAATGAAAACCTCTGAATATTTTAATTCGAAGGAATTTAGTTTCAAACTGGCTTGCCTTGTTGAATCGTCCATTTTGAAGTCTACTTTTAAATTCCCTTCTAATCTTTTGGAGCATTTCAGACGTCACATTAAGGCAAACATCAATAATGTTTGCTTGTGATTTTTGTAAATCTTTGTCAGAAACACTGGCTCTTTTAAGTAACCCCAAAGAAGGTCACTAGTAGGCAAGGTCCGGCGATCGTGTTGGCCATTACAGTGACCTCCAATCTAGCGCTCAGAAAAGTTATTCTGGAGATACTCTCTACCGGTAAATGAAAGTGCTAGGACGTTCCATCATGCTGGGATCATAGTCAATATCGTCGCTTCAATAGCTGCTACAATTGTAGGTATAATTGTTTCTTTTAGCAGATGCAAGGATAGGATTCCGGTAAGAGTTTTATTAATAAAAAATGGGATGATTACCTTATTTGCCATAATTCCATAATATATGTTAAGTTTCTGAGGGCTTTGTGTGTGAGTGAGTGAGGATTTTCATTACTCCACCAACGAGAATTATATGTCTGTGGACTATACCATTCAAAAAAGTTATAGAGAATTTGCTTCATCACAAAACTGTACTGTACAGCTGGCTGAACTTTGTAGGGGTATTTTTTTTATAATTTCGTGAAGTGATGTTTGCTTCGGTTGAACATCTTCCTTATTATGAACCACAAAAAAATGAAAAAAAAATCAAAATAATTAAAATAAGCATTTTCTTGTAACGATGTTTCTCACATCTTTTTTATTCCCTCTCTATTAGAAAACGGGTTCAAGAGTTCAACCCCCTCACGCCACCCCTAAAAGGGATGAAAAAAGCTTAAACACCCAAAAAAGCTGATTTGGTGGTACACCTGCAAATGCAAAATTTTAAAGTTTTTAGCTTTACCTGTACTCAAGGTATTAGTTCATGGTGGTGGACATTCTATTGAATGTAACGAATTATCTTATAACTTACATGATAATTTAAAATAAATTAAATATAATCTTAGACTTAGTGATGATCTGATAATGTCGGTTCAAGCTAGTTTTATTTCTTGGCATTTTTTCATAGAAACAGAAAAGAAAACGAGCTGTTTTTCGGTTGATTTGAATGTTCTGCTTGCCGTAGGAGATTTGGAATAGGCCCAAAATGATAGAATCAAGGCACACAGAGAAACCACATACAGTTAGAACTTTCCTCCTTCCCGAAATGTGTAGCAAAACTCATAAAAACGGGTTGTACCGGGTGATCTCTTATATTTTGCATCCCCCCGTATCTCTGTTATATATGAAGATAGCAAAAAACTTTAAATACAAACGTTTTAGGGTTTTTACAGAATTTTTATAATATGACATCAGAAAAAACAATTGAGCATAAAAAATCAGACTTATTTACCAAAATGTTATTTTTTCTTATAGAACACCCTGTATATTAATTTTTATTTCAAACCAAAATTTTATGCCGACTTTATATATGTATGGTATATATAGTTTATTTTGAAGAATTAGGTCAATAATTGCAAAAATAAAAAATATCTAGTAGGCTTAGGTAGACAAAAACGACTTACTAATATATTGGTTTATACTTGACAGTTATCGATATACTAACAAGATTAGCTGCTAAATCTACAGTATTTTACTAAAATGGTGTTTACGGTGGCTGAAAAATTAGATATCCTTGAGATTTATGTAAAAAACAATAAAAACAGATACCGTGCGCGCCAAGAGTTTATAAATCTATACGGAAATAATCCAAATCGGAGAATTCCAAGCTTAAATACTTTTAACAATGGGTATAATCTGTTGCATACTACCAAAGCATTGAAGAGAAGAAAGAGAACCGGACGTGTGAATGAAGCAGCGGATTTGGACATACTTTTATATTTTCAAGGTAACTTTATTTAAAAAATCGTTGTTGTAGTTAATTAGTCAAACTTTTAGAAACTCCGTTTAATTCCATACGAGATGCTATGCGAGACAAATTCTGCTGCAAAATACATAAACGTTAAAAAAATATCATATGTATCCATATAAATACCATCGACATCAACCCTTAAATGAAAATGCCAAGACAAGGAGACTATTTTTTTGTAGAGAAATGGAGAGGCTAGATGAAGACCCAAATTTCTTTTCAAACATTTTATGGACCGATGAGTTGACATTTTGCACCCCAGGGTCACCTAACCGGAAAAATTTGCATTTTTGGGCCGATGCGAATCCTTACAATATATATTAAAAGATCTGGAAGGCGTTCTTTATCTGTCTGGTGCAGCATACTAGGAAATAAGATTATTGGTCATATATTTTACCAAAACCAACTTACAGGCGTATCTTATATGGAAGTTCTGCATTAAGTTGAAAACTATTTAGACGCGTTACCGTTGATCGAAACCTTTTCGCAACAAGATGTTGCTTTGCCGCACAATGTTGCCATAGTAACTGAGTATCTTAATACGAATTATTAATTGTGGATAGGTAGATATGGACCTATATTATGGGCCTCCGAATAGCGCTGATTTGACGCCCTTGGATACCTTCCTTTGGGGAACTTTAAAATCGAGAATGGATAACAAACAGCATTGGAAAATAAAAAATAGGATATCAAAAATGTATAGAGGCAAATGGAGGTCATTACGAACTCTAGATCATATAACTATATTTTTTCCACTACCTCATACATATATGTTATAAAACTGATATTTGTATTATTTTTGAACATAAGCAAATTATGAGCCTACTAGATATTTTTTTATTCTGGCAATTATTGACCTAATTCTTCAAAATAAACTGTATAATTTATAATCGGGGGGGGGGGTAAAAATAAGTGCGATATTCAAGATTCCCTGGAAGATAAAATATTTTTACATGATCCAGTTTTTTCCGGTAGGACCTACAATTTATACCATCAGAATAACGGTAAAAAAGCTAAGATACGAATTATAGATTTTTATTTAATATTGTCTTTTTTGAGCTCATCAGGTCGCCACAGAAAATCATTTTATAAAAAAGAAAAGTAAGTTTAATAGTGTGCACTATAAAAGTAAATACGATTTGAATGTCAGTCTCTCTATAACCTTTTTCCAATTTGCTTGTGAAACCAACACTTTCTTTGAGGTCTTACATGATGATGTGAATCTGTTGTTTCCAGGCCATAAGAGCAATTATGTGGAAATTGTAAGTTGCAATATAATTTAATATTATAATATATAATATAACGTAATAATGTAGGAAATTCACGGTTGATATAATTTACATCATCTGATTAAAATCATGATTACAAACGATTTTTAATAAAACAATTTTTGTAATCATGATTTTTGTTGATTTATTTATTCATGTCTATTTACGAAAATAGCATTTTGTAAATGCTTTCAATAAAACCTAAACATAGCACTTTTCTAATAAGCTTTTGTATGTATAACATTTGAAACTAACTAAAACATTACAAAACTTCAAGAAAGCTATGGAACAGAAATTTATTTAAGATGTTTTAAAAAAATTTTTAGCCATTTGTTTGATATGAATTTTCGACACTTTTTGAAAAATCACTGAATCATCGATATTGTGTTCTTCACAAATTTGAAACAGTTTTGGCCACTCACTGATATAAATTTTCAAGCAGTCAGAAACTGTATTCCATCGAACATTTTGTGGTAATATTAATTTCTTATTAAACCAATCTGTCAGGTATACAGCCTGTAGGGATGACTGGAAGTTTCAACAGTTTCTAGAAGAACATTACTTCCATCTTCCGTTGTCAAAGCTGCACGTATGACAGGCTCGTTGTGAATATTGGACCAACCATCGATAGACATACAAATGGACTGACCAGATAATTTCTTAAACGCTTTTGATTTTCTTCTTCAGATATCTCATTTAACAGGGTTGACGACAACTGAAATCTTGAAGGTGGTTTGTAGCGTGGTCTTAACATTTCAGTAGCATTCATTAAGAACCACTGTATGTTCAGTGGACCTGAAACTGTAATTTGTGGCAAAAATTGCTCTTGCTGGTTGCCTGTCTAGTTCTTTTTTCTTATCTTGACATGTTCTTACAATAAAGGAGAACAAAGAGGATAAACTACTGCTGCTTGAATAGCTTGGTCTCCTAAATATTCGCTGGCCAAACTGTTTGAGAGGCCACTTAAACTAAAATCTGAATATATATTTGGTTATTATTTTAAGATTAATACTGAGATTTAATACCAAGAAATACTATTAGTATCTTAGAAAAACTATGACCTATAATTATATAATAATATAATGCAACCCAGAGCGCAGACCGCCTCTTCGTATTTACATATTTTTACTTCCCTCATAAAAGGGAAGTATTGTAATCGTGAAAAAATCACCCTCCGAGAT
The DNA here is from genome assembly GCA_030620095.1 of Kuschelorhynchus macadamiae. Lineage (NCBI taxonomy): Eukaryota > Metazoa > Arthropoda > Insecta > Coleoptera > Curculionidae > Kuschelorhynchus > Kuschelorhynchus macadamiae. The sequence continues at coordinate 859,409 of JAUTXW010003727.1, read as the reverse complement.
TTTTTTCAGATCTTTACGTTTTAGGGTCCCTAGATGACGAAAGACATGTTTTGTCGATTCCGTCGGTCTGTTTGTCAAAATACATACAACTGTTGGTCAAAAAATTCAAGGGTTATATAAATGACCTGGTAACATTTTGGTAAAAATCCAATATGGCTGCCTAGTGAAATGTTAAAAAAATTATTACTAAGAATCTATCTAGTTTATCTCAAATCTTGTACAAAAATCAATTATTATGTAGGAATTAACTTGGTACGAATCCAATATGGCGAAACAGAATGGCGGCTTAATAAAATATTTAAAAATTCTGCCTCAAAAAACTACTTAATGATCTGATTTCAAATTGTATGCTATAGTAGTAAATTGTAGTATAGAGATAAACTAGTAAAACTGTGGTATTAACTAAATATGGCGGCCAAATAAATTTTTTGTAATCTGAAAAAATCACCCTTTCAGGTTTTACATATAGCGTCCATAGATGCCAAAAAATATGTTTTATAAATTCCGTAGGTCCGTTTATCGGTTTGTCTGTGTGTCTGTCAGTTCGCGGCATAGCTTAAACACTACTCATCAGATTAACTTTAAATTGTAGTTAAAAATTAATGGCGGCCTAATGAAAATTTAAAAAAATTATTACTTAAAAAACTAATTATCCAATTTGCAAAAAAAATTATGTATTATTTAGTAATCAACTGGTAAAATTTAGGTACGAATACAAGTTGGCGGAAAAAAAGGGCGGTTTAATAAAATATTTAGAGATTCAACCTGAAAAAACTCATTAATGAACTGTTTTCAAATTGTATGCCATAACCAATTGTAATATAGAAATAAACTAGTAAAACTGTGGTACTAATTCAAGATGGCGGAACAAAATGGCGGTCAAATAAAATGTTTGTAATCTCAAAAAATCACCCTAGCAGATTTTACATATCTTCGCGTTTTAGCGTCCCAAATGCCAAAAAACATGTTTTATCAATTCCGTCGGTCCACCTGTCATATAACTATATTTTTTCCAACTACTCTCATACGTATATAATTTATAAAACTGATATTTGTATTATTTTTGAACATAAGCAAATTATGATGCCGCCTAGATATTTTTTTACGTTAAAAAATGATTACCTAATTATCAAATTTAAACTTCAAATTTTGCAAAAAACCAAGTGTTACATGTAATGAACTGGTAATATTTTGGTATGAATATAATATAGCAAAACAAAATGGCGATCTAATTAAATATTTAAAAAATCAGTGTGAAAAAAACCACTAGATAACTTTGTAATGGTGTGTTACGTATTCAAGAAAGCGGAAAAAAATCGCGCTAAATAACACATTAAAAAATTAACGTAAAAAATCTTATTTAATTGACTGTTAATTTTGGACAAAAATTAAATATGATAAAAGGATAAACTGGTGCGAATTCAACCTGACGTAACAAAATCGCGGTGTGCGCAGTGGCGCAACTAGACACCGACTTTTGGAGGGGCTCAAGCCCTGACACTTATAAGATAATATTGATTTGAGGATAAAACCAATTTTAAACAAACAATGATTTTTTGTATATATTTCAAGTTAATAATACCATACAAAATTTCATGTTAACTTTATCTTAATCTTAACACTACAATGTTTACAAAAAATCAAATAAATTTGTCGTATTTCACCGTTTTTCGAAATATTACCTCTTTTTTATCTTAAATATGTATAATCGAAAAAAAAATCTACAATGACTTCAGCAATTTTTTAATGGTAGCCTTAAAAAATCGAATATCTACGCCCATGGCATCCTAAATCTAAATAGTTGAGACACGGTTCTAGTCTATTTCTTGGCACAAGTTTGAAACGAATCAAAATTTTACTAGTTCATCCAGTTTTTAGTAATGTATTTTTTTATTAGGCCGAATTTTTTCGTACGGCTATGATTTAATTATAAACTCTCGATATTGTCTAAGTTCTTAAGTTTCTTATTATTTTTTAGACCATCCCGGTACGGCTATATATGTTTTAATTAATATCTATGACAGCTGTCAAATTAATATTTTTTTCGAATAAATCACAGCATTTAAAGTTATAGTAGAACGATGAAATCTGTATATAAAAATTTTATAATATATAACATAATATATACTTTACTTGACCTGTTAACTGGAAACCGACCACAGTGCTCACTTCTTTTTAGTCTACCCTGTATACTGGACAAACATTCATTTGATACAAAAAATTAAATAACTTTAAAGAAGTTTCGCGGTTTCTTGGAATACTTATTTCTGTTTTCAGTTTGACTATTATCGGTTTTGCGTCCTGAAAATATGATTTTTTTTTTACTCTTTTATTTTACTATTCTCTATTTCTCAAACTTTTAGAATTCATAACTTGAAAATAAGCGCGTTCGCCGCCAATCTCCTATCAACTAAGGGCACTACTGCATTAAGCGAGAATATCAACAACAAAACGCGCCAAAGCGAAGCATCATTTCCGATCGATTAACCTCTACACGGCTGCCTTTCGTATTAAGGAAAACTTGTAACCTGGTCCCTATATACGAACATAAATATTTCCAATGTTAAAAATGTTTCAAATTCAAACACCCTCACACCTGTATGATTTTGTACACACTAAGAGCCAGTAATTTTCGTTTTCGTAAGCCCAGAGAGTGTCCAATTCAATTGCAAAAGTATACAAGGTTATGTTTATTTTTTAACCGTAAAGCAGAAGATGCTATATATATATATATATATATATATATATATATATATATATATATATATATATATATATATATATATATATATATATATATATATATATATATATTTTTAGTACTTTTTACCCATTTTTATAAACAAAATGGAGTGACATAATCTTTTCAAGTTTTTATCTTGTCTTTGCTGTCACTCATAACTATTGTAACAGCAAAATCAAAAACACTTAAAACACTATTCAATGGCGTACCGCGACAAAATGAGAACCTGAAGATCGATCGACAATAATCGGCATTCCGCTTGCTCGGCTTTTCTCGCAGAACCTCGCCACATCACATGTTTTAGTTATCCCTCACCAATCGTCTGGCTGGGGGGGCTAATTTCGAGGTTGGAGGCTAAGCCCCCCCTAGCCCCCCCCCCTAGTTGCGCCACTGGGTGTGTGTCAATGTAAAACTACTTATTCATTTTAAATTATGCCCAAAATCAAGTGTGGCATAAGTAGAAACTGGTGAAATATTAGTAGGGATCCAAGATATTGGGACAAAATGGCGTCTAATAAAAATGTTTGAAAAGACAGAATATATGTGTTCCTAAATAACTTTGTACTGAACTAAATTGGTTCACACTTTACTATTCCTAAAAAAAGGAAATATTCATAATGAGGAAATTTCCGGGTAAATGAAATTTATTGATTTTTTAAATTAATTTTCATTTATTGATAGAACGACAATCATGTCATACATAACTAACTAAATCAAACTCAAATCAAATGTCATTTTAAAATTGTAATTACGACCGTTACAGGCAAGATGTAAATTTCTGTTTACATTCAATACCAAATTATGTATGACATTGTCCATCATTGTTTACATTAGGCGGTAGTGATTGTAGCAAAATATTTATATAATGTCGAGCCGCCTTAATTAATTTTATATAAATAAATTATCGAATATAATAATAATTTGGGAAATGTTTTAGTTGCATGCATTAGATAACACAAGGAACGTTTTAAATCGTATAAAATGATAAGGAATGATTAATTTGGATAGTGAAACCTCCTGATTAATTTAATTTGAAGGAATCTGTTTACAAACCGTCTCCGCTTTTGGTTGAATCATTTAATTATTTTTAATAGTCTTGCAGATTGATGATTGCCAAATTCCATTTTTCTGATTCAATCAGTTACAATTTTATTAAAGAAATTATCACGCTTGTTGGGGTATTCGTAGGAAGACGAGTAGGGAGAGTAAGTATTTAGTGTTTGTTAGTTACATTTTCTAAAGCAGTATCAAAATTAGTTTCATCCAGAACACGATCACATAATGCCGAGTTGTAGCGCCTTTTGCTGTCCACTTCTATTAAAGATTGATTATTCTCTGAATAGAATGAAAAATAAAAAAACCCTCAATGGATCCCAACCTTGTATTGTATTGAGGGTAGTTGGGTCTGTTAATAGATTTCTTTGTAGTTAAAAAGCCAGATTTGCCAGTGCGTGATATAGGCATTCGACTTGCTGGTTAAATTTGGGTATATTTAGGTTTTTACCTCTTTAATGGATAATTTTTGTATTGTATTTGTAAAGAAGTAGACCTAAATCACGCTGCTGGCAATACCCCGCCAAATTTGTTTCGTGCATGCTAATATTACGGTTAAGCGGCGACACGAGTAATTGATGTGGCGAGTTTATGAAATAGTCGGGGAGACTGTCTGTTCGAAGTATAATAGGTCTTTGATTCTGCTTATAGCTAGCCAGGATAGCCTACCATCCCGGTCTCAAAATGAGTAAGTTAATTCTTCTCGACACAAAAAGATTAGTTCTTTTTATGGCGAATATAGTAATATATATATATATATATATATATATATATATATATATATATATATATATATATATATATATATATATATATATATATATATATGTATATATATGTATATGTATATATATATATATATATATATATATATATATATATATATATATATATATATATATATATATATATATATATATATATATATATATATATATATATATATATATATATATATATATATATATATATATATATATATATATATATATATATATATATATATATATATATATATATATATATATATATATATATATATATATATATATATATATATATATATATATATATATATATATATATATATATATATATATATATATATATATATATATATATATATATATATATATATATATATATATATATATATATATATATATATATATATATATATATATATATATATATATATATATATATATATATATATATATATATATATGATATATATATATATATATATATATATATATATATATATATATATATATATATATATATATATATATATACGTGTGTTTTCATTCCGGGTGTACATCCGTTCACTACTGTCGTTCTGAAAAGAACAGTTTTCTGAAGAAATACCAACATCACATTTGGCATTTTCGAAGCTTTTTTTCTGCGACGTTTCCGTTTATATCCCCACCCGGGACCAAAGGTTATATCTGCGCGGCCGTTGGTCGTTAATCATGTTTTCAGGATGATGCTGTTGTTGTTGCGCTATTTGCGCTTGAGTTTTTGCGATTTTAGATTTGTCGATTATTGTCTTCCATAATGTTGGTAGTTTCGTCCCTTTTATTCAAATCACCTTGTTTTTCAATTTCCATGGCTTCTCGGATTATTCTGGTCTTATAATGTTCTATATTGGCAATCTCCCTACACCTATCGAAATTTGTTTTATGGTCGGTTTCCTGATGATTATGAGTTTATGCTCTTCCACTGGTGATTATGAGTTTATGCTCTTTCACTCTTGCTGATATTCGCCTGTTAGTTTGCCCCACGTACATTTTTTCACAGTTCTGGCACGAAATGCTGTATACTCCGTAGTCCGTGGTTTTCCAGTTTCATTTTATCTTTTGGGTTTCCAAGTAGTTTACTTATAGTTGTTTGTGGCTTGTCTATTGTTTGTATGTTGTGTTTCCCAAGAATTCTTCCGATTCTGTCTGTTGTGCCTTTTACATATAGTAAGACTACTTGTTTTTTTTTAGATTTTGAAATATTTTATTAGGTCGCCATTTTGTTTTGCCATCTTGGATTCGTATCAAAATGTTAACCAGTTAATTGGATAATTAGTTTTGTATGTCGCCAACTCAATCGGAGAAGTAGTTTTTATCTATGCCTCGAGACAGACTGACAGTCACACCGATGGAATTTACAAAATATGTGTTTTGGAATCTAATTACCAACATTTTATTTTGCCGCCATTTTGTTCCGCCATCTTGAAGTTATACCACAATTTTACCAGTTCATTTCTATATCACACTTAATTCTTGCACAAAATTTGAAATCAATCTAATAAGTAGATATTTTAGGCTGATGTTTTAAATGTTTTATTTAACCTCCATTTTGTTTTGACATCTTGAATTCGTACTAGAACTTTACCAGGTCATTCCTACGTAATACTTGATTTTTGCGCAAGATTCGAAGTAAATTAGACAAATAGTTTTTAGTAATAATGATTTGTAACATTTCACTAGGCCGCCACGCGCCGGCGCCGTCTTGTTTCCGCAAATTGATTTTTTACCGAAATGTTTCCGGGCCATCCATAGGACCGTTAATTTATGCCGCGAACAGACCAACTGAAGTAAACGTCCGGTGTCGGTCATCGAGGTTTTTATTGTTTTTATGAGTTATACAGGGTGAGTCGGGAGGATCGCCCCAAACTCCAGGAGTGTGTTCTATGAAAGATACTGATTTAAAAAAACTCATATGTTCTTATTCGATTCTCATTTGTTTTCAACTTACAGCATAAATTAGAATATAAACAAGATCTAACAAATTAACGTTTCAATCATTAGATTTCATCATATTAAATGTTCAAAAATGCCCCCATTGAGCTCTAAACATTTTCGGCTTCGTCTACGTAGGGCACCTGTTGCTCTTCTAATTGCCTCATGCCTTTCTTTAATTTCATCTGCAATATTTTTGATACGCTGAATAAGTGCTTCTCGAGTGTCCACTCTCACTTTGTACACTTCATTTTTTAACCAGCCCCATAAACAGAAATCGAGTGGAGTGAGGTCAGGAGATCTTGGAGGCCAAATAATAGGACCACCGCGACCAATCCAACGCCTTGGAAACCTCCCGTCTAAGTGTTGCATGACTTGATGTGCGAAATGTGCTGGAGCTCCATCATGCTGGAAGTACATTTGCCTTCTGATGTTTAGGGGAACATCCTCCAGTAGTCCTTGTAATTCATTTTCGAGAAATTCACAATAGTAGTCCCCTGTGAGGCGATTTTCCAAAATAAAAGGGCCCATGACATAACTATCTATCATACCACACCATACGTTTACCGAGAACCTATGTTGAAAGTTGCTCTCGACTGTTGCATGCGGATTTTCCTCTGACCAGACATGGCAATTGCGACTATTATTAATACCGTCACGAGTAAATGTTGCTTCGTCCGTGAAAAGTATGCGCGATATAAGATGACGATTATTGTCTATCCACCGACAAAACTCCATACGTTTGGCAAAATCTTCTGGCTGTAGGTGTTGGATTTTTTGTAAGTGGTAAGGATACAAAACTTGCTCGTGGAGCGTATTTATCACTCTTTTTTGTGGAATGTCCAACTGAGCAGCCATTCTGCGTGAACTGATGATGGTTGCATCTTCTTCTACTAGGTCCAGAATATTTTCTACTTCTTCTAAAGTTTGTTGAGTAGCTCTTTCAGAAGTTGTGTTGGCACTGGGAAGTGTTCCGCTTTCGCATAGTTTGTTGAAAACTGTCATAAATACTTTCTTATCAGGATGACGTTGAAATGGGAATGGTTGACGGTATTCTTCAGCTGTAGCATTCCCATTGCAACAACCATAAACAAATATCATATTCGCATACTCTAAGTGTGAGTAAAAATTCGGCATTTTGGAATATGTTCAACAGCTCGAATTCAAAAATGACACTGACAGGTACGAATTCAAAAATGACACTGACAGGTATAGTACCAGTAAATGGAACATTAACTTATTTTGATTTCTAAGCACCCTATAATTATTATGTTGTATGTATGGAATTATGCTTGAAATCTTATTTTTGTTGTAAGTTGAAAACAAATGAAAATCGAATAAGAACATATAAGTTTTTTTAAATCAGTATCTTTTATAGAACAAACTCCTGGAGTTTGGGGCGATCCTCCCGACTCACCCTGTATATTATGTGTGTCTATGTAATTTTTTTATTTGTAATTGTTCATAACTAATGTTTTAATACTACATAAAAGAGCTTGAAAAAGGGTTAATATAACACGGAACATTGCTATTGAAAATAGTGGATTTCATTTTATACCTTACTGCAGTCTCATGACCCACGAACTAATGGTTATAAGCTTTCAATGAACACGAAATACCTAACCAAATTATCAACAAATTTCAGCAAAACATCAAAGCGCAAGTTAATATAAAAAGAGCAATCTGATATTACCAATAAACCCTCCAATTTTTCTTGTTCTTGCTATATTATTAATGAAGTACTTATAATTGTATGATTACTTAATATCTGAATATAACATCTTTTTTTTTCAATTATTTCCTTTGGAAGAAGTGTTAATATTTTAAATACTGTTAAATTTAAATACGTTAGGATATCTTTTACGCTTTTCGTAATGAAATAAAACCTCATTGAAACTCACATTGAATAGTAATAAGTCAATATTCTAAAACTGGTTTTTTAACATTATTATTGAAAATGATTATTTTTATTTTGGGAGTATACGATCTTCATCGCCGAAATTTTTTTCCTTGTTGAATCGACTGTTTGATAAGGCATCTGATAATTGTGATGACTCACCTGATGTGGCGCCTGTTATCTCTATCTATATTTAGTTACTTCTGCGTGCCTTAAAATATAAGAGAAGTAAACTATTTTTTTTATCGCCGTTAATCCACATAAAATATAACATTAGGAATACTTCCCAATGTTCAAACTGCACCCACAATATTACGTTTCTATAGTAACCAAACCCCCCTATACATTATCCACTTTTTGTGATAAAAAATGTATTCAAAATTATTAATATTAGCTTTCTTTAAATGATATTATTGATATTTTTCGTGAAATTTAATTAGTGATAAAAAATATATATATATATATATATATATATATATAACTCATGGCTAAACAGTGTTTTTTTACTCGTATGCTTTATAGCACTCGCAATCGCTCGTGTTATAAATGGTACACATTGTAAAAAAAACACCTTTTTAAAATACTATTATTTGGGGATAAGGCTATATACTTCCCTGGTACAATTTATTTGTGTCACGTGTACAACTAAGAAGGGAGGTCGGCGATATCTTGGGATCTACGAAAAAAAGTTTACAAATATTGAAATTAGGAAAAAAAATTGGTTTATACAATGTGGTCCGTTTTTATTATTACTGAAACACATATATTTTTTATGAATTCACCCTGTATATTAATTAATTTTCTTATTTTGGTAATAATTAAAAAAGCTTTTGTATAACCAATAGTGGGTCCAAATTTTTTGTTTTCGACTTTTTGAGGTTTAAACTGTCACTTCGGCAACTTTAAAACCCTATAAGGCCCAAACTGTTTTTCTTAGAGCAAAATGGTTTGCACTTCCCAGTATTAGTTTGAGATTATCTATCTTTTGTCACTTGTTTTCGCTTTAAAGTAAGTCATAATTTTTTGACATAAACGTTTTGCTCTAAGAAAAACTGTTCTGCCCCTACAGGATAAAAAAAGGCACTTTTTAAACCTTAATAACTCAAAAACAGATGAATTTTAACTTTTTTTACTAAACACAAAAACGATGATCCAGTATATAAGAACCTGACATTAATTTTTTGTAAAAAGCTTTTTTTTAGTAACTCTTCTAGATTTTAAGATAGCCTCCTTTGTTAGGTGTAACCCCAGTCATATAATTATTTGGTAGTAACAATAACTTTATACAAATCCTATAAACTGTAATTTATTTTTTTAAGATTTTACCAAACTGCTCTATGGAGTAAAATTCTGCACGAGGGAAGTTCTGGGTAAAGTAGTCTCTAAAAAATAAATGTTATCATTTATTATTTTTCTCCACGGAAAAAAGGTTTTATTCCAGGAAATGGAATTTTACTAAATATTTAAACATTTTATTAAGAAGCCATTTTGTTTTGCCATAAAGAATTTGCACAAAAATTTTACCAGTTTATCCCTATCCCTTTTATTTCACACTTGATTTTTGTGCGTTGTGTGAATTTTTTGGCACTGAATTTTTAAAAATTTCATTAGGCGACCATTTTGTTCTTTCCGCCTTTTTGGTTTCATAACATTTTAACAGTTTTTCTCTATATTACACTTGCTTTTAGTGCAAAATTTCAGATCTATTCTATAAGCAGTTTTTCTGTAGTGATCTTTTTAACATTATAAGGCTGCTATTTTTTTCCGGTAGATTGGATCTTCACGAAAATGGAACCATACCATCCCCATATGAGCCTTAATTTTTGAACAAAATGTGACTAGGTAAATAATTTTTGAGTTCTGATGTCTACAGACAGACCGATGGCAATAGGAGAACGTGTTTTTCGGGAAAAAATCGTGTTTTTCTTCGTGATTTTAGTGATGCATGTATTGGGATCTCGGAAACTATGAAAGATAGAAAAACGATTAAGAGAGCAGAGTTTTACAGAATTTTGTTGGTAATTTAAAGACGCCAGCGGCGTACTTCTAACTAATAATTGTTTTCTACATAGAAAATGGCTTTAAAAAACTCTTTACAGATTTTGAAAAAAGTTACAAATAAAACTCTGCAGGCGTCTTTAAATCGTGAAAATTTTATTTCATTGTTCACAAGCATTTGTTTCAGTACCAGGAATTTCAATTCCCAAACGCTTAGACACAAACTTTTTTATAATAAATTTCATTATAATTAGGAATTCACTCCTTCAACATGTTCATTCTCTCAAGGGCACTTATAATTTGAAGTACCATTTGATCTGAAGGATGTAGGCAATAGATTTCCTGGTTCTATATTATTATTATACATAATTACTGTGAGTTCGTATTCAGTTATTGTAGGAGATTACTTTTATATTTACCATTATGTTGGGCGGGTTTACGATGGACTTCGGTCTTCCATAAATAAATATAAAACAAAACCCTCCGAGACTTGAGAAATAACACAAAAAAGGTTCAAAACGTTCTAGCAAGAAAAAATTTTTTTGTTTATTTTTAGCACTTATTCCTTTTTTCTCTACTTTTCTTAGGTTTGCCTGTTATAAGATTGCCTTCTTAATCCGAACATCTATAAAATGTCTCCCTCTTTTCTGTAAAAAAATATGGTTACAATGCACAGGGTATAAAGTGCTCAACTCAATAATTCTCGCATTAACTCACCTTCAGCTCAATAATTACCCTCGTTAAAAGACAAATTTATAGTTTTAAAGAAACATGAATGCGTATGGACGGATAACATTTGTTTAATGGTCCATAAAAGAGAACAAAAACGTCTGCTGTTCGAGCTATTATGTAAGGCATCGAGTGCCCTTGAATCAAGAGTTAAAACATAATACACATATTTTGGTCAACCGTTTCTTCACAGTAAATATAACCTTTACACCCTCTCCATATCTTCATACCGAGACTGAACTTTCGACATTGTTTTCGTCTCGATATACTCAAACCGTTGGTTTTAAAGTCAATGCTTATCCTAACAAAGATCATCATTATTTTCTTAGACAATAACTTTATTCCATACAGCCAAAAAGATTTAAAAAACATCAAGACCTAAAAATGACTAATTTTACACAGCGAACATATCGATATGTTATTGTCGGGTTACCTTTTATTTTTTTTCTATTTTTCAGTTTTTATGTTTGTTAAATATTTTGAGTATATTAGAAAGTTAAATTGATTTAAAGTGGAAAAATACAGTAGATTTGGATATACGCTCTTAAATGTAGTTGTAGAAAAGAATATCGTATAATGCGTTTAAGGCATTTTTCATATTTATTTATTTATTTATTCAGTCAAGTACATCACAGAGAGCAATTTCCAAATAGTACAATAAAAAAATACAATACAGTACAATAGCACTGAACAAACACTACTCATCAGGTACTAAGAAATATAAAATTATATATATATATATATATATATATATATATATATATATATATATATATATATATATATAAATTGAAAAAAATTATAAGATTAAACAAATTGGAAACATTTTGTAGACCCATACACACGATACAAATATTGGAAAAATCAAGAAGCGTACGACCAAATTTATTTTCAGAACAAACACGGTGCAGAAGTTTTCAGTCACGAGAAGAAAGGAATAATAACTAAAATAGATGACCATGCATTTCTGATTTTAACTGAGTTTTTAAAGTTTGTTTAAGTATTTTGAAATGTATCAAAATCCGAAAAATGTTCATTGTAATTTCTTAAAAGCCTATCAGAAAAGCATGATAAACCATAGTTATTTCATGAGCATATAATTATAATATAGAGTGTTTCATTCAAAAAAAATATACGCTTTTCGGTGTTTATTTGCTTAAAAGAAGGATATTTCATTAAAACGTATCCACCTAGTTAATCATTTCTTTGGTGAAAAAAATAGAGCCTTTCTTGGATTGCCTTGCTTTCTATATAGACTGCCTAGGTATCTATGTATAAAATCTATGTTGGATTTTTTAAAAATAAAATTAAACCTACCTAGTATCCGAAGATATGTTTTTACTTTTGCTTTCCTAAAAAATGATATTCTATCTATATAGTCCAACAGGCACTATATAAAGAGAGTATCTTTGCCACGCCTTCGGAAAATAATGTTTTTTATCTGATTTGTTTAATTTGTGTTTAGTTATAAATTTCGCTAAAAATGTTATAAGCGTTTTTTAGTTATAGAATGTAGAGTATGAAATTTATTTCATTTCGTTAATTTATTTATATACACGGTTGCAGGGGCGTCCGTAGACTCAGGGGGAGGGGGTCACGAAGAGAAAAGCCAACTTACTAATAAAAAAAGTACAAAAAAATGTCTGCAGTTTTATATTGGTACCAACAGCCAACTATCACCGATATACACAAAAAATGTCCTCTTTATGCTACAGTAAGTTCGTTATCGACGTCGGTTCTGCTTGTTCGTAAATTTGTGTCGTAATTTGCCAACTCGTAACAAAATTTACCCAACTCAGCCACAATTTAGCCAACTGCTTCAAGACATAGCCCCCCCTCCGTTATGACGCACAGTGGTTTAACTACAAATTTTGGGGTCTCCCGCAATTTTGCATAACAACAACAAATTCAACAGCAGAACGGAAAAACAAGTAATGACTGGACTCCCTTATACATATATGCCTCCCCATATTGCGGGGGCTGGCGGGGGTGTAGCTCCAGTGGCCCCTGTAGGGTGGTAGTGTTTTAAACATACCGATTAAAAACCAGTATTTAAAACGTATTTAAAACACCATTTTTGTTTATTTAGGGTTTATAAAATTTAGTATTTTAAACATCACTCTGGAAGTAAAAACATGTTAAAAAGAATTTTAACAAAAAAAAAACGTGTTTTTTTTCAACCCTGTAGAAAGTGAAACTCTGTCTCCTTAGTAAGCCTTTATTTTTTATACTAGGCTTATTCAAATTTATTGTGAAAATAAACTTGGTATGAATATATATATTTGGTATCTTTACAACTATTAGTATCTATTTTGTATGTTTAAAAAAACTACCTCCAAAACTACATATGTGGATTTAATTAAATTGTTCATTTCTTCCCAGTTTTTCCTGTGTGAGCCCCGTTTTTTTCCAAACTGTTAAATCTCTACCGCTGAGGCAAAAGTGCGAGCGAGATTCGGTTAAAAAATTTGTACAAATAATTTAAGCTTGTCGACCTTCCGGAATCTCGATATAATTAGATTATGTGTAGTAGACTAAACTATTATATTACTAAATTATTATTTAACAGCGTATTCCGAAAAGATAATATTCAGTTTAAGTTTTTGAAAATTAATTTTATAGCAATATTATTTAGGCATCTATTTAAAATATATTGGCAACCCAAACCTTCGAAACACGTCACCGTGTTTATAACGTTTAACTATTTTTAAACTAAATAAATACAAAAATGTAGAACACAAATTACTACAATTTCGTATAAGTAGGACAAGTGCACGAAAGTTATTTGACTTTGCAAAACATGCAAGTGGTAATAAACAAATTGTGTAGGTAGATGTCATTAATGCGTTATTTAGTATTTATCAATATTTTGGTATATTATATATATATATATATATATATATATATAAATACAGGGCAGTGGCTTATATAAATATTGTTTCAGGGAAGGGGGGGGGGTGATATGATGAAAATCTTCAGCAACCAAAAAAAATGTAATTCTTTGATTGTATTGACTCGTCGTTTTTGATTTGAGAGGAAACTTTTTTTAACAACTTTTTTCTTCCCTGTAGGTTTAACCCCCTAGCTGGGGGAAGAACAACACTTTGAATAGGGGACAGGGGTCGAACAATACTTCTTTTTAAAGGTCTTATCGAGTTCTTAATGACCATGTAATTTTGCCTTACTATTTTCAACTACAACGAGATGACAGCTTATATATGTATATATATATATATATATATATATATATATATATATATATATATATATATCTATACTAAAATCAATAAAAATGCGCTTTCACGCACCTTTATCAAAAGTTCTTGGCCGGAAAAGATATATGTAAATAGCAAAAATATATAATTTGTTGCAGCTGCAGAAATTATATATTTTTGCTATTTACATATATATATATATATATATATATATATATATATATATATATATATATATATATATATGTGTGGGATTTTCTGTCAGTTAAAAAATACACAATTTTACCTTCTCAATCAGCACAACACTTGGTTAAAAAACCTTTATTTATTAATGGTTTATTTATTAGAAACAAATTTAAATATTTTATATATGTACTAGGCTTTGAATGTTTTACAACTGAAAATGTACCGTATCGTACAACTACTAAAATTTATTTTGTAACTAATTCTATCTATTTAAGGGAGAACTGCAAGCAAAAAGTGAAAATCCAGCGACAAGGTCTAGTCAAGTTCAAAGTAAGATGAAAGGGTACCTACGTATTAGAGAAAACCTCCTGCACGTCTGACCTCAAAAAAATCAACAAAGGATCAGTGCAAGGCGGTAAAGAGCCATTTTGTGGAAAAAAAATTATATGCGACGGCATTTGTGTCAAAAAGTGGTCAAGAAATCGAAAATAGACAAATCTATTTCTATTTTATAATTCTAGATTTGATTTTTTCATAAAAATTCGCATTTAGCGCATATCTCTTATAGTTTTAACATAATATTGCAGCGGCGGAAGGCTTGCAAATGATCCATAATACTGCGTGCAGTTCCCCCTTAACAGAATGGTTTAAATGGAGAAATCTATCTAATGCAGAAAAAAATTGATATTTTAGTTTATTACATTAGAAATGAAAGAAATGCGAAAGACGCCACTAACTATTTCGAATATTATCTTGAGTGGCAATAATAGAAGTTACTTCTGAAATCTTGTCACAAATTTATTAAATTTTAGCAGTTTTGACAACATATATGTAGATCATAACTGGAATATTCAAGAATATTTTAATGAAACAAGGACAGAGAGCACAATGTTTCTAAATCATCAAGTAGATAATATCATCCGTTTAATGTAAGAGCTTCGAGAAATGTACGAATGTAGAAGAGATACACATTTTAGTAACTGCGGAATATTTAAAACAGACATAATCACCATTACAGGGCTACCTAAATCCTTAATTTCGTCAACAACGTTCCAATGTGTGGTTTGGAATATTTTTGGTAAGAAAAATATTCGATTATGTTTAGATAATATTTGTTGCATAATTCTTAAAATAGAATAGAAATAGAATAGAAAATAGAATCGCGCGGCCGCGGCGTTACGCTTTAATTTATCCTTTAAATCATGATATTTTAGAGAACGTAACATAACAAAAATATCTTTGTTAGGAAAACTCAAACCTAATGTCTTTTTTACAATTTTTGGAAAACAAATGATTGGATTAATTATTTAAGATCAAAGATTGACAGAATAAAAATACCTTGCTAGGCTAGAAAATTAAATAATATTTGCAAGTGGAGGCCTGGGACTATTTAATCAATTAAATAGAATAGTTTATGATTTCAAGGTTACCATTCTCATATTTTAGACGAGCCCAAATATTTTTAACTTCGGTGAAAGAATACTTTTTACCAGTGACCCAATACCCTAGCTAGTTTCCGTGACCTCATCACCTAGAATTTTATTTATAGCAATATGTAAAAAAATAAAATATAGGGATTTGACTCCTCAGGGGGTCCAGGATAAACTAATTCGAGCATTTCTTGGTGTTTAATGGAGCTTAGTTAAAAGAGTATATGAATTTCATATTATTTATTCTATATCAGCGATTATTTCTATGATTCAGTGTTGACCGGTAATGTATTTTTCTTAAAAATTAATTTTTGTGTTACTTGCAATAAAATAAAATTGTGCAATATTTCACTGACAAAATCCAACACGGCGGCCATAAGAAAATGAAAAGTTAATGATGGTTTCAGAAAACCAGAACGTCGAAATCAAAATTTGATTAAAGAATCAGAATCTATGAAAAAAATTATTTCAAGAATGTTTTTTTACAGATTTAAAAAAAATATTTAAAAACAATAAGATATGACAGTTTAAAGAAAATATATAATTTCGGTTTTTCTTCCTCACGCATCCATCACCAATTCTGGACACTATATATATATAATAAACAAATTAAGGACAAAAAAGGATGAAATTCTCACAAGCAAGTTCAAGCTCAATTAAGCGTGGTCAAGTTCTGCTTTTTTATGGATCTAAAAAAAGCATTCATTATATATATCCGTGATAAACGAACACCAATTTGAATAACGCCTCCGGTTCTGATGGTAATGACGTGATTGGCGGCTAACTATTGTTGCGGCACTTAATTCCGTATTTACACAAATCACGCATTTTTTTTTATTACGGCATAAAGGTTAAGAAACATACGAAATTGACATTAACAAATAAGCCATGCTTTCTTGTGGAAGCCAATTGTGCTTCATCTCCGAGAATATGCTTTAGATTAAATCCCTATCCCTTTTATGAAGTCTGGTGCATGGGAGTAGCCAGAAATTTGCTTAAGGATGATCACAGCAAATCCAATTTACCTAGTTGCAAAACATCTAGTAGGTGGTAGTTAATGTTAGGACGGTAATGGACCGTAATGGTTCTAAGTTGACTTTTTAAAGGAAGAATGTAAACGGATTTGTTGCTTGTAGAAGATTTTATGTAATTGTTTTATAAGGGTTTTAGGTTTAAACATCCAGTATTCTGATAAACATCAAATTTAGTTTGAATTCGGTATAGAGCAGACATGTCAAACTCAAAGTCGCTGGAGGGCCAAAAGCATGAAGACCATCGACTAGGTGGGCCGCAAAACCTTATCTTCTTAAAGAAGACAAACTACTGAAAATCTTGAGAAAAAGTACTATTATAGGACAAGTCTGTTTATTAAATTTCCAATAAAAAGGACATTACAAAAAACTACAAACATTAAATTCTTTTGCCAGATATTTGACATATTTTGCCTTTAATTAAGTTGTCTATTTGTGGCGCGAATTTATCGGCGGAAATAACTTTTAAAACTGCGTCCAAGTGTGCATCCGTCAATCGCGATCTTGCGGGAGATTTGTTTCCTTTCATGAAAGAAAATAGTTGTTCACACTTATAGATAGCTATTGACAGGATTTTACAGGCAAATTTTCTCATTTCTTGGTATTGAACAGGCAAGTACTTATAAAATTCGAATGTACCAACACTATCAAATTTTTGTTTTAAATGGGTCTGACACTGAATCTCAATTACTGGCATTTGCAAGTGAGGGAGAACTTTATCAATATCGATAGTGAAAAGACCAGTAACTAGAGAAAAATTGTTTTCTTGGGTCTTAAAATCCTGAAAACGCTTCTGAAATTCTGCCAGAAGGCTTCTCATTTTCTCTGAATATATTTTGTATGATATTGGGACACTTGTGCTTTCCTGATATGCCTTATAAGTCAGAAAATGTGACAGATTATCCTCTGCTAACTGTTTTTCCCACAACATCATCTTACACTTGAAAGCTTTGACATGATCACGCATATCTGTAATAACTTGACGTGGTCCTTGCAGTATCGTATTTACGTCCGACAAGTGTTTTGTGATATCCACCATAAATGAAAGATCTTGTAAAAAAGGTACATCGCATAATAAGCTGACATTTTCTCCTTTTGTTTCCATGAAAACGCGTATTTCTTGTTTGAGTTTCCAAAACCGGTCGAGTACCATAGAACAGGAAAGCCATTGCACCTCTGCATAATAGGTAAACCTGTGTACTCACTTTCTAAATTACGTAAAAATGCAGAAAACTGTCGCTGATTAATTAATTATGAAGTTTATAATTTTTTTCACTGTCTTTAAAACACTTTCCAATTTGATCACTTTTGAGCATAAAACTTCTTGGTGGATTATACAATGAATATGATGAAAATCTGGTTTGTCACTGCCCGTTTCTCTGATCTTTGTGCATAATATATTAACGAAGCCATTTTTTACTCCAGTCATTGATGGAGCTCCGTCTGTTGCAATGGAACACAGTTTTGATAAATCTCAATTGTACTTTTGCTGAAGTCCATAAACAGCATTGAAAATATCCTTCCCAGATGTTGTATCATGCAATGGTACTAATTCCAGTAATTCTTCATACACATTGATATCTGTATTAACCGCACGAAGAAAAATAGCGAGTTGCGCCACACCACACATGTGGAGTCTTATATTGGCAGCCAACTCAGTAACTCTTTCAGCGCCAGTATTCCAGGACAAGGATATATTTTGAAATGCCTTCACGCTCCCGGGACTTACAATTTCCTCGGCCTTCACAAGGCACTCTTTTATAAGTTCACCTTCGCGATCAACTCCGACAGTACGTAGCTCGCTTGAAGGACAGATTCATTTTCTTGCTCTGGACGTGTAAACATAAGCTGCTGATCTTTCAACCGTGATTTTTAACTTATTTAACTTCGTTTCTGTATACTTGTTAAACATAGTTTTATGAATATTATAGTGACGTTTTATATTATATAATTTTGGGACACCGACTGTACTATTACAACTCAAACAAATAATTTTTTCTTTCACTTCACAGCAAAAAAAACTCTAATTCCCACTTTTCTTGAAAGATACGGTGCTCATCTACAAGTTTCCTCTTACTTCCATTTGGTTTTGCAAGAGACATGTTAAAAACTGTATCCGAAATAAATTATAATAAGTACTGTTAAGTTTTGTCACAATAAGTGCGCAACTCAACTCGAAACTCTATCGCAACTGACTCATAACTGACTAAACACTGATCGACTGAACTCGATCGAACACAGCTTATATATACGGATTGTGATTTCTCGAGTTCTTTCCAAAATGTTCAGATAGCGTCATTTGTGTTTTTGCGCGATAGAATTTTGTGGAACAAGCCAGATAACGTTCGGCTTTAGGTTTTAGGTTGAGCATGTGTAGTTCATCCTCCTAAACATAGATGGCACTATGTACAATTGTACATTTTATTATACCAATCGTTGTTGCAGCGGCGCGCGCTTTCAAAAACGGTTTTCAACTTGTTCGCGGGCCGCATTATCTGGCTGTTTTCAAAACTGATTTGGGCCGCAAAAAAATGCTCACTAGGCCGCATGCGGCCCGCGGGCCGCATGTTTGACATAGAGTTTGGTATAGAGTATCCGGTATAATAGATGTTGTTTTAGTGTATTCCAAACAATATTAAATAAACATTATCGGAGGACTTTATGGAACAAATGATTCAAGCAAATAGGAACCAGTTGGTGATACACAGATTAGGGAAGAACCGGGACCTATAGCTAAAGAAATATCAGCTGAAGAATATCAACTCCATGCACCGTGAAAGGGAGTTAAAAACACTGCACCATATATTTTGTCGCTGCAAAGCTCTGTGTAAACAATAAGATCCGACAATTTAAAGAAAATACACCCTTTCGGTTTTCTCTGATATCTCTAATAGCTAGAGCACCAAATTTTCAGCAAATCAAAAAACTAGGACCTAAGAGTATTACTACCCTTGCCCTGTAGCTATTCTCCATGGTCTAATATGTAGCTAGGTTATGAATATGGGTCTAATAGTTAATATGATTAGGTGCACAATGGACCAGTTATAGCTGCTGTGTTTCTAAAAATAGAGAGATCCAAAAAGTCGAGTTGGTTCTATAATGAATAAATGAAACTTGGGCAATGGGAGAAATGCTGTACAAATATCTAAATGTCTATGTTGACAATTGTCTTTTTAGAAACAGATACTCACTTAAATTAGAATGGTGGTATTATGCTAACAATGAAGCATTAAACACTACAGAAATACTTCGGTTGGAAAGAAATCTGGCAATTAATACATGGACCTTTAGTGCAAGCTGGTAGATGGTAGGCAGAGAGTTTGTTAAGTAGCACGACATTCTGGGCTGAAGTACATATCTAGTTTACAATATGAATATTCACTCTGACGCCCTCTATTTCGAAGTAAATGCAATTCAAGTAGCAGAGTAGTTCTACAATAAATGAAATGTCTAATTAGATACTTCCTATATATTTTTGTCAGATTCTTGTGGACCTAATTGTATTTAATCTCGTTTTTATATTATGTACAGCACAATAAGCTACCTGTTTGTAATGTTGAAGACCTTGCAATACCCGTACGCGTATATCAAAGGACAACTAAACGAAAGAATCTTTACAACATTTTTTTTCCTTTTTAAAGTAGTATAAAAAACGTTTCATCAACGACAGACAAGGTCGGATCAAATCAAGGTTCGCGAATTTAAATTGTGTTATAACTTGTAACACGGTTCGCTTAAATAATCCGGTCACTCGCTCCGCGGTATTAAAGTCCGACTTTCTTCTCGGTGTGGAACATTCCGCAAAGAAATTACGTAAAACGGGCAAAACCGACCGCTATTGCCTCTTACCGTAGAGATTACGTCCTCATAAATTAGTTAATCTAAGCATGAGTGATATACTGCCCAAACCTCGAGATGAATCATGATAATTTTTTATTAATATCAAATTTTTTTATATTCGGGACCTATTTTAAATTTTATTTATGTTCGGATACAATTTAGATTTCAAACAGTTTTAGATGAAATCCAAAAATAAATCGTTGAACTTTGCAGATTTGAGGCAAAGCAAACAGACGTTGGCAAAACATTTATTACTTGATTGCTTAATACACTTTGTGAATAAGAGTGATAAAAATAGGAAATTCTTGGTTCGTCCATTTGGTCATTTTACAGCGAGGCAGGCACAGGAAAAGTGTAGAGAGCCAAATCAACTACCCTACGTGATATTTATAAAGCTGGTAAAAACTTCGACTTAGACAGAGAGTCCTTATGGATAATTCTAGCCACTGTCATATGAGTGCCCTACCTTTCGGAAAATATGGCTCTGAAGATTGTTTTAAGCTAGCAAACTATTGTCGAGTAGGGATACAGTATCGCCTTCACATTTTGTTCATACAATTAATTCTAGTTGACTAAAAGTTATCACAGAGGGTACAGCTTCGATGGAGGATTTTTAATCTTGAGAGACACTAAGAGCTAAAAACCTGACCGTCTTTAACCTGCATTTTAAAACTTTATTCTAGGAGATCAAAGGAACAAATAAAATTGTCCTCGTTTGATCTCTGCATAATAACGTAACACAAAGGGTTAAGGGTTTTGATTTTTGAATAAAAGGTCTCACCATTTTTTTATTTTCTGTATTTTTGAAGTATTTTCTAGTTTTTTTGTAGTATTTTCTTGTGTTTTCACTATTTTCCTTTAGTTGCAATTATTTTCAGGGTATTTCTCTAAGTATATTAATTTTTTTGTGTTTTATCAATTTTTTTTCTTTGAATTCTCTCATACTTTAAAAAAGATTTAAACGGAAATCGCAATCGTTTTGCTTATGTCATGCCATGTTTTGTAAATGTGATATTTGGAAAAATTATTTGTTCTATTGTTACATATATCGCCTTAAATCTGTGACTGTCAGGTGAGTCCTGATCTAAATTTAAACCTCTTTACTGAATTGAGCTTTACGTGTTTATTTTGCATTACAATAAAATCGGGTCTAAGTCTTAAACATGTCTTATTAATCTAGTGTAAAAGCTGGAATATGTATTTCAATCACTTCCACATGCTCTTATCGTATAGAGCAGAAAAAAAGTTGGTTATGATGTGTTAAATTTACTTAAACTAACAGTCATTCTTAAAAAGGCTAAACGATTTATTAATACAACAAAATATAGTCACTATTACCATAATTGTTATGTTTGGGTTGCGAACTCACATACTGGAAAATATCTTAATTTTAATAACAAATAGGTTTAAAAAAAAAAAAAAAACTAAATCTATTTTTAAAAACTCCATTGTTATTATAGGAAATATGGTAAGTAGAGGAGGAGGAATCGGTGCCTGATTTTCGAAAAATATTCAGTATTGATATTTCTTATAAACTCCTTCAATTGATACTACTTTCTAAATCATTACAGTGCATGTTTTAGTTTATCAAATTGTATTTTCTTTTTTCTTATGAAAAAATACCAACAAAAAATGTCATATGACCTTTTGTGATAAAACCATTATTTATTTAGATGTATATTTTTTATAGATGGCAAAATAAATAAATAGGTTATTTCAACTATTAAAAAATTGACATCGCATATTATAAATTTTTTACATAAGTAAATATTTTTTAGCTTTTAGTTTTTTATTATTTACTATGGGCGTACAATAATAATACCCTAATGTTCAAATTTTGTTCTTTGAAACTGTATGTAAGACTTCTTAATATTTAAAAAATAGAGACTAAAATTGTACAATTGCCTTAAAAAAAATGATTGGTTCAGTTAACAAAAATACCTGAAAAAAATTGCAGCGTTGCCGGATTAGGCACAAAGCATAAAAATGTAATTTCTTTTAAATAGTAACTAAAGAAACAAAAAGTACATTTTTATTCTTTGTGACTAATATGGCAACGCAATTGATATAAATTCACTTCTGGAATTATATGTCTGTCTCTTTACGTAGGGAAACTTGCCTAGGTCAGGTTTAAAAAAAACTGCCTATGACAGATTTTAAAAAAAAACCTGTAAATATAGAATGGTATATCACAGTAGGCGGTGCTTGGGCTTAAATGCATATTATAGCATTATTTGCCGATTTTTTAAAATACTGCATATTGTTGTCTGGTACCAAATTACTCGCAAAAAAATTTTCTTCGGCTAACCCGATGAGCCACTCTCATCCCATTGTTTAAGTGATGAGTGTAAAAGATGTTTAGCGAATAAGAGATGAAAAATCTTATTTTTCCTAGGCTTCTTGCACGTAAGTTAATAGTTGTCAAATCACAGCAGGTAAAATAAAAATTAAATAAAAAGTATTTTCTGTATTTTCTTGGTATTTTCGTCAATTTGTACACTCTTTTCGTCAGTAAAAACATAAATAAAAAGTCGGTAAAAACATAGATAAAAGAAAAATTATGCAAAATGCTGCACTCAGTGGACTAAATTTTGGGGCTACTTTAACTAAACAATTGAAAAAGAAGCACACGTTATTGTCACTTTCTATTTTAAATTGTACAGCTAATTACGATTTCGGTTAGAGTATGTTCCGTCCACTGCTGAACATAGGCCTCTCTAAATAATTTCCATTGATCTCGATCTTGGGCACTCTGGATCCCATTTGTTTTAATACGTTTTATATCATCATTTTCTTCCATCTATGTGTGTTGAACATCGTGGTCACGTGTCCCGCCCATCCATGGCCACTTTAACTTTATTCATTGATCTTTTTGTTTGGGTCAAAGTCTCGCAGCCATGTTAATACCGGCACGACACACTGATCAGAAACTTTCCGCTTCAGACATATAAGAATGTCAGACTCAAAAACATGATTCAGTTTTCCGAAAGCCGCTCACGTTAAACCAATTCTCCTCTCAATTTGGCAAGTCTGCCTATTTTTATTTCGTGGCCTAAATTTGTTTGTATTATCGTGTAGTCTGACACTTACTGTTGCATTTTGATACATGCTCTGTATTACGGCAGAATATCTATAGTCTATTTGCCAATCAGCAAGTGCGTCGAACATTTCGACATGTTTTATGAAGTAGAATTCCTTTTTGTAATCGATAAACACAAGTAAGAGTGGTCTATTATATTAATAACTGTCAGATGATCATATCCGCATCGAAAACCTGTTTGTTTCACGAGCTGACAAAGGTCCAGCCTAGGTATCAGACGCCTAGTGAGAATCTTTGTAAATAATTTGTACAGGTGGGGAAGTAAGCTGATAGATCTATAATTTTTAGATATGCGATGTTTCCCTTTTTGTGCATACTGACAATGACAGTGTTGTAGATTCTACAAGACATTTATTATTATCTCTTGTTGGTCTTTGGCTTCTTGATCATTCGGGCTTCCAAGTTTAGTTATTTCGATCTTTCCAGTTGCAAGTTTATTCTTCAGTATATTCATGCTTTTATTTTGTTCTATTTTGTGTTGAATTTTCAGTTATCTTTTCCAATGGCCCTCGAAATCTCTCTATTCAATAGTCTAAGCTATTTCGAGTCCTCTCCCTTATCCTGTCGCATACATCAGTGGTTCCGGGCGAGGTTTGGATGGTATTATTTATAGCATCTATGCTGATTGAATCAGTTTGTTTTGGACGAAACAGGCTTTTTAATGATGATGATTATGATTGTCCATCTTACGCTGAAGACATCTTACACAACGAGCCTTAAGTAAAATTCCGGCTGGACTTACTTTTTGAGTAAAAGGGCTCGCCCGCCTTAACATTCGTGTTATTACATTTTTGTCAGAACTGTCCAGAATCTAGAATGCTTACGGAACAATAATAGCTGTTTAGGTTAACTCTCAGTTTATTTAGATGTTAAAGATATGATTGATCGCCGCAGATATAAGCAAATATATATTGATTATTTTATGATTAATACTGTTACTTAATACCAAGGACAACTAATAATGTTTAATGTCTAAGAAAAACTATGACCTACACATATACACCTTGTCGACCTTGTATATATATGGCTTGTATAATGTTCCGTACGTCGCCCTTTCGAGCTATCTTTCTCTTTATTACAGAATACGTTGTTTACAAGGTTTGCTATTTCTGCAGAAAGAGATATCTCTGAATATAAATAAAATTAAAATATAATTCGAGTCAAAAGAACATTAGTTGAGCAGTGTATTTATTTTCTTTGCAGATGCTAATCTCATGCAGTAATATCCTTGGCATCAATTGCATTTTATTTTATAATGCAGGCGTGTTAAATGCGCAAAATCTAAACTGTATAGATTAATTTGATCAAAAGTGCAGTCCCAGTTTTCTCAGTTGTTCTAAACAAAGTCAATACATTTCACTTTACGTATTATCTTGTTCATAAGTATGCACTACAAGAATACGAGCATATTGGTACCAATTGCCAATGATCTTATACTTATTATTTATTTCCATTGACTAATTTCTCACGATGTAGTCTGTGGTGTAATAAGAGGCAACTGTAAAGCCGGTTTTTCTCTGATTTATATAATTTTTTTCGCGAAATATTCCAGAAAAGAAAGTCAGACTTAAATATAAGCAAGTGACCGAATTATTTAAGCTAATGTTGCAAGCAATAGCACCTGTATTAGTGTGTCTTGAACATATCAACCTTGTATTGTATGAGTATTGATGAGGAACTGTTTGTGCTACGTGGAGTACAGAAGTCGCAGTAGTTTGTTTACTTTCCTGTATATCAGCCCGCATAATAAAGAAGTTTTTTTACATTTTTTCAAATCGATTAGCGCCAAAAATAGTATAGATTTCTAGTTGCAATGTCTTGTTGAAATTAAATTAATATGCTGTGCGTAGATCTGTAATATTTTTAGAGTTAAAATTAAAACGAATATTGTATTTTGAGAACGTGCAATTCAGTTTCAGTCAAAATGAAAATAAAAATTGTTCGAGGTAAACATCTTGACATAAAAAACTTGAGGAAAAATAGTATAGATACATGTTTTTAAGCAACAATATTGTGGAAATGATTGACGTAGAGCAAAACATTTTTAAATATCTTGAAAACGTGTACTCGTTTAAAAAAAAATGAGGAAGTATCTTGAGGCTATAAAAATATTCAGACAAGTAGCACAGATCAAGATAGTTTTTGGGAACATACGTTAAATAAAAAGAACCTCAAGTTGTGATATCCCTGGAGTATATGTACGGGGAAGTACTATAACAAAGTGCAAAAGCTTTCACAGTTGGAGCCAATGGAGAAATCAGAAGGTATTATAAAAGAAAGGTTAGATAATCTATCATCAAGCACCTTGAGAATTTTAATTTAGACGCGGAGGAAGCACGGCTGATAGGCCTAAATGACTCGTATCGCCATTCCTTGTCCCGTACTTTATATAAACGCTAACAATTTCTTCCAATCAAGAGTTCTCAGCTCCTCCCTGGCTAGAATGGCTGATCAGAAGATTTTCCTTCTGAGCCTACCCTACCTATCGCAGATCCCTATTAAGGGTATAAGGTTTCCTTCCGTGTTCTACAACTACGATAGAATGGACTATCTCTTATTCTTAAGAAGTGGAGACGTCTATAGCGTCAGCAGTGACTGGTCAGTATTCCGACCATATTCGCAATGGTCTGCCACCTTCTGGACAGTAATCAGGTCGCGTTTGCTAGTGACAGTTCTGTTGTTTTGTTTTCAAATTAACCTTTGTTTCATGCTAGACCCATTGTTTAAGATCTAGGAAGTTTGTCTCCTTTTTGTCCTAGATAGGGTTCCTGGTTCAAGGGCGTTGTCGAGGAGAATTATTTACGCGCAGAAACTGATAACACTAGTCAGCAAATATGAAACAAAAATGCGATTGATGTTATAATGGCTGTACGGGGGAGTTTAAAGCATCCTGATTACGAACAACCAAATTTTCCACCACGTATAGATTTTGAGTTAAAAAATGCATAACTTTTTTGATTTTATTTAAAAAATTTTATATAATTTTTATATATTTTTATATATAAGTTCGAACGAAGATATAATCAAGATAGTCTAAAGGTAACAAGGTTTTATTTGCAAATGCTGACTTTCGTTCATATTTCTGATTGCTTTCCCTCATAAGAAACCAACAATAATCCACTATCATTGCTGGATCCCATCTGCCTTAGCAGCGTTGCTCCATTGTTAGTATGTCTTGGGAAAAATTAAATGGGAGTGCAAGAAGTGTATTTTAAGAGACATGCGACAGCCCATTTTGCAGTAGTTTTCAAGTAGCTCCTCTACAAGTTTTTCGTAATTTTCTACTTTTTTATTTCCTAAAAACTCCAAAACAATTGTCTTAAAAGTCCTCCACCCAACTAATTCAACATCACTTAATATTTGATCATACTTTTCATCCCTTAGTATTTTTCTAATTTGTGGCCAAACAAATATTCCTTCGTTAAGCTTAGCATCACTTAGATTAGTAAAAATGTGTTTAAGGTATTTAAACGCATCTTTATCTAATGCTTTTACGACATTTTTTATCAATCCCAGTTTAATGTGTAATGGAGGTAACAAAACTTTTTAACTTGGCTTGGAATAAATTGATCTCTCTGAAGCCATTATTTTACTTGGTAATGGCTCTGTGTTGCTCTACTGTCCCAAAGACAAAGAAAATACTAATGCTTGGTAAATCCACCCTGAAGCCCTAGTAACAGTCCTATGACTTTTAGGCCACCACATATCTGCCACTTACACCTTACACGTATCATAGCTTATTGCAATTTAGAATAAATAAGTGGCATAATTTCGTATGTTTCCTTCGTGTCAACTACATGCGCAAGTGGGTTAGACGGTCTTTTGTTATCAGTATGGAGCAGAACTGCTTTGAAACTTATTTTAGAAGAATCTATAAATAAGCGCCATTCGTCCGGGTTATGTGCAAAGCCTCATTTTTTCCATAATACTATTTGGATGAACACACATTTTATTCTGCGTAGTAAAAAACGAGGATAGCTCCTGGTTACGGTTCCTAATATTGTAACTTTGTTTCCAGTGGCTAGTAAATTCCATTGTTGTAATCTTGAACCTAATAGTTCAGCATTCTCTTTGGACAAATGGAGGTCGCGAACTAGATAATTTAATTCAGTTTGTTGGATTAAATGAGGTACTTTTTCTTCATTTTCGGGAAAATAAGAACATTTTTCTTTTCTGATTCGTTATTGGATTCTGCCTTATTATCATACACATCAAAAACATTACTTTTTACACCACAGTCGCAAAATGGCTGTAAACTAGTGTAATTAGCCCGCTCATTTGACGTTTTGATCCCGTGCAGTGAATATCCCTGAAGATGCCTCGTGCAATCGCAGGCGAAACGTCAGAAAGTACCATGTTTGCCAAAATAATTTTCTTCGGATAATGATTCGTTGCTTAACATACTGCAATATATTGCAATGTCTAGACAAGTATCGCCACAAGAGCAGAATTATAAGCAATAAAAATTTTTTTATTGCAATTGTATACAAATGAAAAAAATTATTGCTTTTGAAATGATAGAGATGCTGAATATTTATTTTATACTTCAATTCTTGTACAAATCTTAAATAAATACCTCTACCAAATTTCGACACGAAACTGATTCCATCGCAAGGTCAGTCTCGAGTTGATTTCAATCGAGGAAACACTAAACTTTTCTTACTAAAAATATAAATCAAGTGGTCGGTTTAATAAGCTGGCTCTTTTGATATAAATATTTTAACTAGATGTATTAACCGCAGTGACGTTAGATGACTAAACTAACCAAATAAAAATAGTATATTTCATTACTGTTACGCATAATTTCTATAAAATCAGAAAAACATTTTTTATAAATCCGATGAAAGATGAAGGGGCTCTGTATTAGTACCACACAGATGCCTTATGTTTGCCAATTTTAAAGCTTTGTTAACAACGTCATTAATACATTGTTGTTACTTTTTGATTGTCTGTATTTTATTATTACAAATTTTCCCAAAATTATTTAACCGGCATTTCAGACAAATGTATTAAAATTGGAAAAGTTAAACACTAGCCAGGCTCGATATTATTATTCATGCTAAAATTTAGATGAATTCCTGCTCAAGTCGCCATTTGTCGAAGATTCGTTCGTATGATAGATTCATAAATATTAATGACTAATATTAATAAATTAGTTTTTTTTGCCATTTAATACCCTCCGTAAAAATCAACTAACATGAAATTAGATAAATTAAACTGTTAGCTGAAAACAATACATAAACTAAGCCACTTAATTAGTCTTTGTGTATTAATAAACATAACTGGAACTGAACTAAAGAGGTCCAGTTTAACATATCCATTAAAACATTGATGAGAAATATTCAACAAATCCAAAAATTATGAACCCACTTCTACCTGTATCGTTGCTATGAAAATAAGTTTGCGTTTTATACGTTTTTGTTGACTGTTAGTATAGATGTCAAAGTGAAAACATAAGAGTTATTTGACTTTTAATCAAGTTTTGAGTAAAATAGAGATCGAGGAGGGAATTGGTTAGAATATGATTGATTGAGTACCTGAAGACATTATGTACAGGGTGTTCCAAATTTGACTAAATGCCTGAGAAACTGTAACAGATAAGTTGCTTAAAAAAGGGCAAAGTTGCGTCTTGGAGGGCTGAAATAATTGCCGCAGAAATCCGAAGAAAGAAACGAAAAACGGATTTTTTTATCTTATTTACAAAGGGATTGGAAAATAATTGACATTTTGGTATTGGTACTTTTTGTTCTCTATAAAATGACAATCAAATTTAAAATCCCACGTCTCGTCTTTGAGGAAATTCCATCGACTTCCTTTTTTTTAACACGGTCCCTGAGTGAGTTACCTGATTTTGAAACAGCCCTTTGACCTCTTCAAATCGACGATGTATCACACATTATATTCTGCTGACGTTTCGATGCCTAAATTACGTCTTCAGTGCACTTTTTTTCTTAAAAACTGCCTTGTTTTTTAAATAAGGTTTTTTTATTAACGTGCATAACTTAAATTATTTTAAATCTAATTAAAAAAAATATTTATTAGGTCTGAGTATTTAATTAATGATCCATTAAAATTTAAATGTTCGTATTTTTTGTTGCTTCTACTTAAACTCAACAACATACCCTTGAACAAGATCAAGCTTTAGTAACATGTCTATTTTTATATTAAGAGCAGTAGCGACTCATCAAGCTTTTAGTATAAATTACTTTTTATGAACAACAACATACTCTGGCGATTGTGTTCCTTAGCTGCTCAAAAATTTGTAATAAATATTTACCTTCATTAAAATGAATTGACGTTAAAACTCAGCTAACAATAATTTTTTAACCATCTAGACAACTAGCTAAGCATAAGGAAACTAGCTAGTTTCCTTATGATAAATTCAGTAAACCCTAAAAAACTAAATAGATTTCGTCAGTTTCACTTATACGGTAATCATTTATTTGTTAATCATTAATCAAAGACAGCCAAGATACAAATATGACACAGAAACTTACGACATTAAATTTTTTTACATGGGAAAAAGAATTTTTTTTGAGTCTTTTACCAGACGCTCCATTTTGCATATCTCTAGAAACGGCTCAGTAATTTTAATTTGATAGATTGAAAAAGAAGTGTAATTTTTTGATTGGTTTATTTTTAATGAGAGCAAATAATAAGATACGTAATTTTCTCTTAATTTGTATTTATTTTTTAAAGGTTTTTGATTGCCCCTTTAAGATTTTTTTTTCGAGAAGAGTGGATACACTGCAAACGAAGAGAACTTTAAACTCTAATGATTTTAAGTCGTATAAAATGTATGTGAATTATAAGGCTTAGACCGCGATTATGGGGGACAATGAAAGAAGGATGTATGTACATCGGTTACTCCTCGATGGTTTGACTAATTTTAAAGAGAATATTCAGGATATTACGGAAGTGGTCCCATAGCAAGCATATAAATGGCGGAATGGCGCCCGCTATTTTTGACAAGTTTTACGTGTTTAGGTGAGCGCTGTAGACTATATATTGTGTTTACTATACCATCAGGAAAAAAGTATGGGTGTTTCATATGGTTTTCGGGGTTTTTAATGGCACCAAGATCGAGTTTAAACGTAATAGGAATTGGTTGTGACGTAATTCAGGTTCAAAAGGACGTATGTTTAGGAAAAATTTCATCATCAATACCATAGTAGCATCGGTGCATCGCATCTTATTAAGAGGTGATGAATGCGTTCGAAAATCTATTTCTTATAAATAAGTTCAGAATTGGGGTACCTTTTGTTTAATAATGGATGTAATAATTTTGCATGCATTTAACTTTCTGCTAATAAACATTCTTGTTTTAAATTAGATCCTTTTACACTGAGCTTCTCCAATAAGATTATTTTAGGAAACTGAGATAATAGATACAAACTTATTTTAACAACAATTTGTTAGGTAATAAATATAATAATTATTTAAATAAATTCCAAAGTGTTAGAGCATAGGTATGAGAAAATGGTATACAGTCTCAACAGTAAAGTTAATTTAGAAACAGCGCAGCAAGATCTGAAAACGAATTACTGTTATTTATTTCACTAAAACATTCTTACTATTAATTTCTCATGAAAAAGGGTAAACACGTTCTAAAGAAGAAAATGAAACTAAATACATCAACGAAAACTGTTTATCTCAAACTTTACATTAGTACCGTGAAAACATTATTTATTCAATCTACTGAAGTTTCATTGTATTTACAATTTATTAATACATATGTAATTTTAATAAATAAAAGCACTACAACAATGTACTAATGAGGGAATATGAGATATTATAAGTAAGCCAAACTACTTTGTATCGAATTAAAAAAAATGCCAGCAACAAAATTTCTGATTTTATGAAGAATAAAATGAGGGATACAATTTATGTGATGTATGTTTAGGAGAAATATGTTAAAATGACTAGTTTACATAAAAAGCAGTTTACATATAGGAGCAGTTCAAAGAGGTCATTTTGACTATATTAACAACGTAATGTTGTATCAAATTAGAAAAATGGAAGTTTAACACTGTAAGAATATTATTAAAACATAAGGAGGAAAATATTATTGGAAATTAAAAGCAATTAACATCTCAGTTTCAGAGAAATAAACAATAATTTCTATAAATAATTACAAGCAATTTTCATCGTTTGACGTACAAACATCAGAATCCGTTTCAGCATTCTCAGAATTTTTTAAAGAAATAATCAGTGGCTCTGTGTTAGGTGCATCTCAAACCTTCGTTATATCCCAGGAATCTCTAATGAGTTTATTCACATGGGCATCATATTTCTTCCAATGTGCATTGGATGTTTCATCCAGTATCTTATCCCACGTAGCTCGTACTTCGTTAATTGTTCCTTTTAAGGGTAATATGTACTTATCGTATTTCCTCTTACATTCGGACCAAACCATTTCAATGCCATTATACTGGTAATGGTATGGTGACAGTTTTAAAATTTGAGAAATTGAATTGAATTTAAGAAAAAAAAAAATTGTAAAACATATTCGTCAAAATGATATATTTTTTTGGAGTTCCTTTAGAAAGAACTAAAGCCCAAATTAACTCCTTCGTCGCCTTTTGTGGATAATCCATGTTTCTGTTTTGCAACCATTCAATTAGGCCAAGACTTTTAGGAATTTTCTCAGAAAGGCCAGAGTGATAACTTGCATTATCCATAATAATCAAAGATGTTTCAAATTTTTATCTATTTGTAGACTATCACAAATAGTGTTATTTGTGATAGTCTCCCTTTTTAATCCTGCTTCGAAATACCAAGCTTGCATTTTTAATGAATCTATTCTCGTTGCAAGGGTGAATGACGATATAACGGTAACCTGAAAAGAAATTTCCATAAATGTCTTTCTAACAATCGAAAATTATCCAGTTAATACCCTCGGTTGTTTGTGTAGAACTGGTAGAAGGAGTATCATCCTGCCAACTATGTCTGAAGGCTCCTTTGCTGAATATCCATGTTTCATCTAAAAATACTGGAGTATAAGGTTCTTGCGATTCGATATTTCTTATATATTCACGCAAAAATTTCATTCTCTTCATTTGAATGTCGGGTAATTTTCCATTCCATTCCATCTGAATCTTATACTACGGCCCCAATTTCGCAAAGATGAAAGCGGATAATTAAAAAAACCGCTGAGACCTTCATTTAACTTCTTGTGTATACTGGCCATTGTAACGTATTCCGTTTTAACATACATCAGATAAATTGTATGCCTAATTTTATTCTTCATAAAATCAGAAATTTTGGTTCTGAATTTCGTTATTGTTTCTGATATGTTGCCTGAATATGTTTCGTCTGATTGAAGTCCATTTGTTTTTTAAAGCGAGACAAAGTAGCTTCACTTACTTAATGCCCCCGACTCGAGAAGCCCTTATTAGTACATCATTGTAGCCAATTGGCAATCCTTCTCTAAGCTCCTGCTTTTCCAACTCAAAATATGCCACCAATGAATGAAAATATTATTTTAACACTGACATTGACGAACAGGTAAAAAAATCAAAAGCGACAGTCATTTTATATTAAAATCTTTTATTGCCTACGTTTTCTATGAATTAAAAAGAAGTATAAGAAAATGACGTCACAGCCAACCTATTATACTATGGCACACGGTTCTGAAACAGTGGCGCAAGGGAGAGGTAAGGTAAGATCTAGCCTGTTTCATCTCTATGCATAGGCGTGCCTAAATACTTTAGCTGAAATATTAAAAAATACAATTTAGGAATTATTGGTGACAATAATTGTATTGCTTTATAATTCTAACCTGTTCGCTGTTTATTCATAGCCGTGCCTAAAACTTTAGCTTGAATAGTGAAAAATAGAGTTTAGGAATTGTGTATTAGTGTATTGCCATATAATTAGAAGAAAAAATATGCCAAAATATCTGTCTAGATAATGCATAATATTTTAAAATCGTTTTTAATTTTTTAGGAATATAGGTTTATATACTTAAATAAAGAAAAAAACGTAATCAACTAATAATGGGCTCACTTTTAATAAACTGTTTTCTACTTCCCTCATAAAATCCAAATATTGTAATCGTTAAGAAATCGCCCTTCCAAGTTTTTTCAGATCTTTATGTTTTAGGGTCCTCGTCGATGCCAAAAAAACATGTTTTTTTCGGCTCCATCGATCTGTCGGTCGATCAGTCTGTTCGCAGCATAACGAAAAACTTTATCCGATTGACTTCAAATTCTGGTCAAAAATTTGATAGATAGATAGATAGATAGGCGTTTATTTATATTCCAAAATATAACAAATAGGTATACAAAAAAAACCCAGTGGATGTGGAACAATGCCAGCAAGTAGTATTACAATTACTAAATAGCGACATATATAAAATACCTTGCTTTTTTCCTGCATCTTAGAATCTGTCATCATATTACAAATCCCTAGAATCATGAGTTAACTACCTATGTAGCTGCATTGAAAAACATTTTGGATTAAGAGAAAAAAAATGAAAAACAAACATAACAGGATACAAATACTCAGTTTCACATATGTACTTACAGTTTCTACAGTTACAGATTAAAGTACATATATTTGCAGATTAG
This sequence comes from Kuschelorhynchus macadamiae, assembly GCA_030620095.1. Classification (NCBI taxonomy): domain Eukaryota; kingdom Metazoa; phylum Arthropoda; class Insecta; order Coleoptera; family Curculionidae; genus Kuschelorhynchus; species Kuschelorhynchus macadamiae. The sequence goes on along the minus strand of JAUTXW010003727.1, from coordinate 824,881 downwards.
AATACCTACGTCTAGTGTGGCAACAATAATAAGTCATAGGGAGAGAAAAATTCATTATAATATTTCATTTTTGTCAAAAGCAAAGTAAAGTGTAAAAGGCCTTTTTACATAAGAATTTTCTTAATACATTTTTTAATTTTTGTTTAGGAAGTGTACGAACTTTCACTAGTACTGCATTAAATATTTTTTAATTGAGAATTCAACATTTTTTTTTGTAAATATGTAAAGTTGTATTTATCAGTACATCCATGACATAAGGAAATATCGCCAAGAAGGTCGAAATATTGTTTATATTGATGAAACTTGAGTGGATAATGACTTGACCTTTAAGGAGCGCTGGCAGAGTGAAAATGTTTTTTCTGGTGGGATATTGGTGCCTCTAATTAAAGTTATTAAAAAGATCTCCATTGTTTGGAACAAACAGAGTCCAAGATATACATACTAGTAAGAGTTAAAATATTATTTTCAATAAATACTTTTCTACAACTATTCTGCAGTCTTAATTTAAAAATAGAACGAAGACACATTTTTTTCAAAACAGAGATTCTAGCAACATCAACTGAATTTTCGCAAAAGATAAGGCCATATCTGATACTTGATTAAATAAATTCATGATAGCAGTGTATTTCAACTCCCAGAAAAGATATGTTTTTCTTTGATATTAACTGTTCATTATTGTACAAAATATTGAAATAATTATTTATTCTATTTCCTAAAATTCTTTCAGTTAAGGGTCATATGGGGATAAACTGGCAACATTTTGGTAAAAATTACAATATGGCGGAGCAAAATGGAGGCCTAATGAAATGTGTAAAAAGCTAGTACTAAAAAACTACTTATCCAATTTATCTGAAATGAGGCAAAAAGTATTACGTTGAAATGAACTGGGTAAAATTTACATACGATACTAGGATGGCCTAATGAAATATTTAAAAATCAGCCTGGAAAACTACTTATTAAATTAATTTGAAATGTTTTGCAAGAGTTAAGTGTATTAGAAAGATAAACGGGTAGAATTGTGGTACGAATCCAATATGGCGGAATACAATGTTGGCCTAGTAAAATGGTAACATCCAGGTATCAATCCAAGATGGTAGAAGAAAATGAAATATTTTTAAAAAACTTAAATTAAGCCCAAAAAAGCTAAAGTAATAATGTTAATAAAAATATTTGAATATACAGTGTATATTGGTTACTAAATGAATATGGGCGAAACTAAATTGGGTTACACTTCCCTATTCCTTGTAAAACGAATCATAACCAGGGAAGAAATTGAAAGTAAAGGAAATTTACCGATTTTTTTAAATTGCATAATGTATTAAAAATATTTACTATATATATATATATATATATATATATATATATATATATATATATATATATATATTGTTGATTTTTACTCTTTCACGGATGGAAAAATACAATGTGTTTTCATTCCGGGTGTACATCCGTTCACTACTGTCGTTCTGAAAAGAACAGTTTTGCTGACGTTTCGCCAAAATCACATTTGGCATTTTCGAAGCTTTCTGTCTCGCGTCCGAATAGAGACTGAAGTGTTGGTTAAAACTGTTCTTTTCAGAACGACAGTAGTGAACGGATGTACACCCGGAATGAAAACACATTATATATATTATATATATATATATATATATATATATATATATATATATATATATATATATATGTATATTAACGCCCGTCATATCAGTTTTCGTTTAGTCCCAAAGAGCTTTAGCATTTTATAAAATTTTAATAGAATCGGATCAGTATTATTTGTAATATTAAGTTTTGGTTTACTAATAGAAAATTATTTACAAAAATATTTTTCTCTATCTAAAAAACCAAAAGGGGCGCAATCAATTTATTTGCATTTTTATTAAGTACCGTTCATTGGTTTTTTTGTGCAATGTTGAAAAATCCAATATGTAAGTTACAGAGTGTTAATTTTAATAATGTACAAAAAAACTAAAAAAAAATTGAGTCCGAACCTTTTTTTTTACAGTCGTATACCAATTTTAAGTTAGTCCCAGGTACCTCTAGTACTGTGCAAAATTTCATTAAAACAGATTCACTAGTGCTTGAGGTATTTAGTTACCAGTAAATAGAATACATTTTTGTATTCTGATTTTTTAAGACCGCCCTTTTGTTCTGTTATGTTGATTAAGATTTTAATATTTTTGAAGACAATTATTTAGCTGCCATTTTGTTTCCACATCTTGGATTCGTACCACACATTTATCAGTTTATCACATTTATTGCTTGCACAAAATTTGAAATTGATCCAATAGTTTTTACAGGCTGATTTTTTGATTATTTTATTGGGCCGCTATTTTGTTTTGCTATCTTGGATTCATACCAAAATGTTACCAATTCATTTCTATGTAACATTTGATTTTTATGCAAAATTTGTGGTAAATTGGAAATAAGTTTTTTAGTCATACTTCCAAACTATCACCAGGTCATCCCATATAACCCTAAATTGTTTTCCAAAATTTGAAATTAATTGGGCAAGTTGTTTTGTAGCTATTTCGCGAACCGACAGATAGACAGACAGACTGATAGAAAAGAACATATATATGTTTTAATATCTAGGGAAGATAAAACATAAAAGGGAGGACGTTTTTTTTTGACGATTGCTAATACTTTATTTAGCAGCCATTTTCTTCCGCTATCTTGAAATCGTACCATAATTTTACCAGTTTATCTATCGCTGTATGTTAATTAAATATCGCACACCACTGGTCAGAAAACTCCACCCGGCAGTGCAATTCTCCGATTTCAGACCCTGGCCCGTTCACAATTCAATTCAAGGCATCTTTTATCTTCGTCTTTTCCACGTCATCCGCCCCGAACATGCCTATTTCTCTCTGACAATAATTTTTCGTTGAACGGACCGGGGTTTTGAAATCTGTCAATCACAGGTATCCTGACTACGTTGACGTCTACCGATACCTATCAATATTATTTTTGGTATTTTATTTCCATTCCTGATGCATTAAAAAAAATTTTGACCGGACCACATAACTAGAATAATTTTTATGCGCATTCCTTTCATGCGTTCTGACTTATGCCAGACTTTACGTTTACTTTACTCGTCATTTTGAATTTTGAGAATGTGGATAGTTATTTTTTTTTAAGAACATTTTCATTAAAATAAATTACATATGAATATGAATGCAATTTTTTGACAAAAGGCATGTTCAGCAGACATAATTAACACTACTAGCCTCGCTAGTAGATGATTATCGAAAACAAAAGAGTTAGTTCAAGGAAGAAATTCATTCACTGTGTGAATTAGTACCTTGCATAACAAAATTATATATCAAATATATTGCACAAAAGCTTCATTAGGGAAGCAAGAGCGATTCCTGCACGCTCAATGCTCGCTACTTAAGTGCGAAAAGTAATTAATAAACTAGATGTTAGTAAATCTTAAATAGTTGTGATAATTTAGGTCTAAGTAAAACAGCATTAAGTTTATGTTGTAATTATTAAAAATAATTATGATTTCATGTTAAATGATTATTTATGTTCCCTCTATAATAATGTTTAATTAATAAAAAAATAATGTCTTTTGTTAAATTCAACACCCCTATAAGAAAACAATGTCGTATTGAAAAAAAAAATTGCTGCACTGACTATGTAATTTAGACAACGAAACATCAGCAAAGTATATTGCGTGTCACAACGCTGATTTGAGAAGGTCCAGGGCTATTTAAAAGTGAGTTTCCCAATCCCTGGCCATACTTAAAAAAAAAATTAAGTTGATGAAGGTTTAAATTTGATTGTCATTTTATAAAGGAAACAAAGCCCCAACGTGAAAGAGTCGTTTATTTTTCATTCCCTTTGTAAACAATGTCAGGAAAAATTAAAATAAAATATTACGATTTTCGGTTTGTTTCGGATATTTCCGAAGTTACTCGGATTTTCGTATATTATGTAAGCGGTAATTAATTCAGCCCAATATGCAATCTTGCCCTAATTTTTCGTATCTCTTACGGTTTCCGAGATCCCTATGCATTTAGTCGAATTTGGGACTCCCTGTACAGTTTTTATATTATTCGTAATTGCTATTGTTTATTTATTTATTTTTATTTAGGTATTTCTTTTTTTTGCTTTTAATAGGCGGTTTTAGATACCAAGGTATTTAATAGAACCATTTTAGCCTAAATTAATTTATTTAAGAGTAGGTTAAAATAGGCCTAATCCTTACACCCGACAAAACATTATCGTCTTAAACAAGAGTACACCATAAATTACAACATATTTTAACCTTCAAGAAACAATAAAAATATGCCAAATGCTGGAACGGAATTTTTCATATTCTACATCAAAACAAAATAAATATCTTTATGTCTAGTAATTAGTTAAGTTGTATTTAGTTCGTTAATCATTTTTATTCGATAATATTCTGTCACCAAACAATCATTAGTGGTAACGTAAAAACATATATTTTGGGGATTTCTGTGAAACAAATTAGTGGTCACTGTCAATGAGCTCTAAGAATATCATTAATTAATAGTAACTTATGTTAAATGGTTGTTATTTGTAAAAACAATTCTAATAGTATAGGTGTCCGTATCATAAAAATCTGATATTTATGGTGAATGTTTTAATGATCTACTATTACTAGACCTTTGTTTGTCACTGTCTAGATAATGATCAAATATATTAATATTAAATCTACGCCGGATTTTAATAGCCCTTATAACCCTCAAAGTCAAGTTGGCCAGTTTTGCAAAACGTTTGATCCCTTTTTACACCACTCCGCATTCAAATGAAGGTAAAGTGTTTAACAGTCTTGAATGTATCTATCCATTGATTGTTATCATCTACAGGTTAAAAGTCTAGTCCGATTTTCATGAGTGTGGTATCAAAATATGACGTAAGTCTTTTTCTTGCTGTATCGAGTCCTGGACATCTTGTCAGACTTTCTGCTATCGATGTAATGTTATTTATCCATTTTTTTTGGGGTGCGCCCTATGCTATCCAAAGGATTTAAAAAAGAAAGGAAGAATATATTAATTTCTTCCTTTCTTTCTTAAATACTTCCGATAGCATAGGTCGCCCCCAGAAAAGATACATACATATATATACAGCGTGGCGCATCGAAAACGAAAAGAGGCATTTACGGGCAGCTCATAATTTTTTTTTGAAAACCGCTCGAGGCGGACACTAAATGACCATAAAATCACGTTCATACCTGTAGCCACCTAGGCGGGGGTGGTACCACCCCTAAAATCTTAAAAGGGGGGTCGAGTGATACCTCATTTTAAAGGTCTTTCGATTCCTTTCAAAATGATTAAAATATCATGTACTTTAGTTCAGTAGCTTTATTGATTTAAAGTTTAAAGTAGACTTTAATACGTCATATTAGTGTAGATTAATTAAAGCAAGAAAGTTGCCAGTAAGCGGTGTAAAAAGAACTAATGAGGATACTGATGTTATTATTTAATGCATTTTTAACTCTTGCGTCACTTACGCAGGAGTTCTTTAATTTTAGGTTTTAAAAACTTGAGTCTAAAAAACTGCACAATAATAAATAACAAGACTGTACTTATAGTTCTTCTTCCAGTCCAACGACCTGGAAACGTCTGATCAAAATATTGTCGAACAAATATTGCATAATGTGGCGGGGCACCGTCCTGTTGGAACGTCAATCTATCCTCAACGTATCGCTGATCATTCTGATTTTCAGTCCAAACATTTAATTTTTGTGACTGTTGGGTGTGTATCTATCAAATTCTTTACCATGCCGTTTAAGAAAAAAAGAGCATTCATCAGAGACACAAGGACCAATATCGGCAGTTGTGTTTTGTATGACTATTTCACACACAGTTTCCTTATTTACTTATTAAATATTATATATTTATTACTTATTAAATATTTGTGATGTTCTATTAGTGCACTGATTATTTCCCAATATTCCGATCATTTCAATCCTTTCTGCCGTGCTGTGTACCATGGTTAATTTAAAAATCGTTAAAAGGTATTTTAGCAACAAGGTTTCAGTAAAAGGTATTCCTTCTTTTATCTTTTTTCAAGAAAGAATTTAACACAATAGCAATTTTGCCACAACAACGCTCAAATCGCTATTTTCAATAGTAAAATGATAAACAAACTAGTTTGTTTATAAATAATTTATCGTCAATACGTATTAACAAAAATACGTTGAAGATGTCTCACAGATAATCAAACCAATTCAGTTTTATTTATTTTTAGGCATTTGGCATCCTTAATTAGTCGTAAGAGATAAAAATGCATAAACTAAGAAAATAAAACTATCCAGTGTATTTTTATGACACTTGATGGAAAATTTCATGCTTTAATTGATCTGCACTAATCTGATGTATTAAAGTCTACTTTAAGTTTTAAATCAATAAATCTCTTAAACTACTGAACTAAAGGACAGGAATTTTATTATCATTTTGAAGGGAATCGAAAGACCTTTAAAATGAGGTCGACCCTTCTTCCCATTTAAGATTTTAGGGGTGGTGCCACTCCCGCCTAGGGGGCTGCAGGTATAAATGATTTTATGATAATTAAGTTATGTCCCAGCGTTTTTCAAACAAAATGAGCTGTCCGTAAATGCCTCTGTTTCGTTTTCGGTGCGTAAACTGTTGACCTTGGTCGAAAGAAGTAAACACACTGAAAAAATTTTAAATGATGCTTGCACAGATTTTTTTGCTTTGTTTTGAGCCTTCGTACTGAAATATTTCACATTTGTGCTAGATAGATTTACATTTTTTGGTCCTAAGTCAAGAAATCGAATAAGGAAAAAATGCACACATTTTTCGTTTTTGAAGAAAACTGTTACTTTTTAAAGGTGGCCCTTGCCGACGCGAATTGAGCCTACAAATTTTACGGGACGGACTTTTTAACCCGATAAGGGTCCAGAAATTTAGAAATATCTCCTCAAATGTTCAAGGGGCGGTGAAAATAGATATAGATCAAAAAGTAGAATACATATCAAGAATCTGCTGAAATTTTGTTCATACATATTTCATGCCGATTTGTGTTTACCAAATGAACGTAATTATGATGAAAATATTCAAATAAATAGGTTAGTCATGTCAAATAGGACATCGGAGTAGATGCTTTTTTCCTGATGCTAGTATTCACAATTACTTTCATTTTGCTTGCGTTATACGGAACACCGGGTACCTATATAAAAGAAAATGTCGCTTATTTTAGTATGTTTTGTGGTTTCTTTTCCTATATTGATATACTAGTTTTAAGCAGTCAGGTTTTTTGTTTTTTAAATAATGTATATTTGTTTTATTTTTGGCCTGTCATGTAGAGAATAAAAATAGAGCTTTTAAAAAAATCGCAGGTTGCATCAGCAGCTGGCCGGCTTATTCTTGACTAGAAAGGATTGCTCCAGGGTTGGGCGATTATAAAATTCATATTCACGTTTTTAACATATTTTTGGGCCATTTTATGTAAATATTTACAATATATATTGCGAACTATGAAGGTGTTTAAGGTACGCAAGATGGAAGTTTATCCACCGAGGTAATGTATTAACTTTAGTACACCTCTGAAGTCTGATCTGGCCCCTAACTTGACCAGGTAATACCAATAGTCATATATGACAAGGCTATTTTGCCTAACAGCTGAAAATCTGCTCGTGTATAGCCTGTTCCTAAACTTTTCCCTCTAACTACAGACCCATACCCCTACTACCCAATACCTTGAAAGGTGTAAGCTTATCCATGATAGGCAATACCACTAAAGGTCCACAGCAGATCTTCTGTTCGTAACTTACAACTGGAACAAAATCCCTCGTTCAAGTCTGACATGACAGATTTCTTAACAAACTTCCGACCTATGGCCTTCCTTAACTTTGTACTTGGATTGTCAGTTTCTTTCCGTAGCGGTCGATGGTCATTCACCGGACTTTTCACACATTATTCCTCATGTACATCAATTATGTGCTTTCTTCTACCTGCAATTCTATTCACAGCTATGCTGGCTCTAATATGTAATTTCCTTCATCAATTTTCTGAATAATAAAATTCTTGAAGCCAAGATTTCTTTAGCCAGTTAGTATCGCTTTGCAGTAGCATTTTGGTTGGTATGAGCACATCACGATGTCATGTTAATTCCCACGGCAACTGCTAAGACATTGGGTTTTGCTTTTTCGAGCACGAAAATCCTTTTTTTTTGCAGCATCGCAAATCACTCTTTTTTTCGCATACAGGGTGTTTTTTTTTCCTTGTTGGAGGTGGGAAATCCTTTTACGGACACCAATGGCCCGGCGCCAGTTGGGAGTGTCGGACTTCCGCAGAATACCGACCATACTGGGTGTTAATTAATGTCTAGTAGATATTTTATAGAATCCTATAAACATATGTTTTATACTGTTTCGTATTCAAGGTACATGGCGTTAACGTTTTAAATATTTTTTAGTTTTTTTTTACATCTTGTACATTTCTAAATATATTGAATTCAAATTTGGAACACGTTAAATCAAAACTAATGTCTATAATATAACTGTAAGAAACTGTTAGACAATTATACAGGGTGTATTTGTTTTTCGGGTTACGACCTCTCTTTCACCGCCCCAAAAAATTTCCTACAGCGACACTGATTGCTATTGGATTTATTGCTTTATTTTACAACTTTTATATTTCTTGGAATTTTTTGATATCTTAAACATTTTTGAAGTAATTAATAAAAATTAACACCACAACGTGGATAGTTGTAATGGTTTTTAGCTTATGTCTAGATAATAAAACTTGATGCTAAAATCATTAAAAATATGCATGTTTTTAAAACAAATTTTTCTATTTTACTTCAAAACAGTGCAAGATATAAAGGGATCTAGAAATGTAGAATTTTTAAAATAAGAAGCAAGAAATCCTATACTAGAATCAACTGGGTCATTATCGTTACAGAAAACTTTCTGAGGTGGTCAAAAGGTGGTGAACCAAACAAAAAAATAAACCTTGTATAATATAACTTTCTACAATTTATTACGGTTGTTTTATAGACATTAATTGTGGTCTAAGTGTACCAAATTTGAATTAGATATCCGTAGAAATGTACGAGGTAAATGAAACAACTAGAAAATATTTAAAAATTTAACACCTTGTATCCTGAAAACGATGCAGCATAAGACATATGTTTATAGGAAATTTCTCAAATCTGCCTATGAAATATCTACCAGACTTTAATTAACATCCTGATGGGGCAGCCCCTCCTGTAGTCCTTAACATTCCGGAGTCAGTCTAAATAAAAGCTGTCCGCCTGATTGATGATCTAAATATCATAACGAAGCTTGCTTCTAGAGTATCGTCGAATTGTGGGCGATCTTGTCTATGTTTAACACATGGTTCTTTTAACGTTTCAACTGTAAAGACTCAGGACTTCCCACTTTCGCTCCTTTGTTTCTGGAGTGTCCCAATTGTCAGATCTGTTATCAGTAAAGGGTTTTTTCCTCTTCCCTTATCCGTAAAGCCTGCTACTCACTGTTCATCCATTCGTTCAATCGTCCGCATACATTCGATTCGTCAATTCAAATGAATGAACGAATTGGCGAATATTTCTTCCACAGTGTTTGCCAAAAATTTAATTCGTTTGCATGGATTTCATGCGTTTGAATGTTTGAAAATACACAAAAAACAAAAGATTAGATTCGGACGAATGATTCGCCGAGGTCAAAGCCTACATGATTATTCACCAATGACGGAATCCCCGCGCAACAAATCGAACGGACGAACCGGACCCTCTACACTATACGAACGATTGGACGAATCAATGAATTGTTAGTAGCGGCTTAAGTCTTTAAATCCCGCGTCAAATACCCTAAACTTTCGGTCTCTTCATTTAAAGCAATTTTAAGCCATCGGCCTTCGATACAAAATTCTGTTACCATGATCTTTTAGCCTCGGACTTAGCAAGATAATTACTATAGCTTACCACCTACTAATATGTAGGTAGTAATTTCATTAATCATAGTTTTTAAGCAAAATTTTCCCTCGTTTTTTTTAAATTATTGCTTCAGGATATGTTATAACAAACACATTAAAATTATTAATTTACTTATTTAAGTCATGGCAACAATCTATTTATAAAATTCATATTAAAATTGCAATTTCATTAAGAAACAAGAACGAAAACATATTTTGCGAAATTACCCTGTTCAACTTTAATTTTATTCGCATTTCTTAATTTCAAAAAATTTAGTTGGTTTTAAAAACGGAGTTAAATATCGAGGTTCATCAATGATGATGCATGCTGAATAGAAAAAAATAGGGGAACACATGACAAAATAAAGATGGTTATCTAAGGTCGTTGCATAATAAATAAGTGGGATCGGACGCACTTTTAAAATGTCATATTCATTATCATATCAGTGCGATAATGGATTTTTCCAGTTATAAGATTACAAAATTACTCTAGCGTATTTATATATGATAATTATAACTATAAGTATGCAAGCTGATTTGACCGGGTGATATCTTAGAAACGGGAAGAATGACAAAAATAAAGTTTGGGAGATATGTATAAAGGAAAAGCGGATTACTTTCCGAACCTTAATTTTTTTTTTCGGTAATTCAGTTCGAGACAATGTTCAGATCTCCTGGAGTAAAGATCTCTGAAGATGTCTCGTGCAATCGAAGGGTAAACGTCGGACAGTAATTCCAATTTAACACGATCTAATCCCAAGTACCATGATTTCTTAATTGTCCAATGCCGTGAAAGCTTCCGTTCTATGTTAAAAATATATTTATGTATTCAGTATTTTGATGTCTAGTATCACGAGTACTATGTTTTACTGTTTTTTATTAGTTTGGCGCAGCCTTCATACAGTAAAATTTGCATGATGAAATAAAATATTATTTTTCACTTTTTAGTGTATTTTTTTGAAGTCGGTTTTATTATTCTTATAAAAAAATGTATGTCATCCTTTTTAGTAAACGTAAACTTATACGAGTTTTGTTGTAAAATTAGGGTTTAAAAAATATCCACTGGGTTTACTGAATATTAGTTCTTCTTCCAGCTAGAATGGTTAACCCCTAATGGCAACCGACTTCATTCAATATCCCATGGCGTAAACAGTTCAAAATAGCGCCCTTCCGCCATTTTTAAAATTTTTTTAATGTGCTTGTTATGGTGGACCCAGTGGTCCTACGGCAATATCCTGAATATTCCCTGAAAATTTCAACCAAATTGGTCAAACCACGCGGAGTAATTGATGTACAAACATAAAAAAATACATAGGGTCCAATTGGTAATCTCCTCCTTTTTTGAAGTCGGTTAAAAAGATGTTCTCGCATTTCGGTTTGTCTGTACGCGGTATAGCCCTTTACTTATCCGATCGTCTTCAAATTGACAGAAATTAAGGTTCATATGGGGATGAAATTTTGGTGTGAACCCATTATGGCGGAGCAAAGAGGCCGCCTAATAAAAGGTTTAATAAATAATTACCAAAAACAACTCTAGTTGACCTGAACTTTTGTAGAAAAAACAAGTGTTAAATATTCGGTAAAATTCCATTTCCTGGAATTAAATTTGTTGATGGATGAAGATAATAAATTACTTGTTTTGTTATTTTTACGACTTCGTACGATTCGATTCAGAAGACTCAAAATTCGAGACTATTAAAAAAAATCTAATAATTAATTTTGTTTTTAATAATACAATCGATAATTCAGAGTATTTAATTAGAATGTAAAATATTAATGACACAATTTTAAAATTTGCGATTCCTCTTTGTTTTCGCTATCTTTCTAAAAAAACTTTTTGATTTTGGTTTTTCTTGAAAACGAAGCATTTTGTAATTTTTTCTCGTTTTTCAAAGAGCTGTACTCTCTTAAAACACGTATTTATTGATCCTTTGTTAATAGGCTCAATACAGTCTTGTACACACACAGACAAATAATATGTAACTTATGTAGTAATAGTTTACTATTAGTAGGTGCCAGAAAGCTTTGCCGTCCAAACCTTGTCTTGGTGGGATTTGTGTAAGGGGGTAGCTTAAAATATAACGTAAGTAACGCGTGATCCTATATTTATGGATACATTTGGTCGACCAGAAAAATCCACCAATTTATGCTCTGGAAGACCAGTAAAATTAAAAAATTGATTTCAACCACCAACATAACACGCAGCCGACCATTTTCTACCTCATTACGCCACTTAAGAACAATTAGGAAAACATAACTTTAATCTTTAACTATACGGATATTTAGCGCAATCTTAGATGGAGCGAAGTCACCCCCTAACACAAATTCTACCATTATTGTTATTATTATTATTATTATCGAAATTGACAATTAATTTCTCAACAAATGTTGGGTTCCAAGCCCATCCCGGATTCACGCATCAAAAGGAGTGGACTGGTTTCTATTAATTTTATGTGTTGTCCTGTAAGAATTTTCTTACTATGTGGCCAGTACTGAGCAGGACTGCCTTCTGGATGTTGATGAAGGTGTTAGTATGCAGTCCTTTGATTTTCAGGTTCTGTTCTAGTGTTTTTGGAACTAGTCCAGTTGATGATACGATGATCGGAATCACATGAAGCTTATTCATTCGCCACATCTGTATCTCGATGGCCAGCTCTGCATATTTGGCCTTTTTCTCTTGATATTTATCCAACACGTTGTTATTGTTGGGTACAGCGACATCTACCAAATAGGCTGTCTTTGTTTAATAGTACCACATCAGGCCGATTATCGTTACCCGTCTGACGGTGATAATAAAATATGACTACGCCACTGGATCCAGCGTAAAAAACTGCATAAGCAGCAATTTTTCCCTTTGCGTTAGGTTAAAGGATAACCGAGATACGAGAGGGGTCCCAAAATGCAAAATTTTCTATTTCTCCCTGTATCTCATAAACGAAGAAGGCTATGAAAATTTTGTTTACGGCTTCATGAGTTTCACAAAAAATTAGCTCAGGTTTGTGAAAACCGCAAGGTTCTATCTTTAAAAATAAGCGAGAAACCCTGCTTTTGCAACCAAATTCGGACACCCTGTACAGTTTGAAGGCATTATTTTCAAGCACTGAGCTTGGTTGGTATTTATAATAGGACACAACGGCATTCAGGAGCCCGTATGCATTGACAAGCTTCTGGTATATGATCTTACACACCTGGTTATGTAGCTGGAGGTACCCGGTGTTTGCTAGGTAAGTGCAGTCAGATGTTATATGCTGTATAGTCTCTGATCTCCCGCTACATTTTCGACGCTCATCGGATATAACGGACCGGTCTTTGATGATGAATTTCGTGTGTTAATAACTTGGTCCTGTATTACCATCACAAATCCTTCTGTCTCTGGGAATAGTTGCCCATCCTTCACCCCCTGTTTGATGCTTCCTTACCTATGTGTGGCTGATTCAAGTCATTATGATGTCGGCCATGCAGTGCCATTTGAGCCAACTGTTCTTGTTTTATTTTATTATTATAATTCTTATTATTATTACTTGTGAAGTAATTTTTTGGCCAAAATGTGTTTCTCACCTGAGCGAAAGGGCAGTAAGAACATCTTTTAATTTTAGATTTTACAGGGTTACTTCTTCGAGAGCCTTTGGATATTGGTTTAATTTGTTTTATCAGTTATTTTATTTATATCTTAAATGTATTATGGCTTATTATGGCCTGGCCAAAATGTCATGAATTATTTTATGGTTTTTTGGTGGCAGAGATACGATATGGTCATTATTAGTAGCAGGATACACTACAAGCTAATTTAGCTTATAATGATATGCAATTCCACTCTTTTTTTTTAAACAAAGTGTGTTAGTATTAGATATTTTATTGATTTTGATACATACACTTATTTTGTAAGGTTAGGATTTATGTTACATGAATGTAAATAATGCTATATGGTACATTTATTTTATGTATGTATAATGACTTAGCTACAAGATTGAATTTGAGGTTTTAGGTGCCCTTTACTGAGGAATATGGGTAGTAATGAGTGTATTTTTTTCTAAATGGGGTATAATAATTCTGACTTTTGTTTTTGATTTCTACCCTGTATAACTGGTTATTGTTTATCTCATAAGTTTTTTTTTTATTGATTACTGTTCTTAGAGTAATTTTAGTTCAATTGTGTGCGGTAGAATCCTATATGGGGCGGCATACATAAGGATCTTCTATTGTAAGCCTTATATAATTTAATTTTTAATTTAGTATTTAAGGGGTTTTGAGGAAAAATATAGGGTTTATTAGTCTTTTGGCCACTATGGTTCTTCCCTTGTTTTTGTCGAAGTGTTTTTTATTATTATTTTTTATTATATTGCTGTTAAATGTCAGCTCAATAGGATTTCTGTTAGGTGCAATTCTTTGGCTGAAGGTTATAGCTTGTGATTTGATGGTATTCATTTTTAATTTCCATTTATGGGAACAATAAGATAAGTTATTTAAATGGGCTTATACTACTAATGCTTCAGCTTGATTTTCTTTCTTTGACCTAGTTAGGATTGCCGTATCGTCGGCGTATAATCTTAGTCTAGTGTTTTCTGTTTTGGGTATATCATTTATGTACATGCTAATTAAAGTAGATGATAGTACACATCCCTTTTCTAGTATTATACGCCGACTTTTTTGTTGCATAGGTCTATTATTGTCCTATTTTAATAAAACTACTTATAATTTTGATGAAGTATAGTGGGTGGTTATATTGGGACATTTTCCACAGACCTCCATCTTGCTACACACTGTCGTAAGATCTTTCCAGGCCTATTATGACCATGCTAGTGTCAGTTTTTATGTTATTTTAATTATGACTTGATTGACGATTCTTGCAAGTTCAAGTTCTGTGGAAAATTGGTTTCTAAAGCCAAGTTGTTCGTTAATTAATGTATTATTATCCCTTAGGTGTTTGCTTAGGTTTTGCTTAAGGACAAGGTTTGGACAACAATAGTAAACTATTACTATACATGCAATACATTTTCATTACCTTCATGGTACACGATTGTATATAGCCGCCGCCCGTTCTATAAACGAAAGCCTAAATTTAATTCGCAACCATGTGACTTTGTTTAAATCGTCCGAGGTAAGTGAGAATTACTGTTACTTCCTAGTTCCTGAATCGCATACCTTCACGTCCTCGCCGACGGCCACGGTTGTCGAGTAAAACGAAACGAAATTTCAGCGGCGGAATTAACACATCGACGTTATGATATACATACGAAATTAAAAAAATCTCATTTTGGACTACTATAACCGAAGTAATGTTCCATGAATTTATATGAATGATTTTCACATAGTGACCCAGTTTGTTGTTTTTTTTTTCTCTTTCATGCATAAAATAAGAAGCTATTTTTTCTCTGAAAGTGTAAACGAGCCTCCAATTTGTTTTTACTTAAGAATATCTTGGTTTTCTGTTTTCTATATCCTGTTGGGTTATTTGGTCAAAAACCCACAGTAATAGGAAATAAAATCTGAGCACAAAAGTTTTGTCCAGAAAATTGGTATAAACATATATATCAAGATTGGAACTATGTTTTAACAAAATTAGTGTTACTCGAACTTTTTCGATATGGGTATGGATTATTTATATAGATAAATATGGGTGGAGGAGAAGGGAAACTGTAATACTTTTAAACTTGTCAATATCTTGGCGCCATCTGTTAGGATGGGAACAGGCTTTGGATGAAAATGGTATGTGGAAACCTATACTAATAAACAAACAATAGTTATTCTATTACCTGCTAGATGGAGAAGAGTATTTTACCGCCAATATTTAAATTTCAAATCTGCATTCGGACTTTCAGTACCTCGAAAGATACAAGGGTCAACAAAAAAATATTTTCTTTTATGGAAAACCCTGTATATACTGTTTCTTCTTTGAGAGGTACTTGCGAAAAGATCTTTACAAAAATAACACATTTTGATATATTTAAATTTATCCTTTCCAAGATAAAGGTAAGCATTAAGTACATTTTATTTTGATTGATATTTGTTAATTAGTGGTTTACTACAAAAAATATTCTATTTACATGAAAATATAACAATGGAAATACATTTAAAGCGCTATTTCAGAAAGTATTAAAGTTAGAAATGACGAATTTATTGTGATAAGTTTGAAAAGATTTTTTCTAGTACCTTCTACCGTCCAGTAAATAAGAGAAAATATTTAACAAGCTTCATAAAAGAAAATTATATTTTTTGTTGCCTTTTATATTTTTCAATTTACTAAAAAAAACAACGGATAATTGGAAAGGTGAAAGATTCTTCTTCATTCACTCCTTTTTGCATTTTTTATTGTAGAGTAAATAAGTTAGGACCAGTGGCGTAGCTACGAGGAGGCTGTCTGCCACCCCCTCCTTTGCTTTATTATCAGTAAATACGGCGTAAAAAGAAGTTTCTCCTCTATTTTTTGTTGTCATTTGTAATACGCGTTAATTTGTAAGGCGCGTGATGACTTGATATTTGCTCAGCCATTTTATATTTTTACGGTTGCCTTACTTCATACTGCCCTCCGCCCCTAACAGCCGGCTATGCCACTGGTTAGAACTTGGTTCTGTTTATATTCAAATAGATGTTAGAGATTAATTAATGACTCCTTGAAACATGCCACTGTAAGCAGAAATAAGTATATTATTTGAGACTCGGTGTCAATTTCTTTAAAAAAATTTAGTTATTGATACCTTTTTTAAAATATACAGGATGTTGCTCAAAGTAAAACAAAATAATTAAGACAAGCATTTATTGAAGAGAAATTAGTGCAATATAATGGTTATAAATTGTTTATTTATTTGATACAGTAAAAACAATATATTTTGGCATTTATAAGGTTAAACACACATAGAAATTTTGATAATTGAATCTATTTGTAATGGAATAAAATTCAACATAAAACAACAAAACTTAAATTCCTAAATAATTATTGTTATTCTTATTTTCAATTTAATTTCGTCTCAGCGAAATATTTCAGTGTTTTACATAAATATTGTTTTTACTTGCTTTAAAACTTATCTATTGCATTTTAAAATTTAGCCCGTTGTTAACAAATAAATAGAAAAATTCCTTTTTGGGGTCTTCTGAAGTGATGGAATGTTGGGTTCTTGATTAACACTTTCAACAGCCTGGAATATTTTTTGAATCCAATTTAATATCAGCAATTTCAATATACAAAAAAATATATCACTCACTTCACTACACTAGCAACTAGATTTTATAAAATTAAGTTGAAAAGGATAACTTGATTTCTATGGCGCAATAGTTTTGAAGTTCTTGAACAAGATTAGGTGTTAATTAAGAAAAAACACAAACGAATTTTATATCTTTGATTTATAAGGAATACAAATATACAATACTTATTTTTCAACTGAAAATTCAAATATAATTTGACAGGAAGCAACAAATATGACATATTTCATTTGTCAAATTATTTCCATTGATGCGCGCACGTCTTGTGGCTTCAGCACAAGTTTTCTTCGAACAAATCGGCTAATGCGAGTGTGCATGGTATGATTGTTAAGCAATTTTGTAACCCAAAAAAAAGACTCTCTGAATTCAACACTGTACACACAGTACACTATGGATGATACTTTTAAGGTTGAAAGTAAATATAACTTTTAACTCAAAAAACAGTGGCGTGCAGTGCCTTTTGAAACAGATTAGAAAATAATCAATTACTATGTTCTTAAAATTACTTATCCTTGCTTCTCTCTTGCATCAGTGTGTCCATAACCTTAATTTATTCTAGTGACTTAAATCCGCTAACATTTAAAAAAAATGCATTAGTTGTTTGTAAAAAATCGGTTTAATAATGCGCCTAGTGGTTTTTAAAGTCATGCAACACTAATAGTTAAATTCTATAAACATGTCTTTCGCAAAGAAGTGCGTCTTATGCTAAACAAGAAAACAATTGTTTCGTCACTAGTCACTACTGATTGTAATTTTATTGTTTTTAAGTTTTCTTTAACAAAAACTTTAACAATTAAGGAAATACACGACACATTTTCTTATTTTCACAAAATTTATGCATTTCGTATGGACTTAGTTTAGAATATTAAGACAAATAATTTATCCAACTAGACACCGAAAAAAAAAACGCAAAGAAAAACAACGTTTGAACTAGACGTAATTTGCATTGCGTTTCCACCCTTTTTACAGTACACAAATAGCTTAGATTTGCCCCGAGTTTTTTCTTGTCAATGTTGCCAAATTTTCCTATTTATCCTAGGATCGCGGAGAAATACTTATTTTTTAGGACTAAATTACTGGATGTAAATTCTTGCTTTGAACCTAATTTCAAATTTCTTTATTGCTACAAATACCTATTTGTTGGGACTAAATTACGGTTTTATTTTAAATAGGACACCCTATATATTTTTATGGTCTTGGATAGCCTGGCACTTCTTCTTTTCAAAAATACATAGTTTGGGGATATTTATTTTAAGTGTTTAGATTTTAAAATTAACTTTGTAAACTCTTCTTTGAACCTAATTTCAAATTTCTTTAATTGCTAATACAATTTAGTAAAATAACAAAAGGTAAAAAGTTTTATTATCGTGAAGATAAATAAAAACTATAACAATTGTTGTATGTGACCTCCATTAACTTCCGCACACCTAGTCAATCTATAGAGAAAATTTCGATATGAGTTTCGTAACATTTCCTGTGGAATTAATTCTATAACATTTCTTATGTTAATTTTAAGTTCTTCCAAATTTCGTGATAGAGGATTGTAGCACGCTTCCTTCACATAACCCCACAGAAAAAAGTCTGGGATCGTTAGATCTGGGGAATATGGAGCCCAAGGTATAGCACCTCCTCTACCTATCCACCTGTTTGGAAAAACTCGATCCAATGAATTTCTCGCAATATTTGAATAATGCGCTGGGGCGCTATCTTGTTGGAAATATATGTCATTAAATATCCCTTCTTCTTCAAGTTGCGGAGAAAAGAAAAGTTCTAACATCGGTGTAGTTAGCTCCAAAGACGGTATTCTCTATAAAGAAAAAAAGGACCGTACATCTTGGTGGGCGACACCGTACACCAAACATTTACTTTTGGCGAATCCCTTTCAAATTCGACAAATTCTCGCGGATTTTACTCTCCCCACATGCGGCAATTATGTTTATTAACCTTTCCGTTTAAACGAACTGTTGCTTCGTCTGACATTATTATTTGCGCATAAGGAAATTGTGTCGTTAAATCTAGAATTGTTTCACATGTGCAGTATCTTTGTTCGCGTGGGGTATAGTTCGTTGAAATGTTTGAATTTTGTATGCCTTAAATTTAATTATCTTTATAAGTCGCTCTACTTTACTTTTCGACATCATCAGTATGCTGGCCATTTTACGATTAGATATTTTATAATTATTATTACTTAAAATTTCCCTTACAGCTAAGGCTTTGTTCAATAGCACGTCTGCTCGATTATCACGACGCTAGATTCTCTCCAGAGTCTGTATCTCTAAATCGTTGCACCTATAACAAAATCGACTTTCTGGATGGGGGATTTTTTTTTCGTTTCTGCATATGTGATTACTAAAAATGCTTTTTCAATTTGATTAAACATTTTAAAAATCGAAGAAATTAAAAATCTGACAGCTGCATTTGACAACAAACTTATTTTTAATGGTCGACAGGACGACGACGTCTACATTTGTTCCGAAGCACACTTGATAGTTCGCATAACTACGAAGAATGGATAGCGATCGATGACGTAGTAGTAGTGAAAAGTAGAGCGACTTTTAAAGATTATTAAATCTAAGGCATACAAAATTCAAGCATTGCAACGAGTTGTCACCACGCTTAAGAACAAAGATACTAGATACACATGTGAAACAATTCTAGATTTAACGAGACAATTTCCTAATGCGTAATTAATAATTCCAGACGAAGCAACATTTCATGTAAACAAAAATGTTAATTATTATGCAAGAGTTTACAAAGTTAATTTTAAAATCTAAGAACTTAAAATAAATATCCCCAAAGTATGTATTTTTGAAAAGAAGAAGTGTTAGACTATCCAAGACCATAAAAATATATGGGGTGTCTCATTTAAAATAAAACAGTAATTTAGTCCCAAAAACGAGGCATTTCTCCGCGATCCTAGGATAAATGGGAAAACATTGACAAGAAAATACTCGGGGCAAATCTCAAGTTATTCGGTAAAAACCGCATTTCGGTATCATTTTTCGTTTTCGAGCTATTAAGTCGCGAAATGTGTTACTTTTCCGTGGGACACCCTGTATAATACATGGTTAGTGTCATTCAAACTATAACGCTCTGAACATTATATTAAAATTAATTGCCTGCATATACAGTATGTTTATTTAAGCATCCTCGCCTCCACAAAGCATTTTTTTTTTAATATCTTTTCAAAAGAATGAAGATGAAACTAATGGATTATATAGGATGCACATTAATTCAGATTTACCAAAGGAACAAAATATTTCTACTTAAGAAAAAAAAAAGAAAGAACTGTTATAATGTGTAGCTAGTTCGTGTTGTAACAGTGTGTACAGGGTAGTTCCTCATATTTTGACAAGTTCTGGCGGTTTTATTATAATATCTAGAAAATAGGTTCAAATACAAAAATTGTAAGGTTTCTCTTAAAGAACTTGCTAAGAACAGAAACAAATGAACCTCACAAAGCTGTCAAAAATTAACAACTTGTCTTTTTTTAATGGAACACCCTATATATTATTCTATATTTGGATTCTACGGGGAATTCTAGACATATTTGATAGAATATCCCCAGGTCTATATCTATCTCCGTTTCTGAAATATTGACATTTGAAAAATGATAATTTTTCCTCTTTCATATGCTACAGAA
This sequence comes from Kuschelorhynchus macadamiae, assembly GCA_030620095.1. NCBI lineage: Eukaryota > Metazoa > Arthropoda > Insecta > Coleoptera > Curculionidae > Kuschelorhynchus > Kuschelorhynchus macadamiae. The sequence goes on along the minus strand of JAUTXW010003727.1, from coordinate 804,127 downwards.
TCCAATCGATGCAACCTTTAGACAAACAATTTGTATGTCACTAGATAGCAAACCGTTTTGCTTTATGCTGTGTCATTTGGGTTCTTAGCATGTCAAAGCAGAAAAGCTGTCATTTTTCAAATGTCAATATTTATTTATATTATTTATATTATATCAAATACGACTAGAATTCCAGTAGAATCTAAATATGACATAACATACAGGGTGTTCATTTGAAAGAAACTATTTAGATCAATAATATCCTGCTCGTAGGATAGGTTGAGAGGACCTCATCATGACCACCCCGTTCGCCGGGTTTGAATCCATTGGATTTTTATTTTTGGAGTCACCTTAAACAACTTGTTTATACTACTCTTATTGAAACTGAAGAAGATCTACGACTGCGTATTATTAATAGTTTTAATACGATTCGCGCCAGTCCCGCAAATTTCCAACACGTAAGAGAGAATTTAGCACGTCGTGTACATGGGTGTTTACTGGCTCATGGATTTTCAGTAGTTTATTTGACTTTTGTTCATGTGAATTCATTATTCAAAGTTTTTAAATCATTTATTAAAATGATTATTATTGCTCTACTAATCGGGAAATTCGTGTAACAATAGCAATTAAATTACTTTTAACTCGAAAACGTAATTTCCTTCAAATTACTTTTTACATCATATGCGACAGGTCCGTATTACCGATTTTTGCGAAATAAAGGTACTCTTTATCCAGATTTCCGCCAATGAATTAATTTTAAAGCTTAAAATTGACCCAAAGTGAAGTGCTCTAACCCCTTATTATGTTTAACAAATATTCGAATATCGTTTGGCATTAATGAAATAAAAAAACACAAAACAAAATTTAAACACTATATTTCGAAAACGAAGGGACATTCGAAAAACATTTATACTTATACTACATTTTCGTCTTAAAATTAGGTAAGGAGTATTCTCATTCATTTTCTTATTGTTGCAAGCGATAAAAAAATTTTTTCGTTTTTTTTTTTATTGTTTTTGTGTGGTCTGCAATAAAATGGTTTTTATTTATTTTTGTTCTCGAAAACAAAGCGAGATACGAAAACAACACAAGGGATAAAAAAAGTTGTTCCTTTAGCTGCTTAATTCGAAAAGAATATACAAATTACACAAAAAGACAGTGTCGTATATTTTTTCTCAATAATATTGGTTAAGGTGCCCCTCAAGACACCACTGGATTGAATTTTGGTCAGCACTTCCAATTACACTCCTAAATCAGTTCATTGTTATTTTTATTAGTTTTATGACGTCTGTTTACTATAAAAAAATGTCGTTTAAGTAATCTGTACCTAAAATTACGCCAAAAAAACAAATGCTTTTCTTAATAAAAATTTGTACGTGTATTCTTGAATTATGGCGTGTCCCATGGAGTGCTATATTATGTCGTTATTTCTGTTGCCAAAGGAATTTATACTCTCTTGTGTATCTGGTCGACAGTTATAGGGATGGTCAAATTATAGAGTATAATATTTAGGCCCATCCCGTATTTCTCTTATTAGAATTAATGAAGTAAATGAGTTAATCGGTTATGCTTATTGCACGAAACCATGCGTGTTACATCTAAATAATAGCTTATTATGTGCCCGTTACATTATATAGGAGGTATTTCGGTCATATAATAAATTAATAATATTAATAATAATAATAATAATAATACAAAAATAATAATAATAATACAAAACACTAATTTACCTTCTTATCCGTTAGTTTCATGTTATTTTGTTTGTACGTCATGAAAAGCGATTAAAATTGTTTAAAGTTAATTCGGTTTTTTGATACCAAAGATAAGGTATTAAAACTAAATTTTAGTTTATCATTGTAACTGGAGGTCTCTATTTTACAAGAAATGCATGGGCAATCTTATTTGGCTTAAAATATTTTCTAAACAAATACACCTAAGTCGCACTAGTGGCAACACCGCGTCAAATCTTGCTACATGCGTGCTGATATTATGATTAAGCAGCGATAGGAGCTATTGATAGTGTCAACTAATGTTTAGCTGTCATCTGTTGTAAAACTGTTTCAAATTTCTTGGAAATGGGTTCGTAATTCTGGAACAGTTATTGCAGGATTGATCGAAGCTTTTTTATCATGATATGCCACAAAGTTTCAATCGGCGGCAGATCTGGGCTTCTGGATGACGATTTTAAATTAAATTTAAAACGAAATATTGTTTTCTAATAACCAATCTTTTACTTTTTTAGCCGTATGACAAGCGGCACCATCTTGTTAGAAGATACATTCAATATTATTTGAACGCATTTGTTCAATTTGGGATCAAGTTACTTTGAAGTACAATGATGTACTTATCAGTATTCATAATACCTTTCACAAAGTATAAGTTTCCCACTCCACTAGCTGACTAGAATCCCCAAACCATAATAGAAGCCGGAATCTTAACTTTCTTTTTAAGTCAAGTCATTCTGAAACACTTTTTTAGTTCTTATGGCACTCCTACTATCACCAACGCATACTTCAAATCTGGCTTCATCACTCCAAATAATAATGGAGTTTCATTAGTTCGGAAACCATAATTTGTGTTCCCTTTTGCCCACGCTAGTCTATTTTTTTCTGATTCTTTGTCAGTAAGGGCTTCTCTTTTGCCTATAAAATATTGAATTAAAAACAAACAAAAACAAAAATAATTTAAGCTTACTGTGCAAATTTTTTGGCAGTTCTGTGAAAAGTTGCTCTTGAAATGTTTTTCCCGTGCGTTGCCTAATTCCATAATATTTTCAATTCGTTATAATTAGCACGCCGGTTTTTGAGCCACAGATTCAGTGGTTTTGTACAGTTTAATAATATTTCGAAATGTATAGCTCGATCTATTAATGTCAGCGATTTTGGAGGCATTTTGTCCTTTTAAATGCAAGTGAATAATCATTTTTCTTATTTTCTCAGAAGCAGCTTTACCATAAGCCATTTTTAGTTGTTAACAACAACACCAATGAACAAAAGTTAAATAAAAAGTCAAAATCAAAGTTTAAGAGTCCCTAGATGCCCAAAAACATGTTTTCTCAATTCTGTCGGTCTATCTATATGTCTGTCGGTCTGTTCGCGGCATAGCTAAAAAATTACCTATCCGATTGACTTAATAAAATAGTTAAAAAATCAGCCTGGAAAAACTACTTATTAGATTGACTTCAAATTTTGTGCTGGTAAAATTGTAGTACGAATTCAAGATGGCGTAATAAAATGATGACCAAATAAAATGTTTGTAATCGTGAAAAAAATCACCTTCCCATAGGTTATATATCTTAACATCGCTGGATCCAAGATGCCAAAAAAACATGTTTTCTCAATTCCGTTAGTCCGTCTGTCTGTCAGTTAGCGGCATAGCTAAAAAAATACTAACCGATTGACCTCAAATTTTGGCCATAAATTAAGGGTCATATTGAGATGACGTGGTAACATTTTGGCAAAAATCCAGTATGGCAAAACAAAATGGCGGCCTGGTGAAACGTTAAAAAAATATTACTAAAACATTGATTATCCAGTAAATCTCAAATTCTGCACAAAAATAAAGCTTTATATATACATCCAAATCCAAGATGGTGGTTTAATAAAATATTTAAAAAATCAGGCTGAAAAAAGTATTTATTAGATTAATTTCAAATTTTGTGCGAGCATTAAATGTGAAAAAATTGTGGTATGAATTCTAAAACGTGGAATAAAATAACGGCCAAAAAAATCAACATAAATAAATCTTATTATCCAATTGACTTCACATTATGCATAAAAATTAAATGTGATATAGAGATAAACTGGTACGAACTCAACAAAATGGTGGTCTTAAAAAATAGTGTAAAAACTTTAAAATTTGATTTTCGGTCTTAGGACAATAAATAAAAGCGCCTTTAACTATGAAGTTGCCACAATAACGAAAATCAAATTTTAAATATCGAAGTAAAGGACGCTATAATTTTGCTATACAGTTTAAAAACTACTTATTCAGTTTATTTTAAACTATTCCTAAAAACCAAGCGTGGCATAGGTAGAAACTGGTGAAGTATTAGTATGAAACTAATATGGTGGAACAAAATGGCGTCCAATAAAATGAAGACAGTTTATGTATACCTATGTATTACTAAATGAAGTAAAAGGAAATATTCATAACGAGCGAAGTTCCGGGTAAACGAAATTTACTGATTTTTTTAAAAACAAGCAGGGAGAATAATTATATTAAGATTATACTCGGAGTACTAGAGAAATTAATTATGATAATGTGGCAGCAACTGTTTTATTTATGTAAATATATGACGTAAAGATAGTCTATTAAATTAAGTCTAATAATAATTTGCATACTCATTTTGGAAAAAATCCATCAGTATTTTTAATTTCTGAAAATGGTACATTTTTATGTAAAATTATTTATACTGCTTTTAATTATCATTCTAATGAACGTCATGTTCATGTAAATTTCCGTGTATGTAGTATTGGTCGCAAATTGATATTTAATGTATTCCTATTAATGATCACTCACGTTTGTACGTTAGTATAATAATCACATGCGGAAAATTTCACTATAGAATAATTTTGGTTTTTTACATTTTTTAAATTAAGATTTTAACACGTGTAACACTAACAGGATCTACCATACTTTTTATATCTATTAATTAATAAATCAATCCTTTTTTACGAACACATTTATTGCTATTAATTGGAAATCGTTTTTATACGCTTTAAATGGTCTTCAGGTTTCTATTTGACTTCGCCGGATGTAGATATTTGTCAGTTATAGAAATGGGCCAACCCGCTATTTTTTCGTAGCAGTGACAAGATACTGCTACAGCCGCGTAGCAGTTACAAATAGTAGCGATTTTTTGAAGATGATATAATAACGAATATTTTTTTTGTATGAGCAGACCACGAAGGGCGAAGGCCTAAGTACTAGATGCCGTGCTTGCTCTAAATAAAGACAGGCATTTTATTGATGCCGGATGTAAATACTTACAGATTAAGAGAAGAAGGAAAGGCATTTGCTGGTAACACATTCCATAACCGGGACACTGGGAATAAAGGAGCTATCAAAGGTTCTTGGTCTTTGCAGTTGGACGGTGAAGGGTTGCATGTGGGTCGATGCTCGTGTCTCTCTGGCAGGAATGACTAAGGAGGTAAAGCAGAGATAGATCGCACACAATTGGACGATGCTCCCCATTCTACGATTTTAATGAGGTCCTCGGTTAGGGATAAAGTAATTACTCTACGCTTATCATCAATTTCAGCCTTGGAGACAGATTTGGGAAATTGTATATTGGAGTGGATTGTGCTATCCTCAGCATAGCTGTGAATAGGATTGCTGTTAGAAGAAAGCAGATTATTGATGTCCAGGATGAATAGGGTATGAGCCCGTCAACCACTACAGAAATACTTGTGGTGGAAAGAAAACTAGCAATCCTACCCCATGTCGAGTGCAATAATTTGGGCTTCTCCGTGGAATTCAATGGACTTAGTCCAGTTGTGGGTTACGAAGGTAATGGATCTTTGGTGGCGGAAGCCACGTCGTGTATAAGTTTATCATTTTCAAGGTAATTTAAAAGCTTACCACATCACAAGTAGATTATTAATTATTTCTTGGGGTCGATTTGTACATATCCGTGACGTATCCGAGCCGACACACTTCAGTGAAAAATGTATCATTAGAATAATGAAACAACTCTGAAGGTAAAAATAACGTCATTGAGCCGGACAAAATATAGGATTAATTTTCCAAAGAATGTTGTTTTGTCATACCTGTAAGTGTTTCTAAATATTTTTCTTTTCTTCATATATATTTTAAATTTTATTGTATATGGCACTTTTCTACAAAATGTTATAATATATTTTTGTTTTATTCCACTGGCTAACATTTGCATTGTCGTTTCTTGCCCTGTTTGCTTCAAAATTCAAATTCAAAAAGTAAAGTTGTAAATTAAATGAAATATCTAATTAAACAAAAACATACAATAAAGAATAAACAATATATTAACTTAAACTACTCAAACAACCAAAGAAATTAAGATATACACCCTAAAAATTTGAGGACGTATCACATTTTTTAAATAACATCCGTTTAAATATTCTAATAAACTTGAACAAGCCGTGACGAAACTAACTTTTTAAATATTATTTCCATAAATAATTAAAAGTCGTCTTGTCATTGCTATTACCCAGGATTCATTACCTTGTTACTGTTCGAACGAATGCATAATCTACCTGCCTTGCAATTCGCTCTGCTTTCATAAATTCCACTTAAACGTTGCCAGTCGGATATTGTATATTTGCTATCAAAGTCACGCTTACTTCCTTTGCTACTTATTTCGTAGCGACGCGACCAGCCGGAAGCCGTCACGACAATCATCTCATCATTGAACCTGCTACAGAAAATAGTTGCTATTGTGTTAACCGACTTCAAAAAAGGAGGTGGTTTTCAATTTAATCCTATGTATTTTTTGTTATATATTTTTCAGGGGAGCACCGAAAGCAATATATATTGCGTTCATCATTTTTCGGGGTTTTTAAGGGCACAAAAGTCAAAAATTTACACATCTTTTTCAAATTTGACAATTTTTATAATATTCATATGCCATGGACCCAGTGGTTATTTATTTATTTTATTAAGGACCTCCAAAATTTTAACCTAAGTTTAGGCTTTAAAACTTAAATCTTTTTGTAAATAGAACTAAAAAGGATAAAATAAAAAATTTTATAAAAAAACGCCGCTAACTATTTTCACTTTTAAATACTTGATATTTTTAGGGTTGTTTGCTCTACTTGGAATTAAATATATTATTTCTAGTCCACAATTTTTTAGCCGAAACATCGTTCCCAAAACATAGAAAAAATGTAAGACCCGAAGTGCTGGTTTACTGTTAATGTTTTATTTCCTGTGAACGTCAAACGTAAACAAGAGCTTTATACATTTGACGGCATATTGGCTAACTGAAGATTTTGAACCAAAACTTAATATCAAAGACCTAGAAGCTAGCCACGGCAGGACAAGAATTCCCGTATTTTAGAGACCGTGGAGCTAACAATAAAAAAGCTACAAGCTACAGGATAGTCATAGATAGACTCTTTAAAAGTACAAAGATCTGTATTGGACGTGATAAATGTAGGAACTAATATCAGGGATGCACCGAAAAGGAAAAACCGAACTAAAAACTTAAAAAAAAACACTAAACTTTTTTGTAGCTACCTAGTTACCTAGTATCATTCATATTTTGTTTTCCAAGTCTAGACCCTTATTAACTTATTTTAATTTAATTTTTTTAATAATCTATTGAAAAATGAAATAATTCTAACACAAAATAAGATTTTGCCAACAGAATAAAATCCACCCATATGTTCGTCCTATAGTAATATCGTAACTAAACCATTCCCCTCTCTCGAAAATGAAATTAGAACAAGTCCAGAATTATTTTAACCCTGGAGAACAGAAACTGGTAACAGATGTACACTGCGATTAATTTATCTTGATAATTTAATTTTAATATATCATATCTCCTTTAGTTTTAAAGTTAGCCATATGAACTGACTTAAAAAAAGTCCGCGTTTTTGTAACTAATAGCCAACTACAATTTAGCCAACTGCTCTAAATATTAGGGGGGGGACATCGCCCCCCCCCCCCACTCCTTTACCGCTTCAGCAGAAGAACTAAGGCATTGACTTTTAAAATCAATGGTTGAACGAAGTAAACAATCGACATTCTGCCGACCTTTTACATTGTATATGAATTCACGCGATCTTAATTAGATATTTATTGGCTCAGGTCAGTGTTTTATAATTACGCGGTTTTTTTTAATCTACGTTTATTACGTTACGTTGCACAATTTACAGATTTATTATTACCTGGACTGCTAATTTTAATAAATGAATCATAATATTGAAATAATAGCTGCTTTTGTCGAGCCAGACTTCTGCATTTGGCGGTTGTAACCGACTAGTACTTTCCTTTTCTTCTGTAGTCTGGGTGCAAATGTACGTAGAGTTGTCTTTTTGTTGATTTGCTTAATTCTGAAATATATGATTCCCTTTTACTGAATTATTTATTCCCTTACTGCTACTCAGATAATTACAATTATTTTTGCATTAATATCAAAATAACAGACTTTTTAGTATTAAAAATGTACTTTATTCTTAAAATTTTTTTGAAGAAACACAAAAAATGTACATTAATTTAAAAATATTTCATTCCGTTCATATTTAAATTCTATGCGTTGCAGAATAAAAAAAAAATTCCTTGAAAAAGAAAGTTTACAGTATTTTTGGATTTGTGGTCTTAAACATTCAATTTAAAAGCCATCGTTTCAACCAACACTGTTCTGTAACGTGCACAGAGTGTGTACCCCCAGGCGAAATCGTTAGCACAGAATACGTCTAGCCGATGCAAAAGCCAAAACCACGCGGAATATATTGCCAATTTGTCGCTCATCAACTAAAAAACCAAAGATAACTGGTCCCATGCCGGACTGAGACGATTTGCATCTGATAGATGTAATCTGTGCCGTTAAGACGTTAAAGCATTACAAATGTTATAAGTTCTAGTTAGAGAACGAATTGTTGAGCATATGTTTCGAGTAAAGACATCTTTTAACAATAATGAACCTCTTTAAAATGTCTGAACTCATTTACAATGCCAGATATGACGAAACTGTCATTTCCAATGCCAACGCATGTATTTATATCTACTAAACTTTGTTTTAAGCATAAAGCACACTTGCTAGTCATCATTTTGGAAGTTTTCAGGCCTCAGTTAATCATAAGAATAGCAAAAGTAACAAAACCGTCCTAAATATTGTTATTACAAATATATGGGAAAGGCAAGCTTAATTAAAGAATCCTACAGTTTGTTTCACTTGTATTGTGTGCAAGTTACGTATATTGCCTTTCAACTTGTAGCATCAAAGTGGCTTTTAGATTTTGTATTTCCTTTCGCCACTGATTTTGAATGCATAAATAAACTATCCAAAAAACACAGTAAACCTCATTTTTAAATTAAAAGTACAAAATGAGTTTATTTATTTTTACTTCTGAATTGTATTTTCTTCCTATACATTTTAATTTTCTACTATGTATCTTTTTTGTTTCAGATCCTAGAGTAAATGGCTGGCCCATGATGTCAAGTCCCTTGCCAACTCTGGCGATATGTTTGTTCTACGTCTATTTTTCAAAAGTGTTAGGACCAAAACTGATGGAAAATAGGAAGCCTTTTAACCTTAAAAATGTATTAATTATTTACAATTTGATACAAACCATATTTAGTGCCTGGATATTTTATGAGGTAAGTAAATGTTTTCGGTTTTTAACAGTTTCAATTGCATTTTTATTTAAATATAGCCAGTAAGGAGCAGTAATACAACTACATGGAGGCAGTGTTGGGTACGTCGAAAATTTGACATATTCGACTATATTTTTGAATCTTCGTATGCCTTTATTTTTGGACATATTCCACTGTCGAAAATGTATTTTAGTTGCATGATAGACACCACTAATTAATGTTATGCGTATATTGTTTAAAATACGTTAATAATACTAAATTCGCTGAGAATGCCAATCTAATTTCTAAAATATCTTAATATCGATTTGGTTATGCGTTGTCAGTCGAAAAGGAAACTAATGTTTATCACTATTGATTTTATCCCTTATTTTTAGATGGTAATAAACATAAGTGAGCTTTTTTGAGTTTTTTGAACTTAACCTGGAGTGAATAAAGGACCACTTGGTAAAAAGTATTTCAAGCTGTGCTGCAGAGGCTGATATTGGGTTGAATTAATTGGTAATTTGGTCAGTTCTGAATAATGCTCGGAATAATGTCTTTCAGCCAAAACTCAAAATGTCTGAACATTTAAATGAATGAACAGTATAAATGAAGATTATTTAATCCATCAGCACTTAGGTTATCTATAAAAAAGCTTTCTACATTTCGAATTTGTCAGATACAGTGGATGTAAACAATTTGCTGATAGTGAATATATATTTAGAGCTTGTTTCTGTCTTTTCTACACGTAATGATTGAATTGTTCAAAATAATCTGGTAAGCCCATTATTAACCGTTCATCATCTGCATCAGCAACTGAAGCCTTTGTGCCCTATAATTTATTTAGTAATAGCTTACACACGACATGAAATAACTCGACGGTATTCTCTACTTTCCCCGTTAAATTTTCATCAAAAACTAGTTTTTATTTCATTTGATTTTTTACATTATCTTTTGTAATTAATTACCTAAAAAGTTAAAAGGATATCTAATTGAACACCAACGTGTTTCACCAGATAAAATTACTGTTTTTTCATTATGTTTTATTACACTTTCTTCGAGATCAGGTGAGGAAAATTCTTTTAACACGGTTTGTACTTTTCCCTCGATATTTTCTGACACCAACTCTTTTACCAGCAGATTTGCAGTGTGGCTATTGCAGTTCATGTACTAAAGGTTGACTTGGACACCCATCTTTCTCATGCTTGTACCATTATCTGAGCAGATTGCATAAATATTAGAATTATATATTGCTTTCGCCAAAGTTACGCACTGCTTAAAAATGTTATGCAGTTTATTCGCAGTTTCCTTTTCTCCCATATGATCACATTACATATGATACATTATGAATAAGGCATACTACATTTTTTGTATTATTCGAATAATTTTTCCAACCGCGAATCAACATAACGTAACTTGATGGTTAAGGTTTTCGTTGTGGGTAACTTGTATGATGGGCGACGTAAGTCCGTCGTTGGACTTGTTTTGACTCGTTGCTAACGTCATCTAGTAGGCTATGTTGACAAATGTATCCAGACAAGAAAAATCAATCCACGGCATGACTAACTATTAACACAGGAGTTAAAGGGCAAATTTCGGTTTCAAAAAGTAAAATCAAAACGTCGAATAGTCGACATTTTCGACAAAATATACGACGTGAACAAATCACCCTTTCCCAATTTCGTCGGTCTGTCTGTCTGTTTGTCGGTCTATTCACGGCGTAGCTCTTCAAATATTGGTCAAAAATTAAGGATCGTAATATGGGGATAACCTGGTAACATTTTGGTAAAAATTCCGTAATACGAAACAAAATGGTGACATAATGAAATGTAAAAAAAATATTTTTCAGTAAAATCAAATATTACGAAGGAATCAACTGGTAAAATTTTGGTACGGAACCAAGTTGGCGGCCTAATAAAATATTTAATGCCCGATTAGCTTATTTGATCATATTGTAACTCTCATGGACCCATCTACTCTAATTGTTTTGGTCGTCTGTTCATAGTAGTTCGCAAGTAGTCATATTTCATTATTTTTTCTATACTATGATCGACTTCCTTTAGTTTGCGCCGGATTAGCTTTTTAGATAGATATTACCATGTATTTTGTTTTTTTTCTGCTGCTGTGACCATGTTATGTCGTTCTGAAGCTAAATGTTAAATTGATATTAGAGTCCTTGGAGTTTTCTTCATTATTTGTTATTGAGTGAGTGAGTAGCCTTGTTCCTTTTAAGTTTTCTATTATTTGATTATAAAGCTCCATAGAAAGGGGCTTAGGAATGTGCTTGTCTGACTCCGATGTTTGTCTATCATATCTTCCACGATGATCTCTTTCCTCAGTATGCTTCATATATTATTTTTTCGAACTCTATCAAAAGGTTTATAAAGCATATAGCAATCGATTGTTGCTATGATTTTTCATTATTATCATTTGTTTATGAAAGCTAATAAACAGATTATTTAACTCAATCAATTGTTTGCTTAAAAAATACATCTTTCGATTTATTAAACTTTCGTTTTTCGTTTTTTTAAAAATTTCATTGTTGATTTAAATTGTTAATTTATACGAAAAAACTATTATATTGGGGCAAAAAGTAATTTATTATTAAAAATTCCCATCTATAAGAGTAAGAAAACAAATTATTTTAAGCTATTTTCTGTTTTTCCGAAGGACCAGTTACCTAATCACTTAAAATTAATTAACAACAGATAATTATATCTGGTATTACTCATAGGCCCTGTTTTTTGTAAAAATGTAATTTACTCATTTTTGTGAACTGATATATTTTCTGTAATCTCGATTATTGTTTAACTTAATTTAGCCTATGCTATAACATCTATTAAAATATTAATGGTTAAAAATAAACCAGATTCATTCACTCATTCACACCTCTGTGCCAAAATAAAGCAACTGTTTGTTGTTAAATAAATACAAATAGTTAAAATACAATAGATTGACAAGTTACAGATTAAATATTCTTTCTCAAGTCGAATTTAAATGTTTCTTCACTACATTGTTGACACTTCAGACTTCACACTTCTGGTATGCATTAATTAATTATGCAGATGAAAAATACCACTCGGTATCTTATTGTCGCGCATTTGGCAAAAACAACAGACAGCAATTCACGTAAATTCAATGCAAATTTATAAACTGAAGATTGATAATACTTTCAACCTTCCGAGTATGACATTTACTTACTGAAACTAACTTGAATTTAAACTTATTAGGATAGAATTTTTACCCTTTTTTAATTACTTTCATTTGTTCTAATGGTACATAAACATTTCACTTGCACTAAGGGGAATACAAAAGCTGCGACTCTGGTCAAATTTTACCTTGTACTACTTGTACGTAATTTTTACATTTCAAATAAGCGGAGAACAAAGCTGTTACTTCAATTAACTTTACTTTGAACTGTCGAAGGATATAAATATTTTAACTCGCCAGAGCCTGTCTAGAAATGTCCCTTTACTTCACCCTGTTGTAACTTTGGCGCTGTCAATCGCTGCTAAGAGGTCTTACTGAGATGTGGTAATACTGTGTGACACGGAAAGAGATGCAATTATGAGCGTCATATATGCCAGCTGTGATTCTTGCTTCACAGCCTTATCTACTGTGTCTGGTGGTTTTCCTTTTGACAACCTTTGTCGACAGAACTTGGCTGTCAGAAATGCTAGTAAAAATTAATCTAGGAACATGAATGATAATGGCATTGTTTTGTTGATTTATACAAATAACTTTAGGAATTTAACAAGTCTTAGCCAGTATGGTATAACGTTAGGAATATATTTTAATATTTGAACTAAGATAGCATTTTTGTCGGGTTAGATAAATTTGATACGTTGAAATTTATTTCATGGGAGTAAAGGAAGATTATTTTAATATTTTTGAAGCGTGAACTGGCTATCTTAGGGTGTTTGGGAGCAGGTTTCCCAAACATATATATTTGTACAAAAATCTGAAATATCAGGAGTCGTAGGCAAACATGTATAAAGATATGACAGGTTGTTTTAATAATAATAGTAAATAATAAATAGTAAGATTGATTAAGACAAGACAAAAGAACACAATACATATTGACAATATTATGTCTAATGTCGACAATTTGAAAAATCCTTTTGTTTCTTTACTTGATCCTAACCACAAGATGATCGTTAACGAAAACCATGGAAACATAATATTTGGGAAATATCTGCGGACGAATGGAGTAAGTAAAGACTGATAATATGGGGTTCATCCAGGATATAGAAACTATATGTGTCCTAAGGATGCAACAATAAAGTTGCGAAACGTCGACTACTTAAAAATAGACATTTATTTTTTTACTGGACCCTAACCCCAAATAATACACCACAGTAACATAAACCATTTGGAAACTTAATATCTAGAAAATATCTGCGGACCTACGGAGTAGGTAAAGACTGATAATATGGGTTTCCTGCAGGATATAGGATCTATATGTGTCGTGAGGATGCACAAATTAAGTTCCGAAACGTCGATTTTTTTTCTGGATCTTAACCGCAAATAATACACCACTCTAACAAAAATTTTTTAACATTGTTCAGCCATATTGGATTTTTACCCAAATATTACCAGGTCATCCTCATATGATCCTTAATTTTTTACCAAAATTTGAAGTCAATCGGGTAAGTAGTCTTTAAGCTATGCTGCGAACTGACGGACAGACAGAAAGACCGACAGATGGACCGACGGAGTTCATAAAACAATATTTTTTGGCATTTAGCGGTGTTAAAAAATAAAGATCTGTAAAAGTGAGAGGGTGACTTTTTTCACGCTTAAAAACATTTTATTTGGCTGCCATTTTGTTCGGTCATCTTGAATTAGTACCACGATTTTACTAGTTGATCCCTGTACCACATTTAGTTATGGCACACAATTTGAAATCAAACCATTAAGCAGTTTTTTTTCAGGCTGAATTTTTATATATTTTATTAAGTCGCCATTTGGTCCGTCATCTTGGTTTCGTACCAAAATGTAATCGCCATTTTGTTTCGCCATATTTCATTTTTATCAAAATCCTACCAGGCCATCACAATATGACCCTTAATTTTTGACCAAAATTTGAAGTCAATCGGGTAAGCAGTATTTAAGCTATGCTGCGAACTGACAGACAGACAGACAGAAAGACCGACAGACGTAACGACCGCGTCCATAAAACATATATTTTGGCATCTAGCGACGCTAAAACATAAAGATGTGTGAAAATGAGAAGGTAACTTTTTCACGATTACACACATTTTATTTGGCCGCCATTTTGTTCGGCCATCTTGAATTAGTACCACTATTTTCCTAATTGATCCCTATACCACAATTAGTTATGGTACACAATTTAAAATCAAACTATTAAGCAGTTTTTTCAGGCTGAATTTTTAAATATTTTATTAAGCCGCCATTTTGTTCCGCCATCTTGGATTCGTATCAAAATGTTATCAGTTGATTCCAACATAATACTTGATGTTTTTGCAAAATTTGAGGTAAATTGGATGAGTAGGTTTTTAATAATAATTTTTTTTAACATTTCACTAAGCCGCCATTTTGTTTCGCCATATTGGATTTTTACCAAAATGTTACCAGGTCATCCCCATATGACCCTTAATTGTTGACCCGAATTTCAAGTTAATCGGGTAAGTAGTTTTTTAGCTACGCCGCGAAGAGACTGACAGACAGACAGCCAGACAAACAGACAGACCGACAGAATTGAGAAAATATGTTTTTCGTCATCTAGGGACCCTAAAACGTGAAGAGCTGAAAAAATCTCGGAGAGTGATTTTTTTCACGATTACAATACTTCCCTTTTACGAGGGAAGTAAAAACGTATTTCGTTATCTTTTTTAGAGCATATAAATAGGCATGCGATAGTCGTTTGTTTTTTTTTTCATATTCAGGCGGATTAAAAGAAACCTTTAAACTATTAATTCTATATATACACTTTTTCTCTATCTCCGTTAATAAACCCTGTGGGTAGGTGTCAAATGTAATCACTCACCCTGTTCATTTTTGAAACAAGTCAAAAGGTACTTGTCAATTTTTTAAATTAGGTAATCAAAATGAAGCTAAATACTTTCTTCTTACTAAACACATGGTAAATAAGACAGGGGTTTTTCATGATCAATAAAATTTGGCGGAAACAATATAAATAGCCAAATAGTTATTTTTGTAACGAGTAACTAAAATCATGTTTTTTTGGGACGAATCATTGCCGTTTCAAGAGACTAACAAAGGTTAATATAGCCGCAAATTATCTTTTGCAAAAGTCTGCGATTACTACTCTTGTCTGTCGGTTTCCTCAGCACACGTAAGGCCGTTTTACATGCTGCAATTCTTTCTTGAAAGTTGCAATAGTCTTGAACAAAAGCATGCGCAGTGGCAAGACATTTGTACCTTTTGTGAAACTGCGCATGCCTTTGTTCAAGACTATTGCATATTGCAAAGAAGAATTGCAGCATGTAAAACGGCCTTTAGCAACATTGCGCTTTTCAAAGCCTGCATCTATTTAGGGAGGCCTGAGAGTTCCCGTGTTTTGTTCGAGCTACTGCGTAGCTAGATTGATGTATTGTAATCTTAGAGTAAGAATTAAAGTAGAGCTATCGACCAATGTTACGATAAAAAAAAAGAAAAATTTAAGAGTGTCAGCATTTAAATTTCAAAATAGCGGTGTCAAAATGACAATGTCAACAGGTCGGACACGGAACATTGGTGTTCCTGGCTAGGCTTGGCATCATCGTACGATCGACCTTATACTGCGAGGTAATCTTGGCAGTGGCTAAATATGTAAACATTGAACTCTATTTTTATTCTTCCTCTAAGATTGTAATAGGTAATACTATAAAAATAAATTAAAAACAAATAAAAATTCGCTTTTACACCAAACTGTTTGTAATAATTAAAAAAATAAAAATAATAAAATTTAGTTTATAAAATTTGTAAAAAGTAATTACCAATCATAATTGTGTGCACGTGTAATCTGTGTATAGAGTAACTCTGTACCAAAAAATGTCGGTATTTATGGATTTTTCGGTTTCTTCGGCTCTATAATCCTAATTTTAAATTTATTTATGTTGATAATTATCAGTTTTACTTAAGGATATATGAGCTTTTTGTTGATGGTCACTTATGTTCTTCAGTAGTGTAGACGTAGGGCCCAGGTGTTCCAAAATCTCTTTTATATTAATTAATAAGGGATAGATCCCAAAGCTACAACTTTAAACTAGGATATGTGCTGATTTTTTTAAATAATAATGTAAACATTTTAGATAACCTCTCCATTCCAAAATTTAAATCATTTCAATTTTTGTTTTGTTTTTTCGCTCAGACAATGGAAAATAATCATTTTCTTAATATACTGTTTTATTAATTAAAGAAACTGTTTTTGATTTCTGTTTTTAAAATCCTAATAGTTAAATATGTAGATATAGAATGAATGTTCAAAATGGCAAAAGTTTCCGTATATCTACATATAGGGAATTTTCTGTATAATTAAAATTCAGTAATCGAATTATTAACATAATTAATTCATTGCGTTTAAGTTGGCAGTAACCTCTCTTGACCTTTTTATTTTCGTTCTTAAGGTTAATGAATTATTAATAACGAAGAAATCGTTTTTACCCAGTTTCTCCATTTTTTCTCTAATTCAGAATAAATAATACATTTATTCCAAACATATAAATCATACAAATTTTTTAGCTCAATAAAATCAACATACCTTTCGAGTCAAAAAGGTACTAATTAAAAACCAAGATATAAAATCGAATCGGTACGTTTATTGACAATGGAGTAGCAAAGCGCATTTCCATATTTAATAAAAAACTGTGAAACTTCTTGTTTATATCAAAACTAGCCGAAAGTAAGTACGATGCTAAGTTAAATATCGATGCAAATTTAGATGTTTTCTGGCATCAAGCTCGGATGTCTATGTTTGAGTATATTGCGTACCCTGTAGAACATTGAAAAACACCACCTACTGCTTCTCTTTACGTACCATGGAACTTAGAACTGAACCAATCGTGTCCCTGAACTAGAATGACCCTCTGTTAACGCAAATAAAGATACTCTCTCCCTCCTTAAGAAAGATGAATTAGATTTTATTCAATATTTTTAACAGCCATTCAGAGTAAATGAAGTAGCAATTCCTTAAATTATCTATGTGTCTAGACCGAAATTATTTAGCTCCAAATAGCACTCACTCATACTTGTTGTTCAAATCTGTGAGTGTTTAATTTCCTCGTTGATAACATTACTTATTAGTCAACCACTTTTTTCGACAAATCGATTCCAATCATCTGTGTTAATTGATTAATTGTTACAATTAAATTTTCAAATGTTTTAGTGCCAATTAAAATATAGTTAAAAAGTAATAAGCAAGCTTAACCTTGAAAAGAAAACTTAGAAGCATTGGTATTTTTCAAGGTTTATTAAAATAAAATATTTTTTTTTAATTTTTTAGTACCTGATGAGCGGATGGTGGGGTAGCTACAGTTTCAGATGTCAACCAGTAGACTATTCTTATAGTCCCATAGCCCTACGGGTAAGTTGAAAGGGAAAGTATTTAAAAATACTAACAATATGCTTAATTGTGTTTAGAACATAACCAGTCAAAGATGTGTAATAATAAAGAAATACCTCACGACTCATACACGTAATTTTCGTTTCAGTCAATTTATATTATTACAAATATTGGAAACGGATATCCAATATATTTTGTGTTATATACTTAAAGCCAAACGGTGCTTTATCTGCATATGGATGGACCTATTACCTATTATTATGGATGGGCCTATAACCCATATGTTTTGAAAAAAAAATAGTCGTGTTTTATCGTGTTTTATTTTATATTAACTTTAACTATAAAATAATCATTTGTACATGCAAATGAAATAAAACAACAGATGTAAAGCCCATTTTCGCTTAGGAATTCCTTTAGTTTACAATGTTCATTGGGATTTGCAACATCAAATATTTACCTAAGTGTGGCATATTTATTTGATCAAGAGAACATTATATTAAAACTGAAAGTCCGTTTCAACCAAGGATCATCCCATAGTACTGGAAGTGTAAACAAACAAAACATTTTTGGCAACAGTATTTTTTGATAAGGTAATTATAATAATCAGTCAATACTATTTTTTAGATGGCAAGAACGTGTTGGTGGTACTACTTCTCCAAATTCACGGAATTCTTTGACACTCTGTTCTTCATTTTGAGGAAGAAAACTAGCCACGTGTCAACTCTGCATGTTATACACCATGGATGTATGCCATTCTCTGTGTGGATGGGGATGAAGTTTGCTCCAGGTAAAGTATTGGCATATACTGTGACTGTCAGTTGAAAAGGTACAGGCAAAATTTGTGGCAAATTCGATGATTTGTAAATAAACAGAGTTTTAAAATATCTTCGACATTTTTTAAAATATTAAAGAAAACGAACATTAAACAAACTGCAATTAATAAATGAAATACTTGGTGAAAAAAAACCTGATTAAAATTGATTTGTTGGACTTGCATTGTCTTTAGTTTAAATTATGCACAATGTTTCCATCAGAGGCACACGCAATAGAACTTTGACATTTAAAAGTGACTGTCACTTTTGATAGCATGCATAAAACATTGACTTAAAGCCCTACCATTTTATGAAGATTTTAGATCAAATAATAAAAAAATTAAGTCTCTTAAAAGTGATACAAAATAAAGTGACAAAACCCTACATAAAGGAACCTGTTCCTGTTAGTATACCGTTTTCCACCCGTTGATATATAAAAAAGCTTGTAGTAAAGGTGGACAATATCCGCTCCAAAATCGTCATGATGATACCCCAAGACTTTTCACTTACACTAACACTTTTCAAACTTTTACACGTGGTATGCACAAATTACCACATCCATAATTGGCAATCTTTGAAGATGACTCACAAAAAATCACGATATACAGGATTCAGTTGCCTCTAAACTAAAGAACATAGAGAACCCATACGTCACAGGTTTGCTGTCAGTCAAACCTGGTGAGTTCAGAGTCAGAATTTTTATGGTTCGATTATTTTATGTTCCTATGCTATGCCTTCTTGGGTGCAAAGCCTTTCTTTCAGCTGATTGATGGAGCCGTCTTTTTCTTGGCAAAATAATGTTAAAAACTAGATTTTTTTATAAAATTGCATAAAGATGATTTTAAATTGTATAAAAATTGTTACAAATATCCCTCCTGTACTTATCAAATCGTTTATGAGACAAAGAACTTTTGTTAGAATTAAGTTTAAAAATGTCAACAAGAAGGTAGAATCGTATTTCTCAAAAAAAAGAAATCTCGATTATAACGATGATCCGAAGTTTTCAAAAAAAATCAAATTATTTAAAAAAATAGTTACTGCAAAATATCTTTCTGCGTAGTTTATATAAAGTGTTCTATTTTTTCCACACAATTATATATTCCTTGCACTTTATCAGTGACACGGGTAAACGGAGCATTTCGTCTCAGCATACCTGTGGTCGAAAATTATGAGGCAACCGAGAGTTATGAGGCAACTGAATGTCCGTGAAGTTAATTTCCAAAGTATTTCTGATTCACTCAAATTGAATCCCATTCGTTAGTGCTTAGTACTTGGTTAGAACTTTTAGGTGGTCCGATTAGTTTCGTTAGTGCTTTCTTATTTTTGTAAAAATTCGCTTATGTCTGGTTTAAGGTCAGCCTCCAAAGTTTTTCTGATCGGCCAAATTAGGTGTCGTTCGTGTTTCAAGTGGTTTTGTTACTGCTTGCTTAATTTTGAAAATATTTGTTTATTTTGTTTCCAAATTAGATTTGATTTGAAGGTCAGCCCCACAATTTTTATAATCGGCCCAAACTAGTGCTTTTTTAATTTTGTATCTGAATGAACTATGAATAAAAAAGTTTTATGTCCTTTCAATTAATGTTCAAAATAAACTGATTAACTTCTGCAAAAGCTCTTTTCCACCCCTAACTTCTGGTCGTAATATCGTCTCCACGTCTAAAAAAAGCTGACTTTTTGCAAAATAATTCGCCGCAAATTCTACTTTAATCCCTCCTCTTTATTTCCCCCTTCATCATTACCAGTTTTGCCACACAATATGCACCCAAATTACTTTCAGGGTTAAAACGGTTCGAAGTATTCTCATTAATACCACAGAGTCTTCTGGCCTTGATGGTATTCCGAACATAGTTGGCTTCTGAGTTGGTCCCTATCCTTCTAAAATTGTGTACTTGGATTGACACTTTTCTTTCCAATAGTAGTATTTCTGTAGTGGTTAACGGTAATTCATCAAATCAACGCAGGCTTTTAGTTTTGGCAATTCTATTCACTATGCTGACGATACACATCACTAATATTCAATTTCCCAAACCTGTCTTCAAGACTGAAATTGATGATAGGCGTATAGTAATGACTTTATCCCTAACCGAAAACCTTATTAAAATTGTAGAATGAGTAGCAAAGAATCTTGTCCAGTTTAATGCCACTAAGACACAATCATGTCTGCTATCTCACAAACTATGTCCCAGTACCCAGATTATGTAAGTGAATAATCAAATGCCTGAGGCCAAAGATTCCCTTAATTCATTTTTCAAATCTTCGCTGGCATGATCACATCACCTCAATTGTCACAGCAGCCGGGGGGGGGGGGGGTCTTGTTCCGAAAAAATACTTTTCTTCTGCCAACTTGTATAACCTTTACACTTCGCAAATCAGACCCAGACTTGAGTATTGCTGGTATATATGGGGAACAGCCTCTCCTTCAATCCTTAATATCCTTGACTCTGTTCAAAGAAGAGCTATTCGCCTGATTGGTCAGGCAAACATCACAAGCTTGCATCACTAGTGCATCGTCGAACTGTGGGCGATATGTTTGTGTTTTACATATACTGCCACGGATTCTGTTGAACTGATGAATTATCATCTGTTATGCCCTCCTTAGTTTTTCCTGTTTTACTGTCCAACTGCGAAGACCAAGGGCCCACATTGTTTTCTCCTTTATTCTCAGTGTCCCGATTATGGAATATGTTAATAGCAAATGCCGTTCCCTCTTCTCCTAATCTGCAAATCTTTAAATCCGCAATAAACTTTCCCTGTCTTCACTTAAAGTAACCCTGGTACCAAGTACTTAGGCCTTCAGCTTTCATGGTCTGCTCATAGGTAATAAATAACAAATATAAAAAAATAACTTTCAACGTGGCTTAAAGGATGAATAACAAAATAATATAACCCATATAATACTGATTTCTAAATTACATTGGAATTTAAAATTGTTAGTTAGCAATTTTATATTTTACAAATAGGCTTTCTTATTTTAGGCTACTTAATACTGTAAGGTCGCATAATAAACTTATTGATTTTTACTGAGAACATTAGCTATTCTAAAAAACAAAATACAAAGACTTATTTTCTTAAAATAAGAAAACATCGACAAAGCAAAACAAAGCACTAAAAAAACTAATACGTCTAATTGGGGCCGATAAGAAAGTTTTTAGGGCTGATCTCAACACAAAGATAAGCGAATATTTACAAAAATAAGAATACACTAACGAAACTAATCGAAGCATCAAAAAGCACTAACGGAACGCGAACGAATGAAGCCTGGTTTGGATCGATCAAAAAAACTATGGAGCTGACCTTGAAACAAAATAAACGAATATTTTCAAAATTAAAACTAATCAGAGTACCCAAAAGCACTAACGAATGTCGCCTATTTTGGTTCAATCAGGGAAATGTTGGGTGCTGACCTTGAAAATTAAAAACATAATAATATTTGCGAAACCAAGAAAGCAATAATTAATGAGACCAAATCTGAGCGAAGCAGAAATACTTGGGGGGGGCTAACTTCACGGACTTGGTAATCTAAATCCTGTAACAGTGATCATGGCCTAAATACGAGATTGGAGAATCAAGGTTAACCCCTTCTTTAAACGGGAATTCTATTATCTTCTCTAGACGCACACGCACAACGTCACATAACCACATTACCCGATTGCAACTCATCAGGTATATATTTACTTTTCACGTTTTTTCATATTACCATATGAATAAACAATATTAATACCCTTGTGTATTTAAATTGATTCAGGAAATATCTACCAGCGGCATGCAGCTAATTATTTTGATCAAATAAATTACAAATTCAATATCCAACATCATCATTTTAACTTCAGTCTGGACAAATATTTTCCTGTTATTTTTAAAATTTAAATTAAAATGAAAACGGTGAAATTTCAGTTAAGCTTGCGATCGCCGATTATGATTTTTGGTTCATTGGTAGATTTTGGGGCGCTGATCACGAATCTGAAGAATTTGTCGGTGACGTTTCGTCCTCGTGTTATCCGTCATCAAAAGCTATAAGTTGTTTCCATTATTTCTTCCTTCTTTCCATGTTCTTACGAAGAGATTCACGGATGAAAAAACATGATTTTTGGCAGATCCGGGAGTTCATCCATTCATTTGTGGTGGTTTGCAAGTTATTTTGCAGACGTTTCGCTAAAATCTCATTTAGCATTTTCGATGCTTACTCATTGACTCTCGTCGGTAAACTGAGATAACTGAGACATGTGGCCACTATTTATATTATTACAAGGCCGAAGATTGTATGGCCCTGTAGACGGCGTCGCTAGAGGTAACCCAGATGTCGCCGCTCTGTCGCCAGTATCCTTTGATTTATTAACAAATGTCGGCTGTTTGTCTGACTTTTTAGCAGGTGTTTGCAAGCAGAGGGCAAGTTTGTTGGATCGTCTCTTTTGTTTAAAGTACCTTGCTTTTCAATTTATATATATTTGTTTGCCCTATATAGGTTTCATTACACGTGCCTCATGAGACAGTATGAGATACTGTCTCATGTTTTTCTAAATTTTTGGGATTTCTAAGTGAGGATCCTATTGTTCTTGATGGTTTGTAGGCTGTAGTAATATTATGTTTTCGAAGAAGTCTTCCTATGCAGTCTGTAGTTCCCTTAAGATAAGGAAGTACGGCTGTTGGTTTCCGGATGTTACTGGCATTTTTGGTTCGCCTATCTGATGATGTTCTAGAGCTTTTTTAATAGTATGTGTCTTGTAGCCATTTTGTGTCAGTGTGGTTGTGATTTTTTTTATTTCTTTTTGTTTGTTTGAAATATCTGTTAGGCGGATAGATATTGAGATCAGTGTGTTGGCTACTGCTTGTATTTGGGACGGATGGTGGTGTGATGCGGCATTTAGGTATCTATTTGTGTGTGTGGGCTTTCTATATACTGTGTGGTTTAGATGTCCTTCTGAAGTTTTCTTAATAAGCACGTTCAAGAAATACCTACTAAAAAAAAGACAAACAGGTGCCGTTTGTTAATAAACCAAAGGATATTGGCGACAGAGCGGCGACATCTGGGTTACCCCTAGCGACGCCGTCTACAAGGCCATACAATCTTCGGCCTCGTAATAATATAAATAGTGGCCACAGGTCTCAGTTATCTCAGTTTACTGACGAGACTCAATGAGTAAGCATCGAAAATGCTAAATGAGATTTTAGTGAAACGTCTGCAAAAAAAACAAATGAACGGATGAACTCCCGGATCTACCAAAAACCATGTTTTTCTATCCATGAATCTCTTCGTACGAACGTTTCACACCTCTACGGGGAGGAGACCTTTAAGAACATAAAAAATTACGAGAAACTGAGAGAGAAGAAAAGAAAGAAACGTCCTGTGTGACATTACATTCCTAAAAAGATGTCGAGATAACTTGCGTCAAACATTCACAAGGTTGTCTTAACACACAAAGACAAGAAGAACACAGACCATACTAAGTCGAGCCAGCAATGCTTTATTAAAGAATCAGTTACGAGAAACACGTCGACAGTTGAGTGAAATTGAACATAATCTCTACACTTTACATCTCCTGCTGAGCAACAATATTCATCAAGCCCTCTGGGACAGGGCGGAGACTCTAGCACATTGGCGTGCCGAAACAGACAAATTTGAAGTTAAATCTGCGTTGAAATTTTTTAAATTGAATCATTTCCGAGATTTTGAAAAATAAGGGAAACAATATTTTTTCAAAATCATGTGCTGTTACTCTATTACATTAACATATCTCAATTACCAAATTAGTGAAAATTGGATAAAAATAAGAAAATCGTAAAAATGTGCTGCATCTTTCCTTTGCAGCCGCAGTACACAAGAAAATAGTGTACGTGAATCCATAGCAGGCCTTGGAAAACAATTGAGAGGTTTCCATGGTAGCAGAATCAGTCATGGCAGTTGATTTAGAATAAAACAAGTAGTTTTTTTCATCATTTGGCATTATAAGTAATAATTTATCTTGTGTTTTGTCCAAAATTCCAGTTGAGATTGAAGAAGTTGTGTTAAACAGAATTGAAGAAGATCCGCAAACTAGTACACGGAAAATAGCTCTTGAATTGAATATATTGTTTGGCAAATTTTAAGGTCTCAACAACTTTATCCTTATCATATGCAACGTGTGCAGGCTCTATTACCTAGAGATTTTCCCCTCAGACTCGATTTTTGTGTTTGGTTGCGTAATAGATTAGTTCGAACCCCGGATTTCTTAAGCCATGTGCTTTTCACAGATGAAGCCGCCTCGTTTTGTCGAAATTCCATAATTAACTTTCATAACAACCATATCTGGGCTGAGGATAATCCGAATGCTATCAGAGAAAATTATTTCCAGGTGCTATTTTCTCTCAATATTTGGGTAGGAATTATCGGTGATCACTTTATTGGACCTTGCATTCTTCCGCAGAGGCTAAATGGCGAAGAATATCGAAGGTTTTTGGAGCACGCACTTCCCAACCATTTAGAAGAAGTTGATTTAGAAACCAGAAACAGGATGTGGTTAATGCACGACGGAGCTCCGCCACACTTTAATATCGTTGCGCGTCAATTTCTGGACGAGAATTACCCTAACCGTTGGATAGGAAGAGCTGGACCACAAGCCTGGCCTCCCAGATCACCAGATTTGAATCCTTTGGATTATTTTCTGTGGGGTCATTTGAAGTCTTTGGTTTAAAAAAGTCCAGTCCAAAATGAACAAGATCTAAGAAATAAGATATTTGAATCTTGTGCCATTATTAATCAGAAGCCAGGTATATTTGAAAGAGTTCGGCAATCAATGTTAAGGCGACTTATTGCATGCGTTGAAGTAGGCGGTGGTCATTTTCAACAATTATTTTAAAATAATGTTATTAACTAGTTTAGTTTTAGTCTTGTAAATGATTTTAAGTTTTTTACGTGATAATACAATCAATAAAAGATATATTTTTCTTGCTTATTTTTCGAAATCTCGAAAATGAATTAAAACATTTCAACGCACATTTAACTTCAAACCCTTTTTTATCCAAAACGGCTGCTTTTAGCGACAAATACTAAGAGTAACTTTTTTATGTAAAATTGAATGGAGAATAGGTCTGCCTAGTCAAAAATGACATAAAAGGCTTCACAAAAAAGTTATGGTTAATTAAATTCAGGAACAACACTGTATGTGGCGCCCTCTAACATTAAATAAAAAAACTAGGCTAATATTCGAATTTCTCGTCATCAATATACCCAGAATCTTAAATTATGTCCAATTGTCATGTTCCTTAACAAAACTATAAGCAAAAAACCAAATAAAATTGTTTTTTTGGATGCCCTGTATCTCAGAAACAAAGCCGTTTCAGACCCACGTTCATATGAACTTTTCACTGTCTGCACGTAAAATTAGTCAAAGAATCACCTCTTAAAGTTTCTACAAGTACTTAATTGACACTATGTGTGTATATATGTATATATATGATATATATATATATATATATATATATATATATATATATATATATATATATATATATATATATATATATATATATATATATATATATATATATATATATATATATATATATATATATATATATATATATATATATATATATATATATATATATATATATATATATATATATATATATATATATATATATATATATATATATATATATATATATATATATATATATATATATATATATATATATATATATATATATATATATATATATATATATATATATATATATATATATATATATATATATATATATATATATATATATACAGTGCCCCATAATCAACAGCCTACCATAAATCATAAAATAAGGTGATGGTTAGCTTAACCGAAATCGTGATGCAAACATTTGATACATTAGTGAATATAAAAATGCATCCAATCAAACATGGTTTACAGTTTTAATATTTTTAAGTGGTTTTAGATCTCATTCATATCTTGATATTTTATACATCCTTTAATCCGCAAAGTTATTTAAGATTTTTATTGTCTTGCCTCGTCAGAGGTTGATATTTAAGTTGAAATCTTACTTTTAAGAAAATAATAGACTGACTGGTTGACAATTAATTTTATTTATTACTAGTTACTGGTAAAGGTAAAACACAATCATAGGATATTTTATAAGTTCGTAACATGAGACACTGCAAGTCATCAGATAATGTAATGATTTTTCTATATAATGCAATAAAAATCATCATCTTCTTATTATTATGGATGAGATATCAAAATTGATCAAATTTTGCCTTAAAGTTGCTTCTCTAATCTGTTCATTATTTTTTGAAAGTACTTTATTTAATTAAATTTAAAATTATTGCTTCATTTCAGGCGGCCACAGTACCTTTTTCGCATTGCTCAACGCCTTCGTGCACATAGTCATGTACTTCTACTATATGGTATCCGCTATGGGTCCACAATATCAGAAATTCATCTGGTGGAAAAAATACCTAACGTCCTTCCAGATGTTGCAGTTCATCGCGATCTTTGTTCATCAGTTCCAGTTGTTGTTCGTCGAATGTGATTATCCGAAATCGTTCATGATTTGGATCGCCATCCACGGGCTAATGTTCCTCTTCTTGTTCTCCGACTTCTACAAAGTGAACTACAGCAAAAAACCGAAGAAAGCCAATGATGGCGCATGCATGGTGAGTGTTTGGCAATCGTACATAATAATAAACTTTTCCAAGTTAATCTTTTTTTTTGTTTATAATAATCGAAAAAATGCTTAATTCATTTAGTTAAAATAATGGAACAGTTTTAAAATTTAAACATATACGCCACAAGTTAGGTTAGGTTGGTTACTGGATGAAAAATAAATAACCCTTTCGTTTATTGGGAGATCTTTTAATCTGTACCGCTTGTTATGGTGGGGAATAGGACAAGTGATATCCTATAAACTTCGTACGAAGTTTTATTTGATGAGAGGTAATAATTAAATCAAGAGCGGTTGCTCTACAGTCTCCTCCTTATTTATAGTGTGCAAAAGTTAATTATTATAGTAAGCACTTTTTTCAT
Organism: Kuschelorhynchus macadamiae; assembly: GCA_030620095.1. Lineage (NCBI taxonomy): Eukaryota > Metazoa > Arthropoda > Insecta > Coleoptera > Curculionidae > Kuschelorhynchus > Kuschelorhynchus macadamiae. Next base: position 776,537 of record JAUTXW010003727.1, on the reverse strand, counting down.
ATTCTGTAATATTGATTCGATGTAAACGTGGCACAAAGCTCTTTGCTATTTCGAAAGTCGATTACCAGTTAAGTTAATAAACAGCAATACATAGGGTAACAACTAACTGGTAATTAAACAAAATGATTTTAGGTAGCTAAACATAAGTTTAGTGGATATTTTTATTGCTAATTTCAGCTGGTAATAGCTATAACAATTAGTTAAACATAAAATAACAAAATAAACGAAAGAGGAAAATCCCTAGCATCAGGAATTGAATTGCGATGCCGCAACAGAGATTTTCTTGACATATTAGAATCCATGTCTTATGGAATAAAGCCAAAGTGGATGATACGTATGTAAAGCTTTGTATATATTTGAACCATCGGATAGATCTTCTTTGGATAAAGTTAAAGAACTTAAGACTTAAGATGCAGCAGCTGTATGCAGTGGCTTGATGCCTGATTGTATTGTGAGAAATAAAGGAGTAGAGTATTTTCGGGTTGGCAAAGAAGGTACCTTTCTGAACAATATTATTACACAAAAACTTCAATTAAAATAGCACCCACGAGTATTCTTCATCTCTTCCCAAACCTTATGTTAAGAAGAATCATCAAGCCTTTAGTTTATTTTTTCCGTATTTATCTCATTATACTATCTTATATACTGTGGGTCCGGATTATATTGCATTCCAATATTTGGAGAGGTTATGCTACACAAGAAAATATTTAAACAAAATCCAATGAACATGGATCTGGATTGTCCAGGTTTAAAATTGTATGTCTTTTAGTTTTAAGTCCCCCAACATTTCTAAAGATGATTGACTCAAATCTGGCACACTATAAACCGAAATTAATGTCTATAAAGTGGTCATAATACATTTTAGACAGCTATATAGCGTGTAACTTTTTAACGGTTACGACCCCTCCAAATTTTCGTCTGTACAACAACTTTTCTGTTCCCTGGACTTTTTTGATAGCCTGCACCGTTTTGATAATAGTGTGTACCTATCAGGATATAGTATCTACTTTTATTATCTAAATATACACTGCTGGTTGTGGTTTTCGTCATGTTTTAAAAAATATGATTTTGAGTAAAATATTAGTGTCAATATTACAAGGAATCCAATACATGATACATAGAGTGTTACCTATAAAGGTCATAAATTAAAACACTTTGACTTCACTGAGGCAAATGTATTTGCCCTGTGGTAATTATAAACGTGTAGTGTTCGTGTTGACATAATAACAGTTAATAATGACTAAATTAAATTTAAATAAGAGAAGAAATTATACAGAAGTACATTAACTAGTTTTAAGTAAGCCCAAGAGATGCTAAGAGAGTTGCAATCGTATATAGGAAGAACCAGTAAATATTAAAATTTTATTTGGGCTTTTGTAATCATATTAATAAAGTAAGTAAATCTAAAGATTAAAATTGTGAAAATTTAATAACAAACATCTTTTTTTATTAATGTGTTATTTTTACATTTTTTTTTTAAGATTTTTTTTTAGGATATACGTGCAAAAACAATTAAATTGTGTCAGCCTGTAACTATGGCAATAGTGAGGCGACAAATAAAAAACCATCTAGAGGCATTGATAATAAGGTATACTTCAGTTAAGCCAACGTTAAAAAAAACATATTTTTATTGTATTATAAAGAAACAAAAATCTTTTGCACAACCTGTATAATCTAAAATACCCTTTTCGGTACTTAGTTAGTTAAAGGCATGTGTAAAATATGGTAGAAGAAAGAAATACTGTTACTTGTGTAAGTGTTTTAAAAAGAAAACAATATTAGATATATATTTGTTTTTGATAAAATCGTCAAATTTCAGTAAATATCGGAGCTGTTAAAGACCGGTAAAATTTGTTTTTTTTTTATTACCTACTGACTGTCTTGGTATAAACATTTTAACGAGATTTTTGTTTTTTTTTTAAATTCCCGGTAAACGAAATTTCGAATTTTTGCAAGGGTCACAGTTAACACTTTGTATATAATGTATTGGTCTCCTTATAATTTTGACACTAAAATATGTTAGTCAAAATCATATCCTTTGAAACATGTTGAAAACCCCATCTCGATATCCCCATTTGTTTTGAAATATAAATCTTACCTATTTTCTATTAGGGTATTGCCAGCTAAAAACCATCAAAACTGGCCGTGTTTTAAACACGTTTTTCTAAATTATTTTCGAATGGTGCAAGAGATCAGGATAAGTCCAAAGAAAATACAGTTGTGTAAAATAAAGCAGGAAGCCAGATGTAAGTATGAAAGTAGGTCCAGCTTGTAGAATTTTCTTAAATGTATTCTGATCGCTTTATAGACATTCCAGTACCAAATTTGAATAAAATATCTTTAGAAATGTACGAGGTTACATCAACAAACTTTAACATATGGTATCTTGAAAACGAAGCGTTTTCAGACATATGTTAATAGGAACTTTTTGAAATATTTGATTTATTCCCTACAGAAAATCAATAATTAGTATTTTATTGAAAATTTTAAAATTATATAAATTACGAATTATTGCATCTGACATATTTTAGTTCTTGATTTTGACGATTTCTTATTTACGTTACACTTTTTATATAGTTTTACCGAAAACTCGGATCTAAAGGTATGTTTTGCATGATCTAATGGATGCATGAAAATCAAAAAAACGTGTACGTGCAGTCAAAATTAATGTTTAATTTAATTTATTGTTGTGTAGGAGTAGTTTATTACTTTGAAAAATATCTTAAATAAAACGATAAAATCTGGTTTTTGAATAGAATTTTTGTTTCAAAAAATGCTATTCAGAATGCTTTGAAAATAACAAAGACATAAATTTAGATTTTTGGACATATTCGTTTGTTTTGAGCCACTTCCGGTTTGACCGGAAATGACGGCAACTTTCGATTCTTAAATGAGACAGCCGATATATTTTTAATTATTTCGATGACAAGTAATGTACTACATACATAATAATTGCGCTTAAGTCCGCATCATCTAGTCATCCATGGTTCAACGGTTGACGGTGTGTCTATGGCTACAGCGGGAAATGTAAATAAAATATAAACAAACTGATAGTTTGGAAAAGAGCATTTCAAATACTCGAAAAAATGTTAATTCTTGCACATTAGAAACATGCATTCTGTTTGGAATTATTATTAAAACATTTAGTTTATTTTATTATTAATTAAAGCATCATCCATTTTCATGTTTTTAATTATTATGAACATACCATAATCCGAATCGTAAATATTATAATCAATACAAAGCAATTAATACAATAATTCATTCCTATATCTACATTTCTTTGAACTTTTCCGCGCATGTGTAAAAACTCCATAAGCCTAGCAAAGGAAGAAGGGAGTGTCAAGAGTCGTCCATTATGGTAGAAAAGGTGTATCTAAGCACAACCAGTTCTCATAATCACATTTAACCATTTTCTCCAATTTCATAATCAAGAGAAGGGGCCCCTTTATTTATGAAGCTTTATATATTATGAAGTGAAAGAAGCCACTGGATTTAGGTGAGTGGAGTTTCGTTCATTTCAATTGCATACAAAATTTATCACATATATAATCTTATTTTATTTCTTCCCAATCCGCATTTTTATACAGTCCATTTGAAGTATTATCTTTTTTTAATAAATTACGCAACATTTTGGTCTCTTCGACACGGATGATTTTCTTTCAATATTATTAATTATGTTTCGTCAAACATCTAACGCCATATTTAAAATTTAGGTACGTTAGAAAAAAGCTACCATCTTCTTAAATGTGCTATCAAATGCGCATGGCGCGCAAGGGCAATTTAAAGATTCACATTCAGGAATAACAAATTTGCTATCCTTTTTCATTTTCGTAAAATACAATATTTATCAAGCGAACTTTATCCTCGTTTATGTTGTTGACATATATTTTACTCTCGTTTCAAACCTGAAACAATTTTAACACAGGATTGAACTTTAATATTTCCTTAATTACTACTATAATTACTCTTAAATATTTTGTACCTTAATTAAAATGACAGAAAAAGTAAAAAAAAAATGAAATTAATCGTATAGGAGAACTTACAGAGTTGTCGAAAAAAGCCTTAGTTGACAACAAATTTCATATCGAGTTTAAACAAAGATGTAAACAATTAGATACAATCTTTTCTGAGTTTGATAAACAGCAATCATTAATTTTGTCTTCTATGATTAATCAGGAAGATCAAATTCCAATTGAGGATAAAATTCGTTGTGATTTTGAAAATAGTTTTTATCAAATAAAGTCCGTATATTCTGAATTATTTGAAAAGGAAATAGATAATCTAATTCAGACTCAATCTCAAAATCCTAATCTTAATATCTTACCTAAAGTTAAATTACCAGAAATTAAAATTAATAAATTTACGGGTGACATAAAGCAATTCACAGCGTTTATTGATATTTATAATGCTTTAATTCATAACAATTCGTCTTTATCTAATATCGAAAAATTTACTCATCTTCATTCATATTTAGAGGGCCCACCGAGAACTTTAATACAATGTACTCCTTTGACTAGTTCTAATTATATTGTAGCGTATAATGCTTTAATTGACCGCTATACAAATAGCCGTATCCTGGCTACCGCACATTGGAATGAGATAGAAAATTCCCCGCGTCTTAATAATGTAAATCCTCATATGTTAAGAAAGTTAATAGATACCTTTAATGAAAATATTGCCGCTTTAACAAACTTAAAATATCCCACTGCGCAATGGGATTTCATATTAGTCAATATGTTATTGAAACGTCTGGACCCTGTTACATTATCGCGTTTTGAAATGAATCATAGCTCATCTACTCTACCAGCGTTCACAAGCGTAATTGATTTTTTAAACAAACAATGTATTGCATATGACAGCATTGCCTTTTCATCGATACCTAAACCCAAATTTAAATCGCCGCCACAACGTTCTCAGCCACCGTTGGTATTTTTGAATACAACGGAAAATACCCACAAATGCACACTTTGTTCTTTAAATCACAATCTTTATCAATGTAGTTCATTTAATGCTAAAACTCCGCAAGACAGGTTTTCTTTTGTGAAACAAAAACAATGTTGTACTAATTGTCTTAGTAATACACATAATTCGGCTAAATGTAACTCTACGTATACTTGTCGAATTTGTAATTGTCGTCATCACACTCTTTTACATTTAAACAAACAAAAAAGTAATATAACTGATCGTCCGATATTTAAAAGGGAATCACCGTCAAATAATACGCAAATTAAAAATACCCCAGACTTTGTCAGCGATTCAAGCAGCGAACAAAATAATCCACAGGCACCGAGAAACGATGTACGTGAGTCCGTCTCTGTTCAAAATTCTTTTGTCGATTCCTTAGCTACCTTTTCTAAGGGACATGAAAAAATTAGTAACAATACCAGTTGTGATAGTACGGTTTTATTGACAACTTTAATTGTTGATGTTTTAGATTGTCGTGGAAATTTTCAAAAATTTAGAGCCTTGCTAGACTGTGCTTCACAAGCAAATTTTATTACAAAAAAGTGTTTAAACAAATTAGGGCTTACTGTGCATAAATTGTCGGTTTCAGTGTGCGGTCTTGGAAATATGTCGCAAAATGTGAATTCAGGTGCAGTGAATTTAACTCTAAAACCAACGAAAACAGTGTCCCCTCAATTCTCTGTTGAAGCTGTGATTTTAGACAAAATCTGTAATGATCAACCAACTGTTCATAATATGCCATATAACTGGTCGCATATTAAAAAATTGGAATTAGCTGACTCTAGATTTAATCAACCTGGTAAGATTGATATATTATTAAATGCCGAAATATTTTCTCAGATTTTATTAGACGGTTGTATTCGGGGAAATGCGAATACCCCTACCGCCATTAACACTGTTTTCGGATGGGTTTTAATGGGTCAAACAAATATTTTAAATAATAATCAATCGCAGATTAATTCATTTTTTACTTCTACGTTTAATGATTTAAATGACTCTGTCAAGCGTTTTTGGGAACTTGAGGAAATACCCCATCGAGATAATATTTCTCCCGACGATAAACAATGTGAAAAAATTTTTATTGATAATTTTATTCGCACTGATACCGGAAGGTATTCTGTATCGTTACCATTTCGAAGTAATATCGAACCAAAGTTTGACAATTCTCAAACAGTTGCGTTAAACCAGTTTTTATCGTTGGAACGCCGCCTTATTAAGGACTCCTATCTTTATAAAATGTATTGCGATTTTATGCAGGATTATTTAGATTCCGGACATATGACTGAAGTAAAAACTAACGTTGATACTAATAAAAATTATTCATATTATATTCCACACCAATGTGTTTTAAAACCCGAAAGTACAAGTACACGTTTGCGTGTTGTTTTTAACGCTAGTAGAAAAGATATGAAAAATAATTCTTTAAATGATTATTTGTTAACGGGCCCTAAATTGCAAAACGATATTTTGCAAATTTTATTCAATTTTAGACTTCATAAAATTGTTTTTACCGCAGATATTCGACAAATGTATAGACAGATTTTAATTAACAAAAAACATCGACATTTTCAAAAGATTTTATTTCGATTCTCCCCCAATGAGAAAATTAAAGAATACGAATTAAATACTGTTACTTATGGAATTTCGTCATCTCCCTATTTAGCCATACGTACGTTGTATCAGCTCGCAAATGACGAAAAGGAAAAGTATCCAATAGCCTCAGAAACTTTAATATCGACTAGCTACGTTGATGATTTGGCCACTGGTTCCGAAACGTTGTGCGATGGTATTCAGTTAAAAAATGAACTTATTTCATTATTAAATAGTGGTGGCTTCGAGCTTCGAAAATGGTGTAGTAACCGTCCCGAATTGTTGGCAGATTTGCCTCCAGAGCATCTATATAATAATTCTATATCTTTTGACAAAAAGGGTGAGAATGAAACCATCAAAATCCTTGGTTTGAAATGGAACCCTCTTAACGACAATTTTACATATTTTGTAGAACCACGTAATAATGTTTGTACTAAAAGAAATATGCTCTCAGATTTAGCACGTATTTACGATCCGTTGGGTTTTCTTACTCCATTAACGTTTTTGGCTAAGTTTAATATTCAGAATTTATGGGGTCTAGGCCTCGGTTGGGACGAAACTCCTCCAGAAAATATTGTTATTTCTTGGAAAAAATTTAAAGATCAACTTCCATGTCTTGCGCATTTGCAAATACCTAGACATATTCCAAATGTGTCAAATATATCTGAAATTCATGGGTTTTGTGATGCGAGCGAACGTGGATATTGCGCTGTTGTATACTTTCGTAACCAAATAAATGAACATAAATTCTCTTCCTTTTTTGTGACCGCAAAGTCTAAAATAGCCCCTCTTAAGCGTATATCTATACCCCGACTTGAATTATGTGCCGCAGTATTGTTATCTAATCTAATTTCATTTATTCAGAAGACGTACAGTCAAAAGGTTACGTTTTCTAATATATTTGCTTGGACGGATTCTACTGTTGCTTTATCGTGGATTAAGTCATTTCCTCATAAATGGACCACTTTTATAAGTAACAGGGTTACATTAATTCAGGAAAAAATATGTCCCTCCTCTTGGCACCATGTTCAGTCCAAAGATAATCCTGCGATTGCGGTAGTAGGGGTTTACAACCCCATGAGCTACTAGACTGTACTGCATGGTGGGTGGGTCCAGAATGGTTGTGTTTACCACAATCTAGCTGGCCTTATTCTAAATTAAATCTTGAAGAATGTCATGAAGAAATAAAAAAGATTGTTTTAATTACAAATTTTAATCTTCATATTTTTGAAGAGTTACTTAACAAATTTTCATCTCTCTCTAAAATTGTTAACATTGTTGCATATATACTTCGTGCAATTCAAAATTTTAAACTTAAAACTTCTCTTAAAACTAATACCAAATTAATTTCAGAAACCGAGTATAAACATTCTTTTAATTGTCTAATAAAATATACGCAAAATATATATTTTTCAAAGGATATTGAACTCATTTTATCTGGAAATCTTTCAACAAACATAATTAAAAAATTAAATCCATTTCTAGATATAGATGGAATTTTAAGAGTGGGGGGTAGATTACGTCATGCAGATTTGAAATATGATTTAAAACATCCGATTTTATTACCGCGAACGAGCCGATTAACAGAGTTAATTATTGAAGATAGTCACAAAAGGCATTTCCATCCTGGAAGTCAATTACTTCAATTTATTATAGGTCAAAATTTTTGGATTTTATCCGCTCGTAGAGCGATTCGGACAATAGTTTCGAAATGTATAAAATGTTGGAGACTAAGTCCAAAACCCCTTCAACCTCCCATGGGAGATTTACCAATGGCTCGTATTTCTCAAGTTAAACCTTTCTTACACGTAGGAACTGATTATTGTGGCCCATTTAATATAACCTTGAGTCGATTGAGAGGTGCGAGAACGCAAAAGGCCTGGATATGCATATTTGTATGCTTTACCACCAAAGCGATACATATTGAATAGCTTCGGATTTATCTTCCGAGTGCTTTCTTGCAGCTTTTCGTAGGTTTATCGCTAGACGCGGCCGATGTTCTGATGTTTATAGTGATTGTGGAACTAACTATATAGGTGCCAATAAATATTTGAAATCTATTATGAAAGAAGCAGTAGGAGCCGAAAAAATTAAGTGGCATTTTAATCCTCCTGCTTCTCCGCACTTTTCAGGCTTAATGGAAAGTGGTGTTAAAGGTGTAAAGACACATTTATTTAGAGTCATTGGTAACCAGATTCTAAGTTATGAAGAATTATTAACGGTTGTAACTCAAATTGAGTCTCTTTTAAATTCCCGTCCTTTATGTCCCATAAGTAATGATCCAAATGATTTATCTGCGCTAACTCCGGGACACTTTTTAACGCTAGAACCGCTTTGTGTCATCCCAGATTCTGACTTACAAAATTTAAAATTAAATAGACTAAATCGGTGGCAACTCATACAAAGGCTTCATGCTGACTTTTGGTCCCGTTGGAGTAACGAGTATCTCTATACTCTCCTTCAAAGAGGAAAATGGAATCACAAGGATGTACCTGTTGCTCTTGGCACTCTTGTGCTTATTAAACATGAAAATCTTCCGCCTCTGTCATGGCAACTTGCTAGAACTGTAGAGTTGCATCCAGGATCAGACGGAATTTCGCGTGTTGCCACTGTTCGTACTAATCAAGGTACTTTTAAAAGACCATTAGTAAAACTGTGTCCATTACCCATTAATTAAGAATTAATGTTACATAATTAACTTAGAATTAGGATTTTGAAATATTTGTAGAATTTTTTTTTTATTTTAAATGGTAGTACATTTAAAAGGTGGGTGGAATGTTTGGAATTATTATTAAAACATTTAGTTTATTTTATTATTAATTAAAGCATAATCCATTTTCATGTTTTTAATTATTATGAACATACCATAATCCGAATCGTAAATATTATAATCAATACAAAGCAATTAATACAATAATTCATTCCTATATCTACATTTCTTTGAACTTTTCCGCGCATGTGTAAAAACTCCATAAGCCTAGCAAAGGAAGAAGGGAGTGTCAAGAGTCCTCCATTATGGTAGAAAAGGTGTATCTAAGCACAACCAGTTCTCATAATCACATTTAACCATTTTCTCCAATTTCATAATCAAGAGAAGGGGCCCCTTTATTTATGAAGCTTTATATATTATGAAGTGAAAGAAGCCACTGGATTTAGGTGAGTGGAGTTTCGTTCATTTCAATTGCATACAAAATTTATCACATATATAATCTTATTTTATTTCTTCCCAATCCGCATTTTTATACAGTCCATTTGAAGTATTATCTTTTTTTTAATAAATTACGCAACACATTCTTTATAATAAATGGACATTTAATTAAACCTAGTACGCTATGACCGAGACGGTACGAAACAGATGTATTAAGGCGGCTTTGAAAATCACTTTTAACAATTTTGACAATCGTCTTTATTATTATAAGTATAAGTACCTAATTGTTTTAGTGGTTTGTTAAAACTGATTTAAAGTTTTCTATTAAAACATGGAAAATTACATAAGAAGTGAAAAAATCGACATGCTTCTAGTTTTTGGCGAATGCAGGCAGAATTCAGTTCAAGCTGCTCAAATGTATGTGTGCACAGGGATATCCCGATCGTCGTCATCCCACCCGGGATTATTTTCCCAAGTTGGTTAGAAAAATGCGCAACGAGCCCGAAAATAATCCTAACGCATAATTTGTAACAAGCGAAGACAAAAAAATACATCAATTACATCGACACCTTTATCAAGGAGATAACATCCGAAGATTGCAGTATTGCACTTAGTATTTTGTTTAGAAGATAACAGTTTCCCATTTAAAATACTTTATACCGACGAAAGCCGTTTAACAAATTTGGGAGTTTTTAACCCTTAACTGGTGACCATACGTCCAACAGACTCCATGTCCGCGTAACTTTTAGCGCGTCGGTTCTCCCACCACATTTATTAGATCGAACGACTGTCCGTATACCTTCCTAGTAGAGATGACGAAAATCAGTATTTAATTGTAACAGGTACGTCCCGTTCGTGTTCCAAGTCCATACCTGTTACAGATACCTATGACAAAATACTAGTCGTTGAAACCATGACTAAATGGCTGTTTCGAGTATCGCAGCCCGCGGCCCGCTGATTATTGTCTGTTTCGCTGCGTAAAATACTAGGTAGCTTAACTGGTTTCTGGTTTAAATACTCGTAACATATTAATGGCGGACTGCGTCATAGATTGGTAAAATATAGGATGCGCGTGGAAGATTTTGCGGTGTATGTAGCGAATGTAAAATTGAGCCCACATCATTGTTGTGATTTTGCTTAGCGTTCGAGCATGAATCACAGAGAGGCATCAGATGGCTTAATTCGATATCAGCATTTCTTTTGTTAATCATTTAAACGAATTAGACAAACCTATATTTATTTCTTTTAATATTTTCAGTTTTACTTCATATGATGAATATTGTAAAAAGAAAGTCTAGCTTTGTCTGGAATTTTTTTTCGACAATCGAAAACAATAAATGCGATGCAATTTGCGATTTGTGCAAGCAAAAACTGTCCTATAAGTCATCTGTTTCAAACTTAAAAAAGCACATGATTAGAAAACATCCAACGGTCAAATTGGTCGGATCATTAAATACCCAAGCAAACAATCTGGTGGAAGAAGAAAATATTCAAGGTCCAAATGAGACAGCTTCCGGTTTGTAATATAAAAAAACAAAGAAACAAATCTTTGTTTTTTATATTACAAACCGGAAGAATATGTGAAATGTGCAATTTATATTGGTAGGTTATATATAAAGTATATATATCTAAAACGACCTTGGTAATTTTGTCATAAAAACTGGCTTTGTAAAAACATTTTTAATCTTATTTGTGCTAAATATTTTAAGATTCACCTATTAAAACTATCAAATCTAAAATACGTTAATATTTTCGCCTGATTTGCGAATAATCTAATTCGTAGATTTCTTATTTCTAAATGTTGTCTCGATGATGTCCTAGATTTTCGATCTGTTATTTGCCCAAAATTTTGAAATTCAGTCGGCCCTGAACGAGCTCCGTGTGCTGCAAGGAGCAAGAGATGAAAGAATTACTAATTTGGAAAGGGAGGTTGCAGAATTACGAGCCCTCTATCAGGTCAAACAAAATGCTGGAGATTCACCAGACGCCGCATCTCGACGCGGAATGGCAATCACTAATGACCCTTGCAACGAGTGGCAGGAAAGGAGTCTTCGAGCTAGGAATATTATTGTATACAGTATCCGAGAAAGCACCTCTAAGGTCTCATTGGAACGGATCGACCATGACAAGTCACATGTCATTGGCTTGCTTCAGAAGATGATTTTAGATGTTCCCATGGATTTGAGAGAATCCAGGATTGGTCCTCCAAAAGATCAACCTAGACCAATGAGTTTTCTTTCAAGATGCTGCAATGGCTGCCCAGTGTATACATAACAGAAGTGAAATTGACGACTCCAATATTAAAGTGAAGCAAGATCTTACACCATTGCAAAGAAATCAACTGAAAGCTCTTGATGAAGAGATCGAACGAAGAAAGGGTGAAGGAGAATATAATCTAGGATTAAAGTATCGCAATGGTATACCTTACATTGCCAATTTTATGAAGCCTTCTGAAAATGATCCATAAAACTAAGTAAGTCTCTAAAGTGCTATTGTCAGAACATTGGTAGTCTGAGAACTAAAATGGATGTCCTCACTATGTCATTGAGCTTGAGTGATTACTCTGTTGTTATTTTCGTAGAGACATGGTTAAATAGTTCTTTCTCTGATAGTAAGGTCAATTTTCCTGGTTTTAATGTTTATAGAATGGACAGATGTTCAGTCACGAGTGATAGGAGCAGAGGAGGTGGAGTTCTGATTGCGGTATCCAACAAATTAAAGTCAAAAATAGTCCAAGTGTCATGTAATGAAATAGAACAAGTCTTTGTGGAAGTAAAGACTATGTATAAGAGCTATATTTTTGGTGGAGTGTACATACCACAAAATTCATTACAAATTAAATATGATCTCCACTGTGCTTCTGTACGGGAAATCACTGTAGCCCACCCGAATGTGGAGTTAGTAGTTTTTGGGGACTACAACTTGCCTGAAGCACTTTGGCATAATGAAACACATGGTGTGTCTGTAGCATGCGGTGAAGATTCACCTGCTCATATTGTAGCGGAAGGCTTTGCATATTTGAATTTGTACCAAGTAAATATATTGCCAAATAGTAGAAATGTATTTCTACTAGATTTAATCTTTTGTCATTCATCTCATATTTATGTTTTATATGCACAGGACGTTTTATTGCCCGAGAGTATGCACCATAGGGCATATTGTTTTGAACTTATGGTTGATTATGCCCCTCTAAGGTTTGACGAATTTTACCATGACTTCAGGAATGCCGATTACGTGGCCATAAATAACTTTTTAGCGTCGTACGATTGGGGGGCTAGTTTTATGGATGTGGATGTTGACATGGCTGAGGCCCTAAACTTCTGTCTTAATCAATTTGTACCCCAGAGACGAATGAAGAACACTAACTTTCCCAGATGGTTCAGTCCCCGACTAAAAGATCTGGTATGTAAGAAAAAGATTGCTCATAAAAAATTCTTGCACTCCAAAAGGCAGTATGATTACGAAACTTTTTCAGATTTACGAGCTGCTTGCAAGTATGAATGGAAAATTTGTCATGATGTATATGTTGCTGAAACTGAACATGCTTTTTTGCTAAATCCTAGGTACTTTTGGAAATATGTGAATGATAAAAGGCAGGCAAATCGCCTACCTCATAGTATGCATCTTGAAGCAGAGGTGGCTCATAATGGGGATGAAATTGCTAATTTGTTCGCACAACACTTTGCTAGAGTGTACGATGACTCTAATTGTAATGTTCCGGATTTCACTCGGAACAACTTTGGAAACATATTGCTCACTGGCTTCTCTATAACTGATGTTTTCAACAAAATTTTTAGTTTTACCTTGTAAGACAAATTGTGGCCCTGATCAGATTCCTAATTTGTTTCCGAACAAATGTGTTTGCACAATGGCTAAGCCTCTGCAGCTAATTTTTAATAAATCTATTGAGTCCTGCAGATTTCCTGAAAGCTGGAAACATAGCTATATAACACCTATCTATAAATCGCTCAAGGTGGAAGATGTCAACAATTATCGGGGTGTTTGTATACAGTCTGCTATGTCAAAGCTTTTTGACAGCTTGTATCTGATCAGCTTAGTTGGGCATGCAAGGGTATTGTCAACGATCTTCAATTTGGATTTTGTAAAGCCAAATCGACTCAGGAGAACTTGGTTTTCTATCAGGTTGCCTTGTTAAAAGCCCTGGAGAGTGGCGCACAGTGATGCCATCTATACTGACTTCTCCAAGGCTTTCGACAGGGTAAACTTCAGGATCCTCCTGGCAAAGCTTTTGGCACTGGGCTTTTCTCAGCAGCTTGTTGATTGGTTGGAAAGCTTTCTCAGTGGACGGACGCAGACTGTCAGGATAAACGGTAGTGTCTCTGCACCATTTAAGGTTACATCGGGTGTCCCTCAGGGGTCTCACTGTGCCCCGCTCCTTTTTATCTTATTTGTTAATGATATTGCTGATATATTGATTAATTCCAATGCGCTGATGTTTGCTGATGATTTAAAAATTTTCAGAGTTATTAGGGATGAGGGGCAATGGACACAAACTAACAATCTCTATCTAAACCTTAAGAAATGTTTCCACATTAGCTTTTTTCGTACTAGGCCGAAAATTCAGTCGTCTTACTCCATAAATGACACAGAACTATCATATACCAAGTGCATAAAAGACCTTGGTGTCTTGTTCGATGAAAAACTTACTTTTGTTGAGCATGTATTGTGTACAAGTCTTAAGGGCACGAGAATGCTGGGCTTTGTTGTCAGGAACTGTCAACACTTTTCGATTGATATTATTAAAGTATTGTACTGCTCATTTGTAAGATCTAATTTAGAGTATGCTACCGTCGTTTGGTCACCATTATACCAAGCACACAAAGACATCATTGAGCGTGTCCAGTATAAGTTTTTGAGATTCGCTGCATTTAAGTGTGGTATAAATATGGAGAACTACCATCGAATTGATATGTTAAATTTACTGAGTTTGAAAACACTTGAATGTAGGCGTCGTATGTTTGATGGATGTTTTGTCTTTAAGTTGATGAAAGGTATTACTGATTGTGCGCAATTATTGTCAATGATAAAACTAAACGTTCCCAATAGACGTCTGAGACAAAGTGATTTATTTTTCGTCCCTTTTCATAACACTAATTATGGAATGCATTCTCCTATTGATAGGAGTGTCCGTATGTTAAACTCATTACATCCGGATTTTGACCTTTTTGACTGTACCCTTTCGAGCTTTAAAACACTTCTTTGCCAGAATACTGTGATGTATAGTGTTAACTGAGGTTCCTGCTTGTAAGACTATCTTTTTGTTTGTTATATGTATTTTAATGAAATTCTTTAAATATGTTATCTTAATTTCTAGGTCTATCATCCAATTGATTATTTAATTGTTGTATATTTTTTTTTGTAAAATGGGGATTCCCCGTTAATTTGGTAAAATAAAAATAAAACAAAATAATTACGGTATCGTTCCTTTTGTAGGAAAAATACTAGTCATATAGAAATACTGGTTTAGCAGAGCAGGAGCAGAATATTTAAGTTATAATTAAGTTTACTTTGTCTCGTTTAAAATGTGAGTGTGTTAAAGAAAGACACACAGAAGCCGATCGATTCAACTGTAAATAAAACAATATGGGAGGGGATTTTTCCACGTTGCCGCCCGACGGCCCGCCGAGAAAAGCCGAAGCCCGAAGAGCTTTTTCGTTCGATGGATGATGATGTGTTGTTGCGTACCTAAATATCTGTGCCTCGCGGCAAGCTGGTTAAAATACTAGGTATAAGAACGGTAACCGATATGTTTGAAATCCAATACCTGTGACAAGCTATTCCTAGCTCGTACCTGTGACAAAATACCTGTGACGAGTATTTCTTAACAACTCTACTTCCTAGTTTTTAGTGCTTTTCGAAACGCCGTAGTGATAGGTTCGTCCGTCGTTTCGTTTTCGTCCTATTGAGATCGCGGAGTCCAGCAGACCCAAGTTCACCATAAGTGTACTTTTATAATGTCTTCCTCCCGCCAAATTGTAACAGCATTAGACGATGATTTTGAGGAAGTATGCAACCAATGGTATAAGGAGGCGAACAGTGACATCAGCGACGATGAAGTTGAAGAAGAAACGTGTGAAACCTTTATGCTGGAAAAGATTCAGATGGGTTTATGCTGACAGATGAAGAAAGGAAAATGAGCAAACCTACTCAAGCAGTCATCGGATTAGTAAAATATCTTTATAATACCAACCGAAATGTAACCGCTGATAATTAATTGGTTTAGTTCTATTGAATTGGTAAATCACCTAAAAAATAATAACCTCACCTACGTCGGCACTTTAAGAAAAAATAAAAAGGAAATTCCCCAAGAATTCCGAAACGGAATCTCAAGGAAGGTGATACATTGTATGGATTTACAAAAGACCTGACTCTTTTATCTCGTGCTATTAAAAAAAAAGCCGTCATTTTAATTTAAAAAAATAGCTTTTTTACATAGGAGTCTGTCAGACTCATGGTCACCATTTATGTAATTAAAAAGAGGTTCACCAGTTAAGGGTTAATTGAAATAATATTACTACCGGTCTCAAGAAAATCTGCATTTGATGGAAGAAATTTTTAAGAACGTTTGGGGTTTAATTATTGGATTCGAATTCTCGGTGATTTTGGGGCCTATAATTTTTGATGGTCACCTAAGAGAAGAGAGATATTTACACTTTTTGACCCATCAAATTCGGAAGTTTTTTGAAGAAATACCAGGGATTAATGGAAATCGTATATTTTACCAACAAGATGGCGCCCGGCCTCACAATGCAAGGGCAGTAACAAATTATTTAAATACCACATTTGGCATAAATTGGATCGGAAATGGTGGACCTATTTTGTGGCCCCCCCAAATTATTATAATTGTTGTATGATATTTCAGATCGCCAGACCTCACCCGCAAGTCATGAGTAATGTTTCCAAAGCCACTGTTGGTTTCATAGCGTCTTCGTCATAGTCTACTATGCTTAAATGAATTTTATCGTGTATTTGAAAAGTTGTCGGGTATAAATAATAATAAAATACTGTTTTTCTAAGCTGTCATTTTGTTTATAATTTATTAATGTTTTCCGCTGTAGCCATAGTAACACAGTCAACTGTTTGAATCATGGATAAGTTGACGATGCGGACCAAGAGCTATGATAATGTATGTAATAGCAATATTACATACATTATCATGCAGTATGTGGTATCGAAATTCTCGGAAGAAAACGGTATTTTATAAAAACCCCAGGAGCCACTTCCTTTTTATTTGAAAAAATTGAGTAAACGCAAAAATACTGATTTTGCTTATTTCGAACGGGCATAGTTTTTAGGATCGACAGAGGTAAGCTTGTAGTTTTCCCTTACTACTAGATCAGAAATGAACCGATTTATGTGATTCGTAGCATGCTAGATTGAAAAAAATATATATCATAAAAATTCCTCACTCTGTCAAAAACTGACACATCGGGTGTGATTGCACTCAGAACGCCATTTTCTATCGAAATAATTAAAAAAGGGCGTCCCACTTAAGAATCGAAAGTTGCCGTCAAGTGGCTCAAAACAAACGAATATGTCCAAAAATCCAAATTTATGTCTGTATATGTATTCTTTAACCAAATTTCAAAAAGTTATCTCGAAAAACAAAAAATTTATAAGGGTGAGCCACATCTGAGGGACACCCGGTATGTAAGTGAATTCTTTACAAAGTCCTAACAAGTGGAATGAACGAACCTATCTAAAAGAAAATACATGGATAATCTTCTTTTGAGAATAAAGTATAAAAATAAGACAGAAGAACAGTTCAAATTATAAAACGCCATTCGACAGATCCAAATAATTTGAAAATCGAACTTAAAAATCAAAACCAACACTACATTATTTATGGAAGAATTTCCAGGTTATAATAAAAAATACAGACGTGAATTTAAAGTTGTTTACTGTCACATCTTTTCAGTTATAACTATTAAGTCATTTATTCCAGTGCAGTTATTTCAGTTAATTATTCGAGTCAAACCACAAAAATTCAACAACTGAGTTTTGCTGGTGAAATACACGTACCAATTGCTCTCTGTAATTGCCAGACTTTGGTTCTTGTATTTGACATGAAAATTAGCTGAATTATTAATGCCAACCAACTCACATACTGTTTGAGATAGCTGATAACGTAATTATTGACACGGACTTCAGTTGTAGTAGAGCGTTTTTCATCAGGATTTGCGCAAACTTTTGCCTATTTTTCATATATGACTGTAAAAATGTATTTATATACATTTTCGTACGAATTTTACCTAGGTTTTTTTACTACCAGATGGAGACGACTTATTTCTTTTGGACGTTATAAGCGTACTTGATTTTACTTCTTTCTGAACATTTATAATTTTATTCTGTTTTTTTTTTCCATTAATAAATCAACACTCCGTATATATATACATATATATATATATATATATATATATATATATATATATATATATATACATATATACATACATATATACATAATTCTATATATATATATATATATATATATATATATATATATATATATATATATATATATATATATATATATATATATATATATATATATATATATATATATATATATATATATATATATATATATATATATATATATATATATATATATATATTATATATACATATATATATATATATATATATATATATATATATATATATATATATATATATATATATATATATATATATATATATATATATATATATATATATATATATATATATATATATATATATATATATATATATATAGATATATATATATATATATATATATATATATATATATATATATATATATATATATATATATATATATATATATATATATATATATATATATATATATATATATATATATATATATATATATATATATATATATATATATATATATATATATATATATATATATATATATATATATATATATATATATATATATATATATATATATATATATGCAGGGCGTCCCACGACGAACTGCGGCGATCGATTTCTCAGAAAGTAGGCTTTAGAAAAATTTGAAATTTTGGCAGCTAACTAAAGTCGATGGGGGCAATTCGCGCAAAATATTTTCAAAATGACGGCACTTCCGGTTATACCAGAAGTAGACGTCAACTTTCTTATTTTAAATGGAACCCCCTGTAAATAATTGAATTTCTGGATTCCTCAAAAAATTCTAGGTATATTTCATGTATAATATCCTATACCTAAGTTCAACTGTTTTTGAGATATTTTGAATTTTGTGTAAAAATTACTTTTTCAGGTCTAGACTATTATTTATTTGCGGTTGGCTTCCTTGTCCAAAAGGGTACACTTTAGTTTCCTGTGCTGATATTTTTATAATAAATAAATATAGGGTGATCAAAAACTGACATTATAAATATACTTTAAAAAATTGTTAAAAGTTACTTTTTTTCAAATGGAAACCCCCAATTTTTATAATTTTATCTTATTTAACACTTAAAATAAGGGTGACTTTATAAAAAGTTGTCTATTCCAAAAATTTGTAGTTTTTGAGTTTTTGACGATTTAACATTTTTTATTCTAATAATACCAGGCGGCTTCTAAGTTTTCTTGTTAGTTGGCCAAGACGGGGGGGGGGGGGACCTGGCGAGATCAAAACAAATTGGTTACTATAGAAACGTAATATTTGTTGTCGTCTGACAATTACCTACTAAAATATTATCTATTTATTATAGTAATTATAATAATTATTACTGCACAAAATACATTAAGTTGCCAGGATTCTTGAAAGTTCCGCGATCTTACTGCATAAGGATTCGAATCACTCCAAAAATAGGAATTGTGTCAAAGGCCATTTTTAGTAAATTTTGCTTCATCGGTCCAAATTATATTGTCCAAAAATCTAGGGTTATCTTGTACCATTGTTAAAATAAACTCGCAAAACTGTACTCTTTTTGGCAAATCAGTGTCTTTTAGATGTTGAACCAATGATATTAAATAAGGTAGGAAGTTATGTTTTAACAGAATCCTATGCACTGAGTTCCTCGAGATTCCTGATTGTCTTGCCACGTTTCTTAGGGATGTCATTGGATATGCTGCAAAATATCCAATAATTGCAATCTCGACATTTTCATTATCAACAATGGGCTTCCTCTTATTAATTTTTGCCTTGACATTTCCAAAATTTTTATAGTTTTCCAACATTTGTTTAAAATGTAAAAAAATTTCAAATTTTTCCAAAGCCTACTTTCTAAGAAATCGATCGCTGCAGTTGGTCGTGGGACACCCTGTATATATATATATATATATATATATATATATATATATATATATATATATATATATATATATATATATATATATATATATATATATATATATATATATATATATATATATATATATATATATATATATATATATATAATATTCACTAATAAAGCATATCAAGAACTTTACAACCCTAAGAGTGGTTGTCAGCTAACTGGGGCTATTGGCGCAATAATGAGCATGGGCGTCCGCAGAAACATTTTTAGGGAGGTTCAACAATGTTCAGATACAGAAGCATGGGATGCATTTAGTATGTAAGTTCAGTGCCTAGAGCACAATTTTCAAAATGCAGAGGGGCGGTAGTAAAAAGAAATTACTTCTAAATGGAAACATCCAGAAAATTAGCAAATTGACATGACAGCCCAGTTAATTTTACTGGAATGAAATTTTTCTTGTTTCGTGTATTGAAATCAGTGGCGCAACTAGACACCGACTTTGGGGGGGGGGGGCTCAAGCCTTGACACATGAAAATATTGATTTGAGGATAAAACCAATTTTAAATTTTTTTCCAAGTTAATAATACCATGAAAATTTTCGTTTATCTTAATCTTAACACTGCAATGTATACAAATATTTAAATACATTTGCCGTATTTCACCGTTTTTCGAAATATTACCCCTTTTTTATTTTAAATATGTTTAATCAAAACAAAAAAAAAGAATCTACGCCAATGACTTCAGCAATTACATTTATTACATTTACCCCAACTATATCTATTTTCAATTTGACTATAATCGATTTGGCGTTCTCAAATTACAAAATATTTACACTTTTGTACTCTTAAAAAATCGAATATCTACGCCCATGGCATCCTAAAACTAAATTGTCGAGACACTAATCTATTTCTGATACAAGTTTGAAACGAATGAAAACTTTACCAGTTCATCTAGTTTTTAGTAATATATTTTTTTACATTTTATTATGCCATATTTTTTCGTAAGGCTATGATTTAATTATAAACCCTGGATATTGTTTAAGTTTTTTGTTTCCTATTATTTTTTACACCATCATCGTACGGCTATATATGATTTGATTAATATCTACGACAGCTGTCAAAATATATCTTTTTTTGAATAAATTACGATATAAATTACATAGAACGATGAACCCCCTCCTTTTTGGTCTACCCTGTGTAATGGCAAACATTATTTTGATACAAGAAATTAAATAACAGAAGTTTTGCCGTTTTTTGGAATATCACATCTATTTTATTTTAAATATGTACCTATAGTTGAGAAAAATTTAGGTATCTACGTCAAGGACTTCCACTATTTTTCAATGTTAGAATATTTACCCCACCCATTTCGGTTTTCAGTAACCTGGTCCTTGAACATTAACATTTCCAATGTTAAAAATGTTTCAAATACTCTCACACCTGCATGACCTTGTAGTAATTTTCTTTTTCATAAGCCCAGACAGTGTCGAATTCAATTGGTCAAAAGTATATAAGGTGTTAAATTAAAAAAAAACATATATATGTTTATTTCTTAACTAAAAAACGGAAGATGCAAGAGAAAAATTACGCTATGGAAGAATACCTTTTTACTCATTTTTACAAACAAAATGGAATTTAAGTACCTATTATTTTTAAGAAAATATAGAAGGCGTTGGAACACAGTAAGTGATAATCTTTTCAAACTATTGTAACAGCAAAATCAAAAATATCTCAAACAACAAACTTAAAAACGTTACTCAATGGTGCACCGCGACAAAATGAGAATCTGACGGTCCATCGACCAATCAGCATTCCGCTTGTTCTGCTTTGCTCGTAGAATCACGCCACATCACATGGTTTGATTGACCCTCCCCCTAGCCCCCCTCCTAGTGCGCCACTGATTGGAATATAAAAACAATGCAAAAAACACAAAATAAAACTGTAAATTGTAGAAAATATTGGAATGAAAATTGCCGAAGAAATGAAATATGACCTTGGTGTTCCTTTAGTTTATTAAATATATTACCATACTTTGCTTCTGTTATTGTTGTCGATACAACATTCTTCTTTATCATTTTAAAATCGCCAAAATTTCATTTTAAGATGAATTTATGTTTCAAATGAATAATAAGGTCTGGTTTCGACTGGAAGAAAGAGACGGGTTACCTATTTTCCTGTCAACGTTAAGTCGCGGTTATCGGGGTTGACAACGGGCCCCAATTTCAGTCAGTTGTTAACTTTCATCCTCTGTCCCTACCATTAGCAGTAATCTCATCATAGTGAACGTTTTTGTTTCCACGCTTGCCAGTGCGTAAATCAATATGTACTTTAGCATAAACATATTTTAAATAGTTGATAAAAGTAATAATTATGGCGATTTTTGTTCCAGCCCGTGGATGATGAAACCTCAAATGGCGTAGTAAGAAAATCCACTAGCAACGGAACACTGAAGAATACATACATCCAAAGTGAGTTTTCAGACTCTTACAAGGCGTGCTACTCGAACGGCAGTACTAGAGGATTCGTCACACAAACGATCGAAAAACACAATGACAAGAAGATAGAGTAAAAACCTAGGACAATCTTACTATGAGTAATAATTTATTTTGTAAAAAAAAGTTACTTCACGTAATTTTTGTAACATTACAAGCGCAACCAACTAGTTTTAAAAGCAATACGTCTGAATATTATTTTTTTATTTTGCGTAAGTATAAAGTGTTATGCTACTGACTACTTACAGTTCTAAAGTTTTGCTTGTAGACGCAGTAGGATTTTTGTATGAGATTTTTCTCTTTTGTAGAAAGCTTAATAAATTTTATCTCCCGGACAAGAAAAACTAGTTGGGTGAAATCTAAACTTAATACTTGATTTTCACTTATCTAGGTAAAACGAGGGCTGTGATGATATATGTAAGTAGGTTATAAAGTAACTCTAGAACTGTTGCATGGTTTTTTGTTATGTTCAATTTTTATTGTTATAAAGCTAAAATTAAAAGGCCCGGGGAGATAAACTTTATTAAATTTTTCTTAGTACCACTTTGTACAGTATTTATTTATTTTTATACTTTTCCTTATATTGCT
The DNA here is from genome assembly GCA_030620095.1 of Kuschelorhynchus macadamiae. NCBI lineage: Eukaryota > Metazoa > Arthropoda > Insecta > Coleoptera > Curculionidae > Kuschelorhynchus > Kuschelorhynchus macadamiae. The sequence goes on along the minus strand of JAUTXW010003727.1, from coordinate 753,487 downwards.
TGAAATGTACAATATGCAGCATGGTCAGATCTTATGAAACAAATCCCGTAACTTAGAGAGTCTTGCAGTCATGCACAATTTTCTTTTATGGCTGAAATGATCTTTTCAGACGATTAAGGCTGAAAAGAAAAGTCGTGTTTTGACCACATTTTGTAAATAATGGACATTTGCAAGGATTATAAGAAAAAGTCACGTTCTTGCGTGGATTATGTAGAAGTGAAAAATAATATGCATAACTGAAACTTTTTATTTGTATATAACGGTACTCCGGATTATATTGTGTTGCCATTTTTGTTAAAAAGAGCAACTGAAAATCTCAATGACTGCTTTATCTTCTAATACTCTGAAATACCAAAGACAAAGTACTAACAAAGTTTTTTATGAACTAAAATTACCTTCACTCTCGCGCCTCCTTCCCTAATCAGATGATGGCCTTCTACGCCTCTATCTAGATCTGATATAATGATAGTTAATAAATATCGTCATTAAATTTAGTTTTAGGTTTTATCGCCAACACACAAATGATTATGGGAAAGTAAAAAAAACGAGCATCGATTTTTTTATTTTTGATGGATATCGTTTTCTTAAATGAGTTTCTACTTACTGATTTTGATCATACGAAGGTTTGATACAGTTTGAGTAACGAATAGTGGGCTACAGAAACTACGCGGGTAGAAAATATTCATTGTAAAATTGCGCCGGACTTTACCTTTATCTTTAAAGACAACCGAACTAGAAAATTGACCAAAATCTTGCCATTAAAGGCAGCGAATTTCTATTGGTTCTAAATTTAAGTGTTGAAGCTAGAATGTTCTCTCTCTCTATTTCTAACACTGTGTCTCTTGTGTCTAAAAAGGCATAATTTTGATGCCTTTTTACACTTTTATGGTACATCCATAATCAATAAAAAGAAACCCATTTAATGAAACGATTATTATACAGTGTGTTACATTTAAAATAACAGAGTCCATGTTCATTTTGTAACTTTCCATCAATTTGTTATTTTTTAGCAAGTACTGCTGACACAAATGAAACCTTAAAACTTTTGTTTTTTAAAATTTTTTCTATCATGGGGTGATGCATATGTATTCTAAGCTAAAATTAACTAAATATTTTGCCCAATTAAAACCAATCTATACATTATAAAATTCAAAAATGCGTTAAAGTTGTTCAGTGCTTTTCTTTAATATATTTAATAAGAAAAACAGGGTTGTCGCAAAACTTGATACAATAAGTAATTTCGGAAATATGGCTGTTAAAACTTGTAGAATATATGCAAAACATTTCTTAAAAAAAATTGTATTTTTTTTATATATTGCTTGTGCAATCACTCCCAGTGCTTTCGGCGAGAAAATGTATAAAATATTATTGCAAGTAAACTCTACAACGAAAAAAAAACAATCTTACGGTAAAGATACCATTAACAAGACCGGAAATATGAAATCGTGAAGCAAAGGCCAAAATAATTTTTTTTTCATAATGTACATCTGCTTTTAGAATGTAAATCGTAGTTTCCTTTTACTGCGACATTTCTTTTTCCTAAATAGACGTTGAACTAGTTTCATGTAGTTAAATTTAACATTTACCTGATATAGGATTTACATATTTTTCGCGCCAGAGTTGATAACAAACACCAATGTTATTTACTTCTATTATTTTGTATGCTGGTAGAAAATTATATAATAGAAGAATTACAAAAACTGTTACCCTTTTTATTTATTAATAAGTTAATCAAGTTTATACAGTATACAAAGAAAATTATTCATGTTAATATTTCCGACATTTTCTCAAGTTTTGCCCCGATCTTTAAGAAAATGGATTTTGAACATCTTGGTCAAGTTGTGATAGGCATCAATATATTTCGAGTCAATTAGGTTAGCCTAATTCACGGCTTTTTTACTTTCAATAATGTTCTACACATTTTTTTTACAAGCAATGTGTATATATATATATATATATATATATATATATATATATATATATATATATATATATATATATATATATATATATATATATATTTAAAATAACGATTTTCATGCGATTTTTTCTTATTTTTGATCAAGTTTGAACTGTCATATCTCCGAACCTGTTAAACTGTTACTTTATAGCTTCCCAAAATTAATCGACATTTCAGACAAATTAAAATTGAAAAGTCTTTGCTAGGACTAGAACTCAGGACCTCTCGCATTCTGGGCAAACCCTCTGACCACTGAGCTACGAAGGCCGAGAACTTAACAACCAATTACGATAATTTAATAAAATAATAATCATGAATGAGTTCCTTTCCCCTTTAACACTTTCCTCGTTGTGTAGCCGCCGAAGACTGTAATACCGTAAAAATCTACTAACATAAAATTGAATGAGTTCTGAAATTCTCTTAATTTACCTCTCAATGAACCCACTAATTCATAAACCTCTGTATTTCTAATTATGTAAGGTTTTATGTATCTGGCTTATATATACTATTTTGTGAACTTAACCAAAAGAACATAGTCATGTAAGTTATAGGAAACGTTTAAAGTGGGCCGACCATCTGGTAAGTTTTTCTGATTTTCAAAAATCTTCGGTTTTGCAATCGTAAAGCCGTATTTCCAAAGTCTTTTCTATACGCAAAGTAGTATCGTAATGGCTCTCTTTTCGTTTCTCTTAGCCACAACACCTCGCATCAATTTATTTTTCTAAAATAACATTTTACTGCTAAAAATCCACTTAATTGTACATTAAAACCCGTATTACCACTCTCCAATACCAAATAAGGCTCTACATTACTATAATTCAATCAATTTTTAAGTATTTTATCCCAAAAACCACTCTTTCATTGACTCCTCTTGAATACATACCTAAAAAACCATATAAAATATATCATTATGGATACGTCCATGCTCAATCTGCACCTCTGGCACCTTTTTAAAAGTTCGAAACACTTTCGGCAACCACTTAACGAACATTCCACGATTTTTTGAGCACTCTACACAAAGAACACTTTTAAACTATAGTTTTGACACCTAATGATCAATCACAATTATCACATTCCGTTTCTATTGTAACAAAATCCCTCTGTACTTTTGTGTTAAAAAATACATTCAAAATTATTAATATATCATTGTTTAAAGGATACTGTTAAATTTTGGGTGAACTTTAAATAGGGATAAAAAATATTATATATAACTCATAACGAAACAGTGTTTTTTTTTACTCATGTGCTTTATCACACACATCTTAAAACACCCATTTTTAGCCACTTTTATTTTGATAAACTAGTAAATAATATTTTTGGTTCAGTGTTCAATTCTTTTCTGATAGCATATTCCATGTCCTTATTAAAATCATCGGCATTTTTATATTAAATTGGTTAAATGTGTTAAATTCCTTAATATAATAATATTTTCTAGTTGTTTTCAGACTGCAAAAATACAGAACCTTTAGAATTTCCAAAAACTATTTCATGTACCTATTTTTTGATGCAGCTACGTAAATAATACATGATTGGCAGACATTTAAGTGCAAGTTTGTTTTTAGCTTAGGGTACACACAGATTTGCTTTTTAAAAATTGATTAAATATTGTGCATATAATTTCCCACTTTTACATAGCGCTTAATCTTGTTATAAACCCATTTTAAATTGGCAAACCATTTCAAAAATAAACTGCTACAGTTTAGACGAACATATGCAATCGTTCGCTAAACTATTTTTAATACAAAATACAAATACATAAATAAATAACTAAAATTGTACCAGTTTTTAGTTTATAAAACATGCGAACTTCAAACGTCCAAAATTAAATCAATTAAAGCAGATTTTTTATTTCATATTTCATACCAATTTTCAACTTGTTTTGTTTTTTTGCCAATTTAACTTGTAGTTAATCAATTGGAATAACCTGAGATAAAATGAGAAACTTAACTTTTGCACTATTCTGGGAAAGGAAATTTAAAATGGGTTTAATTAATGAAATACATTTGTTAGTATTTAGTTGTATATATTTTTTTTGTCAGCTGAAGGGACCACATTCTGTTGTATCTGCTTTGCATGGTTTGGTTGTTAAAATGACACCATTAGTGCCTCTAATTGCGTATATTAATAATGGTATGCCAAATTTCATTATTTTTAAGGGACATGTTGACCGAGTTGTTACCCAAAAGTTATTTTTACATTACTTCTAATTTTCGCTTAGTTCACAATCTAGTTAAAACACATGTTGCATTACTTATACACTTTATGCTTTACACATGAAAAGAGTATGGTTGTAAGACAAAAAATAGTCCAGTAGAGATACGACACTATCAGCATTGGTTCATAGGTTGTGATCCGAAAATATTTAAAGAAAAATCACGTAAAGACAACCAGTTTTTAATAGGGAAAATATTGGCCTCCTAAAATTATTAAAACGTTGTTCTAAAAGGTATGTAACCTATTAGACCAACATTCTGCAATGAAGGTATTCAATATGTTCTTTAAATTTCATCTGACGAACTTGGAATTATACCAGTGGTCAGCATTTTGTATACCAGTTACCAATGTTTAAATCGGAAGTACAAAATGTCTTGAGCTTTAGTAAAGATGGACCATACTCTAAGATTCAAAAAGTAATTTTAAGATAATTTGTGATAATATATGGTTTTCGAAGTAATCAAATTGGTACTACAAATATTGTTCTTAGATATCTTTCTGTTTTTCTTTCTATAGAAAGAAATGTTAAACATTTCAAACTGAAAACATAAAGGATATATTTCTAGGAACCCCCAGGGAAACTATAAAAAATTTGTTACTGAAATATACCCTGTGTATTAAAAACTAACAAAAGAAATCTATGAACGAAGTTACATAATTTTGAGTTGTAAATACAGCTTTTTTGCATATATTTTAATTATTACCTTAAGCATACCAATTTTTAAATCTCTAATAAAGATATGTCCGACATTTCGCATTAAAATTAGAAATTATTTATATGATGGTTTCTGAGATATAGCTAGTTTTTTCAATTTATTTTGGAACATTTAATTTTGAATGATATCAATTTTTATCTAGTTTTGATGTATATTAACGTAACGATTTAAAACTTGAGACCAAAAGTAGAAAAAAGTTTTTAATATCTAACAAAAATGTCCCAAAACAAATAATTGAAAAAATCATGATTCTATTAAAAGAACCGCTATATCTCAGGAACTAATATAGCAATCAATTTGGTATAAATAACAAAAAAGCCTTAGAAATAGACTTACATTTGAAATTTAGACTTTTGAAGTTTTACAATTATTTTTAAGTCGATTTTCTTTTAGCTCTAAATAATTATATTTTACCTCCCACTTCACTTAATTACATAATAATTTTTTACCAAGTCTTGACAAACTTATTAGTTATAACACGGCTTTTGAAGTTTTAAGTGAAACACCCTGTATAAAATAGAAGTTGTTAGCAAAGTCCGTATCGAGTATTTGTTTCAAGTGAAATATAACCTTCACATAATGAGGTTTGGCAAAAGTCCCCCTAAAATAGTTAAGTTTTACTAAAAAGAGCTGAGGCTTAATCTTTATTTAAAGACTCGAACAAAAATTGAATCGACGTAATTCTAGATCAATATCTATATGTAAATAAAAGATACGTAACTTTTTGCTTGCATTTATTTAATTAAACTGTTTGAATATTTTGAGAGCAAATAAATAGCCATACTCTTGTGTCTTTAGGTATATTAGGTCAGTTTTTTTGTATCTAAATATAAATATTGTACTACTATTGCACCTTTATCAGTTAATAAAAATGAATATATATATATATATATATATATATATATATATATATATATATATAGAGAGAGAGAGAGAGAAATTATTTCGAAAAGTAATGCAAAGTCGTAATAACCTTTATTTGATACTACACTTTTTCTCTACCAAGTTAGCAGTGTTGCCAGAACATTTTGATAAACGGTAATAGATAGGTGTTCGAAAAGTAATAGATTTTGACAAAAGGTAACAAATTCTTATTCAAGATTATTTTGGTAGAACACTGCGCTTTAGAAAGCAAAAAAAAAACGTTTCTTCCATGTACGGTGGCTCGGTCATTCAGCTATTCTCCTAAATAAACATTTTTTTTTAATTTCGAGTAAAATGGTAATATATTTCATCAGAAGGTAAAAAAGTAATAAATCTCTCCAAAAGGTAACAGATCTGTTACCATTCTAATAACCTGGCAACGCTGCAAGTTAGCGATGCTGAGTCATGGCCACCTCGAATTTGAACCAGTCAGAAAGTCAGAATTTTTAATTGAAAATGGCGGGTATGTAACTGTCACTTTTGGCATGTGTTTTTGACCATCTTGAAAATGAACAGTAAATAATATTTTAGAAGGTAATGGCTTTTTTAAAATATAGTGCACAAAATAGAAAAAAATAGTAGCCCTTTAGAAAACCCGCAATAAGGCTCGTCCTATAAAATCACATTTTACGAAACTGTGTTTTAATATACTACTTTGCATCTGCTAAACTTATGTTACCTTAATTCCCTATAAGATTCTATATCTCCTAAGCTATTTCAAAGGAAATCGGGATTATGGCTCTACAAGTTTGTTAAGCAATTGGTGACCCTTTTTAGTATAATCCTCCTGCCTCTCAATTCATCTCTCTGTCGATTAACCAAAGCTTCTATTCTTTTGGAGAAAAATTCGTTCGTCCTCGTCCCTAAAATGCAAGCCACCTAGATCCCTTTCAAGAGCGAAGAGATGTAATAATGACTTGGGGCTAAATCTGGAGAGTAAGGGGGAGATTCTATCGCTTCAAATTTTAACTTTTTGATGATTCCAGTTGTTTCTTCTTCAACAAAACACCTCTTGCCAATGATCCTCGACGTTTTGTCCTTTGGCTGGTTTCAGTTTACCTTTTAATATGTGGTACAATATGAACTACTATTGACTGTAATATTTCTTATCATATAATGTTCTACAACTACTCCTTTACTGTTCCAGAATACGGTTAACAAGACCTTACCAGTTCATGGAGCAGCTTTAAACTTTTTGTGTTTAGGTGATCCAAAATAACTCCGTTCTTTGGAGGATTGTTTTCATAAGGTCCTTCATTTTTAAAAGGTCTGAGCAGAGCAAGCCTTGATGCGTGTTTGCTTGAGTTTAGACGTTAATTGTCTTGGAAGCCATTTTGCACACAATATCTGATAGTTCAAGTGCTTAAAAACAATATTATGCACTGTACTAGTACTTACATCAATTTTGCAAGCAATTTCCTCCAACTTTATTTGTCCTGGATTCTGGATATTTTTAATTTTCTCAATTTTTTTGGATTCACTGTAGAGCTTACCTCGAAATAAATACATTTCAGCAAAACAATTTGCGGATGAACAACTTTTTTGCAAAAAAAGAATAACAAATATTTATAACTTTGTATGGTTAGGTTAATTATAAAAAATGGTATGCACACTTGAACAAGCTATACGGTTACTTCCATATACATTGATAAATTGGACATTCTTGAGTGAATTTCAGAAGAATTTATACCTTCAACACTTCAAAATCTTACGACTGAACGTATTTCTTCACTGGTGCAACTTTGAAGCGTCACCATTTTTGTCGACTGACAGAATAATTCGTTGTATTGTGTCAAAACAATTGAATACTTCGTCCTGGCCTTCTTAAATGTGCAAAGTAAATAATCTTATTTATTATTGCTCAAATAAAGATTTCTACTGGATGAACAAGAATGCAATTAAATTTTGATATTAACCGTCAAGGGTGCCAATGATAATACAATTATTGTTTTATATGGTTAGTTTATTTCTTTTGGTGTGCAGTCGCTCAACTAATAAAATGATGAGTAATGCATTGTAGACAAATTAAAGAAATAAATATAAAATATTTTCAGTTCAGTACAAAAATAATATCTTTAATAAGTGATAAGCTAAATAAAGATTTCCGGGGATAAAAATATTTTCCGTTTTGTAAATATTTAGGATATGTTAGCTTTAAGTTGTTAGATTTTATAATTGTGTTGGCATTTATTTTGTACTTATGTATATGTTGCTAGGGAAATTTCTATATGGTTTTTTGAAATGAGAAATTATATTACACTAGACTGTTTTTTTAGGTCCGTGGTAGATGTAATTTAACAGAGAAGTTTAGTTACACGTGCTCTAATGACAAATTTATTGAGTGCAAAAAATTATTCCTGGTTAATTTGAAGTTCTGATCATACTGTTCTTATTATCAGAAACATTTATTCCACAACTATTGCGATCATTTCTTGTGTAGAATTCTAAAGTCCTTGCGTATTTTTTATATGAAAAGAAAAAGAGTTGTAAAGCAAAGACAAAATAAAACATTATGTGTAAAATATTCTATGCTAAAATTTGGAAACCTGTAGAATAATACTGGTAAAGTACATCTAGACTGTTACCGTTATTGAACAAATTATTTAAATAATTGATAAACTAATTGATATAAACATATTAGGGTTGTCCTTAATTCGTTAATTGTTACCCCCCACTCCAATCTCAACGTGTTTTTATGTGCATATAAAAACAATCCTTCAAATCGTTTTAGATTAATGGCAAGAGGTGCCTGCAAATCCGAAATTTTCCCTATTTTAGTAACATTATATACAATGTGTCCAAAGAAGTGCGCAACAAATAGGAAAATTTTTTATTATTTATGTATCAGTATACTGAAGAAAAAAATTCCTTTGACAATATTAAACTTTAGGGAAAATATATAGCGTGTTCAAAAAATACGAAAAAGTAGATTTCAAGAACTAAAAATTTCAAAAAATAAAATTTTTGTGACAACAATTTTAAAGGCCACAAAAAATCGTGAATAAAAGTTAAGTAAAGTTTTTTTCAGATTAGTTACAGTTAAGGAGAGATTGATAAATCGAAAAAATTAATTTTTTTCGGTGTTTTGACCCGAAATATAGAATAAATATGGAAACATTTTACCTAGCCTTTATTCACGATTTTTTGTGGCCTTTAAAATTGCTGTCACACCCTGGATATCTGATCTAAAGTTTATTATTGTCTAAACTATTTTTTCAATGAATACCCTCTTTTATCGAGAATAAAATGTTTTGAGAAATGAATAATAATAAGTGTCCCATTTGTTGCATATTTCTTTGGAAAGTATAAATTGTTCCCAAAGGGGTGTAAAGATACCAGATGTGTTTCTTATAACCCTCTCTAGTGACTGGATCAAACCAGAGGAACAAATTTATTTTTTCCAGAAGAAGTCTTTAGGGCGCATTAAATGATTACTGATTGTAGGTAACAAATATCATCACAGTGATCCAGAATAGATGGGCAATATCTCAGATTAAGGTAAATCAAACCATAACACAATTATTTTGTTTTGTCCACCTATTGTGGGACATTTTTTCTAAAATGAGCATATTGAGCTGAATAATTTGGAATATTTAACCGAGCTTTCGGATTGACAAGTTGCTTACAGCAATCTAGGAAGTCGGTGTCAAATTTGACATTCCGTTAAACATTCTAAACTTTAATTGAGCTTTCTGGAATCGGCCGTTGGAGGAAACACGTTATAAGCTCTAAACTTTTATTGGAAAAATATGTCCTGAGAGCATCAGAAAAATCACCCCTTCCCACGTACAGTGTGATCAGTCTATCTTGATAGCATTTTTAACTTATCGGAATGAACTAAAAAACCAAATTTTAGGGTTACGTAAAGAGTTCTTTTTCTGGTTATTAGAAAAACAAAAACTATCAATTTTAGAAGATATCATAAGCTGTATTTTGTTAGGACACCCTGTATATTATATATTCATAAAATCTTCTTTCTGATTATAAATATACCAGGTTTTATACCTAATAGAATAATACTGTATATACAGAGCTGGTCTTTGCAGTAATTTTTTAAAAATATATTAGGTGGCGCATTAAGTTTTGCAGAGGCGGATTAAGGAGAACCCTACTAATTGTATAAGTAGCTCATAAGCTGTTTATATAAGTTGTTGTAATATTAGCAAACTTTTTAAAATGTGTTCATGCAGAGATCAAAAATTCCGACTTTGCCAAAACATGACACAATTAATATCAGCGGTTGGGTTACTTGTGATTTGTATTGTTTATTAGGGATAATTTTATTGTCGCTTCTGGCCTTACCTTTTTTTTTGTTGCACAGATTTATTAAATTGTATGGTATTTTTGTAAATAAAGAAAAAGTTAGTTTTAAAATGTTTTATTCTGAACAGTAGCAGTTAATAATAGTCTCAAATGGTTTACTCATATATTGAATATTTGTTCAGTGAAGTATGGAAAGACCATGGGTTCTAAAATGAGCAGTTTTCTGTGTATAACGTATTTATTCGGAGAGAGCAGTGTTTCCCTTCTTAATGTAAAGATTGCAATAAATACATACTCGTACTATTATTACTTCACACTTTTAATATTTGGTAGTTGTGTGTCAAAAAAATCGACTTATTTGGGTGTTTACATCTGAAAATGTTTAAGTACAGTTAAACGCTTTCTAGAAAAATAAGTTGGGACCTTTTTAAGCAATTTAATATATTCACTAGGATAAAGCAAGTAGAAAAAAAAAAACAGGGCACTCAAATTTTATAAAACGTCAGTTTTGATAATAAAAGTATTGTAAAAGAAAAAAACCTGAAGACAAGTTAAGGAACGATTTCTAGACACGATTTTTTTATTTTAACTTCCCCCTCCTATTCTTGCACGAGGCGATTTTTAAGCCACTGGACTCTAGATGTACAAGCTTGTCGAAAAGAGCAGGGAACCAGACCTGCCTCTGTCAGTTTCACATGGTGTGCACTCTAATCGAAATTAGTCCAGGGTTATTTGGGGGTAATCCATTGTTATCTGTATAACTATTATCAGCAATTTAAGAACTAGATGGCAGTGAGGACTTATGCACGTTTGCTTCCTGCGGAAATAGGTGTACTTACTGTGCCGTCTACTAGTCGGTTTGAATAGTAAGTCAAGACAGAAGCATCCTGTAGTGCCTTAGGTTTTTTAGATATTCTGTATATTTCTAGTGTACATTTTAAGACTATAGTAAGTAGAACTTAATTTATTATTTGCATATATTAACTATTTTTGATGTCTCTTTTTCACTGCTGTGATATAATTCGAAATAGACAAAAAAAAATTAAATCTTTTCCCCTGTATTTACTAGGTCTTGTTGCCAAGGTACTTAAAACTATTACTTACCAGTTATATTACGCTTATGTCACTGTCATTTTGTAATTGTGACATTTAGAAAAAATATTTGTCCAATTGTTAAAAATGTCATCTTGAACCTACAACTATCAAGTTAGACCTGGTCTAAATTTAAACCTTTTTAGTGAATATGGGTTTTAATGTCTTAATAATAAGTGAATACCTACTCTTGCATTAGAAGACAAATTGCGTTGACCTTCTAAAGCGTTCAGACTCAAAACCTATAGTGAAAAGAATCAAATATTCACGCCTAGCATCTTTAAACAAGTATAAATTATAAAAAAAATCAAATAAATATGACTTCTTAAGCTAGTATAACAACACTCTGAATGAAATGGATATTAAAACTTAAAAAAATTTGCGTAGGATCCATATAATTTATTCTCCTTTTCAATCTCTAACTATTTTTATCACCCCTAAAAGCACTTGAGGAGATATTTGCCAATTTATGGACACATGTCCGATTAAAAAATTCGTATTGTTCTATAACATAAATTCCTATTATCTATTGAAAGTTTTGAGCATAAATTTTTTTTCTATTCTTAAATAAACAAGAAAGTTTAAATATTTTGATAATAAAACTATTTAAAAAATACCATACAGGGTGTTAAATAAATAAAAAAAAATCCATTTTTTGAAAGCTCATACCTCGGAAAGCTTAAGAAATATTTTGTTGAAATTTGACTGCTGAATAAGGATCTTAAATCAATATTTCCATAAAAAACGCTATTTTTTCGACCCTTCTTTTCCCACCTAGACGCGCACGCCAATGAGCGATGTCAAACTTGAATGGAGAAAAACAATCAGATTTTTAATCCATACATAGCACCAGAATTTGAAACTAATCTGACAATTAATTCCTGAGAAAAACTTTACGCCTTGCATTTCCGGTAAGAGGAACTAAATGTAAACTTGACAACAAAAAAACCCACCTCTTCTACTTCTATTCGTCTTTATTACAGGAAATTAACCATGGGCGCGGGGGTACCTGTACGACGGGCTTGTGCATGCGCAGCCTCGTAAAAAATATAATTACATTTTCGCTATTCAGGTGTTTTTTCAAAGCACCTTTTTATTATTCAAAAACTAAGGTATTTCTTTGACGTTTTCGTTATCTGGTACTAGTAAAATGCCACTGATTTAATAAAAAAATTGACAGTTTTTACTTTTTCCAAAAAATCTACATTCCCCTCACTAAACATGACAGATGTTTTAGCAAGACTAGTGCCTGCTTCTTTAGCCAACACCGAAACGCAAGCCTTTATTTTAGCTGGTCTCTGTTTCATAGGATCATGGGTACTTATAACGAAGATTATTCAGTTTATATTTTCTATGATATGGCCTTTCCTTTTGATCTGTGCTTTTCTGACCTTGGCACCACACTGGACTAATTCCCTAATATCAGAGGTAATCCCGGAATATATGCAAATCTTACAAGAAAATTTTAAGAGAGTAATGGAATATATCACGTCCAAACGAGGCAAATCATAAAAGAAATGCAAGCAGGATCAAATATGTAGTGATGTTTTCCTGTAATATAGACGTTATAAATATACAAGTATTTATATCTATATAGGCGCTTTGTGACCTCTAATTATATCAATGGATTTTATACCTTCTATAGGAAAACAAGGCAAACGAATTGTTATAAACAGAAAGGTGTATAACGTAATTTAAACTCATGTTATTTTTTTATACAAAAATATATTACAAACATAGAATAATAGTTACTATGTAGTTTAAAATCTAGACATGTACATTTGATGTAAATAAAACAACAAATACCCAAGAAACATCACATTTAATGATTTTGTATTGTCTGTGTTTATTTTTGCCTGTCTCTGTCTGTGCACGGCATAGCTGAAGAACTACTTAACCTATTTACTTTAAATTTGGCTCAAAAATCAGGATTCTGAAGGATTATATGAGAATAAAATGGCTACAACTTATTCAAAATCCAATATAGCGTCCAAATAAAAATTAAAAATTTATAAGGTAAAAATCCACTTATTGTTTTTGATAAGGAAACTAAAAGTCAAAACGCAAAATTGTATATTTCTGTTTTATTTATTCATTATTTGGGTATCATAAATAATTTCTGATTTAACATCAAATCACTGATTGAACTTAGTCCAAAAGTTTATTAAGACAGTACTCAAGCTTTCATTAAAGGGTTTTTTTTTCAGATGTTTTGTTAACTAGATATGCATGCCTAAAACAATGTTGAATTTTAAAATTTGCAAAAGGAGCAAATTCGGTTTTAATTTAAAAAAACAAGCCGGTCGATAACTGGGACAAGAAAATTAATAATATTTCCATTTATCAGGGCGATAATTGGGGCAAAATCAATATCGACTTAAAGGTATATAATTGAAAGAAAATTCAATATATTCTATAAATAGTTGTGGATATTAGTGGAAAAACAACACATTTAAAGCGATCGACCTACCATTTTTCTCCAAATAAACTTAATGCCAACTAAAACAGTGGTCGATATTTAGGACACCGATAGGTCATTAATTAGGCCAATCAAAAGAGATTTTTTCGTGACAAAAATACTAACCAGAAACCGAGTATGCCATCACACTCAAGATGCACAATATTCCAATTTTTCCAAATTTTTTTATTTTTTATAAACAATTTAATGCAAAAAATCTTTTTATTTGGTTTTTGGCATAAAATCGAAACTGATAAAGCAATCTTAAAACCCTTAAAAGCCCTGCGTTACATATATGTAACGCCTACAGCTGGTGCAATGAAATGAATAGTAGAGAATAAAATTACCGAAACGATTATTAGAACGCGAAAAACCGGAAAAATTTTACTTTTTTTCGAAAATTCATGTCGCTGTTATTTTACAAGTTGTAGCGATGATCACTTGCTAAATAATAGGTAATCGGGTAACCATATCATATTGTTCGTAATTTTGTTCTCTATTCATGTCATTGCATCATCAAGATTACTTTAAGTATTAGTTTCGATTTTATAGAGAGTTGCAGTGGAAAACATTACAATATCACTATGGACAAATTGATCAAAATTTAAAAAAATTTTTTTTTGCTATTGATTGGCGTAAATAGTTTTTTGAAATAATAATTATTATACAGAAATATGGAAAAATTTATGTAGAGAAAATAAAAATATTTTTTGGTGTGCCATTGAAATTAGCCGCCAATGGGTAAGAAGAATGGGCCTAATTTTGACAGCTGAAGAAATGAAAAAAGCTGGTTTTCCAATTTCAAGAGATCCTTTCAATTATTAATTTGTAGCAAAATCCATTTCCAGAAGACCGACCCCAGCGCCACTGGCATGAGGCCTTCTTAATGCATCCGAAATTGTTAGAAAGTAAAACAAAGAGCAAACGTGACAGAAAATAAAATTCGTGAATGGTTCAAAGAGGTTTCCTTTACCTGAGTGAAAAAAACATATTGGTGCTAAATCCACGGCAAGTTTATAACTGCGATGAAACGGCATTATCTCTTTGCCCTAAAGGAGAAAAAGTTCTCACAGAAAAGGGTCAGAAGACCGTATACTCAGTCTCTAAAAATGATGAAAAGGAATCGTTTACTACGTTGTTAATGTGTGCAGCGGGGGAATTGCTCCTCCGAATTTTGAACTGAAATAAAATTTTCCACATGGCTGGGCATTGGGCAAATCGGAGAGTGGGTGGATGACGGGAGAGTAATTTTTCGAATATGTTGCTAATATATTTCATCCATGGCTAAAACAAAATAATATTCAAAAACCTGTTATCTTATTTGTTGATGGACACAAGTCACATTTAACAATGCAGCTGATTTTTACGAAATTGTACTTATTCTTTATCCTAATTCTACACATATTTTGCAGCCGTTAGATGTGGCAGTGTTTCACCCACTTAAAGTAGAATGGAGAAAAAATGTTACAAAATGGCGCCAAAAAATGTTACAATAATGGCTGCAAACTCAGCAAAGAAATATTTGCCCCTCTGCTGGAGACAGTTTTGGATGGTATGAAGGAACGTCTGCCCAACATTATAAAAAATGGATTTTTAACATGTGGTCTTTTTCCATTCACACCAACAGACATAAAATTTGAAAAGTTTTTTAAAACATCAGTAGCATCGTCTACTACTTCCACTCATCTCGTAGCAGAAGAAAATGAGAAAATAAAACAATTTCTTACATTCTTTGAGGAATTCAGGCAAAAGTTTTTCAAATCTTCTGGGCCAATATGGCAAGGTCCAATTGAAGATTTTATTTAACTTCTGTAAAAAATTGGGTCTAATTTCTTTAAAATTATAACAGTGACAACAGTTCCCAAGAACAATTGCCAATGGTCTTAAATGAAGTTGTAAATCCAATAGCGGCACCTTGTAGGGCAACTTTCAAACGCAGACGATTGCTTTTCAAACCTCTTGCAAGAAATTGCCAAAACTCAGGGCTAGAATTTGATGATCTACCTGCTAAAATAACATAAATATTCAATATAAATGTAACAAGTGACGATTTGAACCTTGATTTATTTTCAAACAGCAGTTTATTTGATAATGATGAAAATGTATTTTCACATCAAAAAAATAATTTCGAGGCAGATACTGAACACCAAAATAAGACATTATGACTTCACAAGTTGAACAAAACCCACTATCATTTTGAATAGCCAAAATATCTCACCAGAATTAATTAATTTGGATCCACAAACAGTTTTTGTTAGCCCAATTTGAAAAGACTCCAATGAAAGTATCTAAATCATTTACAGATTACGAAGAGCCCGAAAATTCTTTATGGTGGTTGATAATAATACCAACAGTAGAAACCAGAATGAGTTAGATTCAAAGAAAATATTCCAACGCCGTTCAAAAAAGTTCTCTTTTGGAAAACTCAAAAAGAAGACAAAAAATCTGTGGTGTTCGTAAACCAAAAGAAAAAATTCCAAGACCAATGGCAAGAATACCAAAGAAAAAAAGAAGTTAAAAAAGCATTGGAATTAGAAGAAAGAGAAGAAAATTGAGAGAGGAGAAACAAAAGCAAAAAGCAGGAAGAACAAGAAAAGAAGAATTCTAAAATTGATCCTAAGAAAACGGAAACTGAGGTGGAAATATTGGGTGATGAAAAGCCCAAAGCAACAAATGAAACGAACTTTGATGTTACTTCGACAAGAATTCATGATATTGATATAGAAATAGGAGATTACGTGTAGTTTTAATTTTTTTCCTGTTTATAAAGTTATGAAGAAGATTTTTCATAAAAGCCAAAAGAGAGGACATACTTAATTATGAAAAAAGTGATATCATCTTAAAGATTGCAAAGCCAAAGTTAGTTAATAAGAGAGGTGTTTATGAAGTAAAATAATTTTTCTGGTCTAATTTGCCAAAGAGAATAGACTTATATAATCTGTTTTGGTATTATTATTATTTTAACCGTTCTTTTGTTCTGTTTGTACCTGTACCTGTCTTAATATAATAAACATTTTATGTAATCACTAAAAGTGTTAAAAGAGTTTTATTTCATAAGATGTTCGACAAATGGGACGCAGCTTGGTCGATAACATGGACATGGCGGATATGCGGTGGTCGATAAAACAATCATATATTCTCACATAAAAAAAATATATATATTAATTTACGTAATTTATATACACCTTTTGAATGTGCTTGCTTAATATTTAATTACTAGCTAATAAGTCGTTTTTGATTGGAAATTAATCATAGGAAATTTATTATTCGTCTTTAAAAATTCAGTGACTGCTTATGTGGTCGATAATAGGGACAATTACCTTAATTAAAAATCCACTTATATAGGGTGTCAGCAAAACTGCAGGTTCTTTGGGTAAAAATATTGTGATTTAACCATACTTTGCTTAGTCCAAAAGTTGACAGTACTCAAGATACAGGGTGTCAAAGTTGTAATTTTAATTTAGTTTTTTCTTTACAATGTATGAACAGGGCGACAGAACAGTATGAAATTGAGAATTTGGGGGTTCTTTAAAGCGATAAATTCAAATCTGTGCTGAGTTCTGATGTTGCTTGTAGAGAGCGCCACTTACGGTGCATTAAATTTTAAAATAACGTAACTTTTTCGTTTCACGATGTATTGGCCCAAATGTTAATTATGTATTTTCCACTTCTTCTACGCAAAAAGGTATACTTTGTAAATGTCCCTCAGAGAGGGCGTTTGCAAGATATTTGCGTATAAATTAATCAGTAAACCTGTTCAAATTTCAAAATTTAAAATTTTTATTAAAATGTTTTTGAAATAATAATTATTGAAATGAAAAATTTATAGAAAATAAAAATATTTTGATTGAAATTGGCTGCAACAATAATAAAAATGAAAAAACAACTCCTTTTTAAATTTGTAGCAATATCACGAGTTTATCGCTATATCCCACTTAATGCTTGCGCAAAATTAGAAAGTAAAATACTAAGTAGCTCTGAAGGATGATTTTTTTAACTAATTCATTAGCCCGCTATTTTCTTTTTGCTTTCTCGGATTCGTACCAAAATGTTAGAGGTTCATTGCTGTGTGACACTTGAATTTTGTGTAAAATTTTAACTAGATTTCACTAGGCCACCATTCTTTTCCGTCATACTGGATTTTTACCAAAATATTACCAGGTAATTTTTGACAAAAATTTTTAATTCAGTCAGATAAGTATTATTTTAGCTATGCCCAAAATTAATAGAGGGACAAACAGACCGATAGACAAAAAAACGGAATTAAGGAAACAAATTTTTTGGGACCTAGGGACGCTAGAATAGGAAGATTTGTAAAACTTAATTTCTTTAAAATTATAAACAATAACTATTAGTTACATTACTATTAATTCAGTAAGTAAGGTTGTTTTAAAATAGTGGCAAATTTTAAAAAAATCAATTATTGAATGAACATTATTTCAGTACGTACAGTCTGGCAACACGGAATATCTTATGACACAAGTTGCTATATTTGTACCTATTAATTTGGACACCAAGTTTTTGTGCTATGGTGATATACATGTGTAGGTATCTGTGACAATTTACAGCAATAAACATGTTTTTTACAAAAGAATGATAAAATATTATATGTATCAGAAAACAAAATTTTCTTTTTGCTTCATGAACGACATTTTTAAGTGTTTTTAATGTTTTTATATTTATTCAAAAGCATTAGTTTCCTTATTTAAAAATATAGTAGATAAAACAATAATTAGCCATAAGTTTTTTTGGAATAATTAGATGGCAAACATTTTAAATCCTTATGCAATGATCTAATCTTACTAACGTTTAAAACGACTATTTGTGCAGAATTCAGAAAGTAAAATTGCATTGTTTTCGCGATTCCCCTTGAGTGTTGACTTTTACCTGTTAAAAGATTTTCAGTTATTTGCCTTTCACTCTAAATATTATGCATACCGTTAAGTATTACATTTACAACTCTGGACTTATGTAAACTTTGTTAAGTATGGCACTAATAAATGTTTGTTTGTCTATTACTAATTAGCTATATGCATATACAAACTATATTATCTGTGAGTTGAAGAATTAATTACGAGTTCTATATATATTTAATTGATATCTAAGGCACAAATGTATTATAATTAAAAAACTTAACTTACCTCTTTCCCTCTTAGTATTAACTAGCAACGTGGACCCGTAGCAACTCGATTACCTCGCAGGGTCGGACTGGTCCAGGGGACTAAGAGTTCAAATACTCCAGGATCAAATCTGTATCAGAGTCAAAATCGCAAATATTATAGTAAAAAAAAAGATAAAAATGGTAACAAATCAAGGACATCATCTCAGGAATAAATAACAAAGTCTGACAAAAAACTGGCCGAACTAGTAGATTATGAGTTGAAAGCAAAGCCCATTCCGAATTGCTTGCAAATTTACGAACCATTCCAAGGAAATGTATTCAACAGTACTAATAGTTTAGTAAATAATTATAAAATTAATGTGGCATATTTATAACTTTGTAAAAAACTTAATTTTCTGGACATTAGCCCCTGTATTCACTAAAAAGGTCTAAGAGTTAGACCAGTTATGTTTCGCTTATGTCACTGTCATTTTGATTGTAACATTTAGAAAAATTATTAGTTCAGTTGTTAAAAATGTCATCCTAAACCTATAACTGTCAAGTTAGACCTAGTCTGAATTTAAACCTCTTTAGTGAATACGGCTGTTAAAGTCCACCCTAATCTTCGGCAAACAGAAAACTTAAAAAAGAAAAAGCACCAAATATCTTACTTTAAAAACTGATTCTGACAGAATATCAATTTCAATGTTAATGTAAAGGTGTCGTTTTTATTGTCTGAATAAGGTGAAAAATGATGTGTAGAGAATGTCCAGTTGATTTATTGTATTTTGATGTATCATTTTTCTACTTCAGTATTTTGCAAAATCAAACATGTGTTACTAACTAAAAAAGATGCTACACAGTTATTTTTATTTACATAATACTAAGCACTTTCTTTAATTTTGGAGTATTCCAATTAATTCTGCGATTGTTTTGTCTAGGCCAAGCAAAGAATCCCAAACTTATAATACACATGAATTTCAGTATTTATGAAGCTGGGTCCAAGCAGCCACTGCCTCCCTGTAGAGGTGTCAAACAAGACGATGAGACAGCATCCTTACCATTACCAGGTTTTAGAAAAATCGTTTTAAATAATAAAAAAAGAGTTATCTGAAATAATGTATGTATGTATAAAAAATCTTAATAAGGGAATTATAATTGTTGTGAAATTTCTCAAGTTGTGTATGAATATGGTTCAAGATGCAATCGTGAATAGCTTCAATAAAATTATAATCTGTTTAATTAACAAAATATCGCACATGTCCAAATTGTAAACAATTATTTAATTTAGATTATAAAATGATACTTAAAAATGCATTAAAGTTTCTGTGAGGACTTCATTTGTATGCTCTGACTCTTCAGGGACCAGGTGACTATTACCTACTATGCAATTATTCAGTTTGCTACCACTTTCAATTACAGCACTGTCACAAACAATACAATTTTCTAATGCGACCCTAAAACAAAAATACATATTATTATGTATATAAGTATTATAATATTTTTAAATTCAAAGTTAAATATAATCAGGTCAACTTCTAAACTAAATTGCACTTTTTCTAATAACAGATGAAACACCTTGAAAACATCTAGGCAGGATATCAATAAAATAAAACCTGGTTCAAATCTTATCTCCTACTTAAACATAGTAATACAAAAGGAAAGACCCGATAAAAAGCAGATGTACTACAGAACTATAAGTCACCTGAATATTTACTTTCCTGACACTTAACAATATTAATAAAAAAATAAAGTCAAATTTTTCATCTTTACTCAAAAAAAAATCAGAAAACATCTTCTAAAATGTAATTTTTGAAATAGGAAACCATTAATTTAGTTTATATTAAAAATGCTAAAATATCTTAATTATCAAGCCCATAATAAATGTGGCCTTGACTCCGAGCGCGCCCCAATAGAAAATCGAATAGAACCTATGCGAGCCGCTAGCTTCTCTGCAGCCAAGCCCTGTATGCTTGATTTCCTGTGAATCGAGCTAGAGATTATTGAACTTTCCACCGGCTTTTTGAAATTTTTGCATTTCAGTCGCGTGCTTTAAGTGGTGGCGGAAGCTATCGTTGGAGTAGGTTCTTTGTTTGAACGGCTATCCGTGTGTTGTGTGATACGTACGTCGCGTCGTGCATGGTGCGATATGGAAGACAATAATACGGACGTGGATATGCAATACTTCGGCTGTCGGTAATAACGTTGAAAATGTTGGAGAAGTTTGTAAGAAGAATGTGTGTGCATGTCTGGTGTGTGGCTTAATAATAAAGGGATTTTCAACATTAAACTTCGCTGATAAGCTTCAAATAATTTCCAAAGGAAGGGCAAACCGGTTATGAAAAATTTAACCACAAAAATGAAAAACTATATTTGACATTTTCATCCGGAAAAACAATACGAACAATTTAAATGGCTAACAGGGTGCGAAAATATAAGTAAATTATTTTGTTGGCCATGTTTACTTTTTGAAAATGGAAAAGGTCTCTGGAATAAAACTGGTTTTTCCGATTTAAACAATTTCCATAAAGCTGTAAAAAGACACATTATGTCCAAAGCGCATTTACAGGCCGTCATAAAAGAAAAAGTCTTCGGCAAACCATGAATTGAACACGCCCTTAATAAACAGTTGGAAATTAGTCACCGCCAATACAATGAACTAGTCGTTAAAAATAGGCAAATATTAAGAAGACTTATCGATGTTGTTTGTTTTATCAGACAGCACGAATTGGGATTTAGAGGTCACGACGAAACAAGTGTTTCTTCAAATAAAGGAAATTTTCAAGATTTACTTAGTTTAATGGCTAAATATGATGACTGCTTAAAAAATCATTTAGAGCACTCTAGTGTTTTTCGCGGAACGTCGAATCGAATCCAGAATGATTTAATTTCTGCTGCTGCAACCATTATTCTAAAAAGAATTAAGCAGGAGATTGGCGAGGCGCGGTTCATTGCTATTATTCTGGACGAAACAACTGATATCACTAATTTTAGCCAATTATCTATAGCAATACGCTACGTTAAAACAGATGGAAGTATTCAAGAGCGATTTTTAGGTTTTAAGAATGTGTCCGAAAATCGTACAGCAGATGAGAGAGAAAAAATTAGTTGCTCAAAGCTATGATGGAGCTGCAGTGATGGCAGGACAATTAGGGGGTCTGCAAGCTATAGTTCGAGAAACTTTCCCAAGTGTTGTGTTTGTCCGTTGTTTTGCTCATAAATTACATTTAGTTTTATCCCAGTCCATCAATCACATTAAAGAGTTTAAAGTATTTTTCGTTACTTTAAGTGGCATGGCTGCTTTTTTTTCCAAGTCGACAAAACATACACAAGCTTTGGACTCCATTGTCCACAAACGATTGCCCAAAGTAGCTCCTACTAGGTGGAACTATAATGGAAGACTTGTGTTAACAGTATCTGAAAATCGTGAATCACTGATTGAACTATTTGAGAATATAATAGAAAATAATCAAACGTGGGACTCAGAAGCAATAAATAGTTCGAGGTGGTTTTTGGACTGTCTGAAACGAGATTTTAATTTTAATTATTTGTTGAACATATTTTCAGAAATATTTCCATTCTCGGACAATGTTTTTAATATATTACAAACTAAAACAAATGATATTGCTTTTTGCCTAAAAAAAGTGGATGATTTTAAGTCCGTGTTAAGCAAAAATGAGATGACTTTGACCTATTTTGGGAGAAAACGATGAAGTTAAATGTAGAGCCACAAACCAAGCGTCTTCGACCAGACAAGGTGGGAGATGTTCAAACATCATACAGACGCCTCTTTTATGAAATAATCGATCAAATTCAGCAACAAATAAACTATAGATTTAACGGTTTAAATGATTTTAACTTCAACGAGCTCTGCAATTTTGATGCATTTAAAAGAAAAACTTTTCCAGAAGATGCATTTAAATCTCTTCTTCTTCATTATGGCCAGTTCTTTGACCGAGTGTTACTGCGATCTGAACTAAAAGTGATTTACGAAAGTGATGACATTAGCGCAAAAAAATTTTCATGAGAAATTCAACGGGGCAGGAGAGACTTTCGCATACATCTCTGTTGTCCATTGAAAATAAATATATCGGAACATCGACGTTTTTATGATGACGTCATTGACGAATTTGCAAAAAATGAAAAGAATCGAATTAAATAACAAATAGGTAAGTTTCTAAAAATTGCTTCCCTTTCTTAAAATTTCACCGCACGCCCCTGTATCTAATTAAGTTAAGTGTATCATACAAAACAATGCAGTATTACACTTATTTAAGTATACTTACTTTTCTTTAATTACAACATTCTGCATAACAATACTATTGAATACTCTACTAAAACTATTAACCATTGAGTTGGTACCAATAATACAATTTTTAAAAGATGTTTTCTCATTCAGTTTCACTCCATCCCATATTATACACTTATCGTCTACTTGGTTTGACTGTATATCAGCTTTCGGATTTTTTCTGACAAGTTCCTTGCCACCGGAAATTTTATTCCACACATCTTGGATCTGAAACAAAATGTAAATATATCAAATAGACTCTTATTTGGATTATAACAAACATGTTTGAAAAAGAAACATTGATTTGAAAGTTTTCATGTTCAAATGTAAAAGAAAATCGGTACAATATTCATATGTTAAAATAAGATATTTTTGAGAATAATACTAAACTATCAACGATCTTATTATTTCCTCAGAATATTCACAATAAAATAAGAAAACCCTTTCAATAACCTTTATTTTGAATCCAAATATAATAATTTGATTTCTTATTTATGGTAACGAATTTTGCTAAACTTTTTGTAATTGAGATACTTAATAAACTAATATGCCACTAAAGTAATGCACACTTTTTTAGAAAATATTTGTTTATACCTCCTATTTTCATCAGTAAACTTCTAACAATAATGAATGTTGTTCCATCCACAATTTGTTACAAGATACTGGCAATAGAACAGCCTAGATATACACCACTGACAGTTTGCCATAGGGCATATGAACCCAATGCCACATATTTTTTTTATTGTTGTCCATAATTTCAATCTTTCAATCAAATACTCAATACTTCCAGAAATCGTAATGTTAACATAAACTAAATTATAAACAAACTAGACCAAAAAATAGGCTTTAAAAATGATATTCGATTTAGTTGCTCTTCAGAGTAAGTTACTATCTACTTCACGTGTTTTGGAATGAATGTCTATTAAAAATTTTAGGCAATGTGACCTTACTTCTCTGAGTGGCAAATAAATAAATGTCATTTTGCTACTAAATTGTCAGGTTCTAATGTGTTTTTATTGCATTTTTAGAATTTTAATTATCTGGCAACAAACTAATGACATAATCCAAACTAAGAAAGAAGTTTATAACATAGATGGGTAGATTGGTGCCTTAATATTTGCAGAACAACATACCTTTCCATTAATAGACCAATAGGCAGATAAGGTATTAACTCGAACACCCACAGAACCTTTGGCAGCAATATATGCATAACACCTAACAGGGTCTTCATGATAAGCAGCTTTCAAATCACCAGTATGATCATTATAAGAAGATGCTTCTCTAATAATTAAATCAAGTTCATCCTCTTTTGCAAAATTAAATATATCATTACTGTCTTTAGTATTCACCATTGACATATTATTGTCTGTTACTTTTTGAGGTTTCGAAAGCTGTTTTTTAACTATGTATGGGATAAGTTCTCCCTTAAGTGACATGAAACTATCTTCGCTTTTCAGGTACTGAATTATCCAGTTTTTAAGTACATAAACATGAGAGTCAATCAAGGTGCTGTATATTTTTATATTTGTGTGCTTCTTTAATAGGCTCATTGGTAAAGAAACTTCTGATTCAAAATCACTTACTGAAGCCAGAAAAACTAAACGGTTTGTTTTCTCATCAATGCCAATTAGGTCCCTTTCTATAAATTATGAAAAGTATAAATTTATGGAAATAATATTAAAACTTTATGCCTATATGATTTTGTATGCAATAAGAAGTACAGTAATAAGCATGTTATTGGAATGTTTATAAATTTAGACAAAATCAAATACTCTAATTAAGATTCATGTACATTGCTTACCCGGCTTCTGCTTGGACTTGGGGCCCGGAACTGCAACAGCTCCAGCAGACTGTGAGTGGAACATCAAACTGGCAATAGAGGCATTGTGTTTTCTAAATATATTTAGAACACCTCTGAAGTCTATATCACTTACTAAATCACAAGAAACTACTAATACATCTGACTTAAGCTTCTCTTGAACTTCTCTCAGTCTTAAAGTGTCAGCTGTGCCCAAGTCATCTTTATCTTCCAGTATAGACACGTAATCAATTTTAATATCTATGGAATTACTTTCAATTTCTTTATCTATTGTGTTCTGGATTTCTGCTTTCTGAGTTTCTAGTACTATCAGTATCACTTCTGTA
Organism: Kuschelorhynchus macadamiae; assembly: GCA_030620095.1. Taxonomy (NCBI): domain Eukaryota; kingdom Metazoa; phylum Arthropoda; class Insecta; order Coleoptera; family Curculionidae; genus Kuschelorhynchus; species Kuschelorhynchus macadamiae. The sequence goes on along the minus strand of JAUTXW010003727.1, from coordinate 728,326 downwards.
ACGAGAAAATATATTTACTAAAGCAAATATCTATCTTGCTAGAAGTTATGTTGAATTATGCTTTGCCCATAAATACGTACAATAGGCTGATAAAGCTCCATTAAAAGTAAAATGTTAGCTGTTAATATCTAAATTTAATACCTATCAAAAAGAAGCATATCAAGGTATGCAAAAACTGAAGCAAAAAAAATTTAAATTATACTAAACATTAAAATATCTATAATCAAGTATGTATTATAAATACATATAATTTTACGTAAAAAATAAATAACAAAAGATATTAAAAGTTAAACCCCAAAATCGGATACCATTGTCAATTGCCGATTGAGAGGCAATTTGTTTGGTTCAAAATTAACATATAAATTTGAACTTTCATATATAAAATACAACAGCCATTATTAAATATCAAATGTTACAAGTGACATCAATGTATTTTATATGGATTTTTATAAGGTTTAAGTACTGTATTTGTGCAATGGGACCTTAGACTTTACGCATTTTATTTCAATAAAAAATAATCCCTCTGAAAGAAAAAAAAACACTACCTTTTTAAAAATAATCAACTTTATAAACCTATTGATTTTTTTTTTAATTTAAAGATTTTACAGTTATGTAAAGTAAAAATTATTTTCTTGTCGATAAGAATGCCATTTTATTATTGTACAAAGAGACTATTGACAAAATTTATCAGCATGGAAATCAAAGAAGCCGAGAAAGCTAACTCCTCTTATTGGTATTCTGTTCTGTGCTTAAACATCACAAAAAATAGGTGAGAATCAAAATTGCTTTTGCCATATGTTCAGAAGATCCTGATTGGACGTACTCCAAAAGGCTACACAGTACCTGAGATGGGACTTTTATTAATAAATGGTGCATAGTTTAGGCCACACTGTTTCTAACACAAGAATCACACAGCAGCTTGAAGATACCTTTTCAGTAAGCTCAGTACTGTTCTCTTCAAACCTAAGTTGACTGTCGATTGTGAGCCCAAGAAGGAGTTACTCAAATTTAAGGATAAAAGGTTAGAACCACATAAAGAAGATAGAAGAAAATGAAAAATAAAAATAAATCAGTCAAATCCAAAAAATCTCTAAACACAAAAATTGTAACCATGTGACATTTTCTATAAAATTTAATCAAACAGAAAATTGTTATTGACTGTTAAAGATTATATTTTTTAGTTGTTTACCAATTATTTACTTAGTAATTACTGTTTATTCCGCACCTATGGAAGTGTGAAAACAAAAAATGAGATCACTACAACTGAACAAACATTAAAAAAGCCTATGCTCAGATAACCCAGTCAACTAATAGTTACAAATGTTTTAACCCTTAGAATTAAATTAAAAAATTAAAGTTAACGCTGCTTTATATTTTTTTGTGGGAAGTTTGAACATTTTTTGCTAATAAAGAAATTATTATCTCCATTATGATAGAATATTGCTCAAGGCTAAATTCCATTAGGTATTTGTGGTTAATTTTAGAATGGCTTGTATATATAGGTACATACATTTCTACCTGCCAGTAGTCTTGTCTATTCCAGCAGTGAGATTCACTATTTCGACCTCAGTTTTGCTCTACTTTCAACCAATATTTGTTCAAATTCTGTGATGAATTAGAGCAAAAATCAATAAAAATTTAGTAGAATGGCAAAAATATATAATATATAATACTACCCTAGCAATTATGAATATCAGAAACTGAGTAATACCTATTCTTCCAACATTTTCTTATTCTACAATGAGATATATACAGTATGTGCCACAAGGCATTGGATACGTCAGTAAATACAGTGCAGGCTTTTAAAGGAAAACCAGAAACATATCAAATACTTTGTACACATTAACAAAATAAGATACCAATATAGCACAGTTTAGATGATACACTTTATTTACCTGTAAATCCAGAGATCTGTAGCTTATTCAGTGTATACCATATAAGAGGTTTTGGGCCTACTGGTAGCAAACATTTGGGTTGATCAGATGTAATTTCTAACATTCTAGAACCTTTACCTGCTGCTAGAACCACAGCCTGAAATTCTGCTTGTATAGTCATACTTATATTAAAATTTTTAACAAATGCTGAATCCAAAAATATAGTATATATTGTAAATAAATAAGTTAGGTTCTAATTTATGTTGGTCTTCTTCCCTCTCATTTTTTTAAAACCACTTATGGTTTTGGTTTCTGCTTCATAAGGACAATTAACCATGCATATGAACGAAATAAATACAGCAGAAACACCGGAATATAAAGACACTTGAATTTTCATGTAAGACTATTAATCTGTGACGTCGTAGTATCGTGAATTGAGCTTAAGGGCTTAAACAACATTTGGTACTCATAGAACGAAAGCTTTCACGGATTTGGCCGATTAGGAAATCATAGTCCTTAGGACTAGACCATGTCTAATTGGAATTATTATCCGGCGTTCCGCCTCCGATTGCAAGAGACCAAGTCTTCCGGTTCGTCTCGTCGAAGGCACACCTCTGTGTTTTTAACATAAGTGGTTCCACGTGTTCGGTTCTGCTCAAACTCAAACTCAAACACGGCTTTATTGTCATAAACAAAATTCATTGACAAAGCTAAAATCCTAATACTAAACAAAAAGAAACTTAACCTACATATAAGTCATGTGGTCGGTGATATACACAAAACAATAGAATACAAGAACGAAAAAATTCAATTATAAATATATATGTATATTTTTTGTTTTTTTTTTTACATTTTTTCTTTGAAATGAGGATTCCAGAAACTCGTCTACTGAATAATAGGCTCTTTCAACCAGAAAGCTTTTTACTTGTGCTCTAAAAGATTTGTAGTTATCTATTTGTCTCAATTGGATGGGAAGGTGATTAAAGATTTTCCTGCTATTATAAAGTAACGGTCTTTTGGTAAGTGCTGCATTGGGTATTGTCAGAGGAATTTGATGCGTTCTATGCATTAAATATGGTCCAGTCATGATACTGATCTGATCCCCGATTTTTTTATGCAATAAGCACACTGTTTCCAAAATAAAGATACTGGGCAGTGTGAGGATCTTATGACTACAAAATAAAGGTCTGCAGGATTCCCGTTTTTTTACACCACATAGAGCTCGTAGTGCCCGCTTCTGAAGAATAAAGATAGAATTAAATAAATATCTAGCGCAAGAACCCGAGAAACAAATGCCGTAACGCAAGTGCGATTCCACAAGTGCAAAATATACATTCTTTGCTGTAGGGAAATCCAGTTCGCGTGCTACAACTCGCACTGCAAAGCAGCCTTTCGCTACTTTAGTGCAAATGCTTTCTATATGTTGATCAAACCTCAATTTATTGTCTATAATTAACCCCAAAAATTTGTTGACCTGAACATTGGACATTAATTGAGATTCTAAGTAAACGTCACTTAAGCTGCATTTAAAGGTCATTAGATTGGTCTTCGATATGTTAAGGGATAAGCGATTTGCATTACACCACTCCTTGAATATTGTCAAGTCCTCAGCCACCGTATTCTCAAGAAGTTCCTTACTTTTCTGATGCCAAAGTATTGTCGTGTCATCAGCAAACATAGTAATTTTACCTGTTATGTTTACACTAGCAAGATCATTCACATAAAACAAAGGTCCCAAAACTGATCCCTGGGGAACACCACTCTCGATTGCTAGAAGGTTTGATTCTTCATTTTTAACTATCACAGACTGTACGCGCTGAGACAGATATGACGCAAACCAAGACACTGTTGTGTCACCAAAACCATACATCTTCAGCTTGCTCAGCAGTATTCCGCGATCTACACAATCAAATGCCTTGGACAGATCGCAGAACACTGCCACAGCTCCTTCACCATCATTCAAACCCAAGTACAGGTTCTCCAAAAATTCGTATATAGCATCATTGGTATTCCTCGATGACTGAAAACCGAATTGAGAGGCACTAAGTATTCCGTTGTCATTCAAATAATTAACAAGGCGCTTCTTAACCAATTTTTCAATTATTTTAGACAATGTGGGAATTAAGCTTAATGCCGCTTTATTTCGGGGGGAAGACTCAATCGTTCAGTGTGGAAACTAACGACTCCGCTAGAAAGGGAGCAAACGCTGTGAACGTGTGAGGCCTAGTTGTTCCTGCATTCTATCCCGTTCGTCTGCCGCAGTTCTACAAAGAATATTAGCGTAATGGCCGCTATGTGGCGGGAGTGGGAGGAGTAAGGGGATAGCTTGAAAGAAAAGGTCATCTCGTGAGACTAGTAGTACTCTCAAGTGGCATCTAGTGGAAGCCAAGATGCATTAGAAGGGTTTATAAAGAAAGACAAATTTAAAGATAATGAAATACACGGGGTGACCGGGAGCTCAGAGCTCGCCATCCGGATATCCCACCGATAATTTCTCCAAACCGGAATAAAGTGTAAATTATCTGGAAGGGTCGCCCCAGCTCTAAATAAGCCCCGGACGGAGAGCAATCTGGCAAGTTGCGAAGTGCAGTGCCAAAAACATTGATTGAAATTGAAATTGAAATTGCACGAGACGTCTATCCATTAAGTTTTACAATAAAAGTTTACGAGAGATGCACTGTGTTCCGAGCGTACCTGTACTTGAAAGTGTTCTATTGTCAGTAATTATCGGATAATATGTAGTTTTTCAGTTCAGTATAAAATAGAGAAAAACAAGGTTATTGAGTCTACTGCTATTAGGGGGGTCACTTGAAGATAAAACCAAAAAGCAATAGTGTATTCACAGTATTAAAAAACAGTGGCTGGGGATGATTACGAATCAGACAACTCCCTAGTCCCTACCTGAATCAGCTGGCAAATCGTATTCAAAAGGCCAATAACTATAAAAAAAAAAAGATAGGACACTGCTGTGGTTAAGTTTATGTCCTTAATATTTTCATTTTTAAATATTGTGTATTTAGAGGTCCATACCTTTTTGTCTCGTTTTTTATGGAAGCTACAGTGCTAACTTTAATACATTAATATATTTAATTGTGTGATAATTATAAGGTAGGTGGTATCTATTTTTTACATTCTAATTGCCATTTTTATGACACCTTTGCAATAGTTGGTGCTTCTATTTGATGCCGGAAATAACTGGTAAAGAGCCAAGCAAGGAGTCTAGCTTGTCTGTTACCCTAACTATTCTACATTGCCGTGTCGGTTACAGTATTAGTTCCGTTGTTGACATATCAAAGCAGTTTATTACAATTCTTTGGGTAATTGATGATCTGGTGAACCGTTGTCCGCCGACGTGTTAATTCAGCCAGGTATCTATAATCTATATTCACAGTTGAAATTAGAAATGACTTAAATGTAGTTCTAGTCCTTCTGGATTAAGGTTGCCAGACGTCCGGCATTTCCGGGAAAATCCTTGATTTAGGTAAGTTGTCCCAGATCCTGGAAAGCATCATTCAAATCAGAAAAACCAAATATTATAAAGTTCACAAAGAGAAAAAATACACACTCTTGCTTAACATTATTACACCACGATAATGCACCGCCACTGGGTTTGTCGGCTGTTCAATATACACATGCCCCTGCCAACTCTCGAACTGATTTACAAATTTAGTTCTGCTTTAAGGAATGAAAAATTGATAGAATACTTTAATATAGTGAGTTACCTACTTAAAAATGTACCAAATGATCAAATTTGGTCACAAAAATCGAGACTTAAACTTAAACAAAATTGTGTCATTTGTTCTATCGATTCCAATTAGCAATGCTTTTTGTGAGAGAATATTTAGCCTTAAGAATAATTTGGGGTTAAAAGAGAGCAATCGAATGTCTTTGGACCTTGAAAGGAGAAAAAAATTTAAAAGTAGCAAAGACTAAATATAAGTAGTCTTGGTTAATCTTAATTTAGCTGTATTAATATGTTTTGATTTATTTACCTTCGTTTATGTCTTTTTAATTATTTACCTACCTTTGTTTAAGTTTTTTGTGCCTAGGTCAATAAAACAAATTTTGACTGATTGATTCAGGTATAATAAACAAAACTGATTTATCTTTTTTGGGAGTCGCCGTTTTTTTTTGTTCTTGCTTGCTGTCTCGGAATTTAGCCATCCGAATCTGGCAACCCTATTCGGGATATGAAGCTGTGGATAAGATATTAAAATTTAATGTAGATTCGTTTTCATTTTCTACTGACACTAGAAAATGTCAACAATTTAAATGTAGGTCCTAAGTGAAACTAATTAATTTTTCTACCACATACATATTGAAGTAGATTGTAGCAGTAGGTAGACATAGACATAGACATAGATGGGGAGCCCGACAAGGGCAGCACTTAGGCTCACTGGGGCCCATTGTGCTATCCCCCCAAGTAGGCGTGTCAGGCCAAGAGCCCACTCCTTTTTAGAAAGGAAAGGACCCTTTCAGGTCGCGCACGTCCCGGAACCCGACCACATAGGTGTCACCCAAGCAAAGCAGTCTAGCGTTGACTCAGTAGCAGTAGGTACAGTGCCACATAAGCAAATTTATGAACATTTGGTGTTTTTACTAATTGTACTGGATTTTGCAGCAGTTTGTCAACAAAGTTAAAACCAATGAGGTTATAAGAAATCAATGGTGTGGTTAATCCATGTCTGCCTTTTGGGCATTTATAAGGATGGTAAATTAAAGTGGGATGTCCACATACGGACCATGTCGAGAAGGCTTGTAGGCAGCATTTTTGTCTGAAGAATCTGAGCCAGTATTTTTCTGCTGGAGCAGAGCCTAGCAGAATATTTGGGCTATTGTCAGGGTGCTGGCAGAGCTTGGTTTTCAGGAAGACTGCAGGAATGTCCTTTCTAGGCTTGAGATTGTAACATTATCATCTTGTGTTCAGTTTATCAGACAAAAAAAGAAAACCGCTGTTTAAAACAGAAAGATATGCATTTTTATGAAGAGATGGAGGTGGTTTGTTGTCAGTTGAGTAGGTGTCAAAGACGCCCTGAATTTATAGCAGTTAAGCTTTTTAATAAATTAACTCCAGCTATCAGAAATCTGCAGTTTAAAGGGTTCAGAAAGAAGCTGAAACATTTAGTTACAACACATTCTTTTTAGAGTTTAGAGGATTTGTTCATTCATCAATTTTATTGTTAATTCTTATTTTAATCTTACTTCAATCTCTATTTTTTGTGTACTTTAATTTAATTCTTAAGTAAGACCCATTTTAATATTTATGACATATGTAAAACATGTTTTTGTTATTGACAGTAATATATTATTATTATTGTTATTATCAAAGTACAAACAATTTTTTAGATATTTAATTCTCACTATTTAAGAAATAATGCACAGATCTTTATCATAAAGTGTAGTACTATATATCTACACTGGAAAAATCTTTTAATCTTGACCCTAAATATTTTTGGGGGTATGTGTGTCAATAATAACAAAAGTACGTTCTATCTACAAAATTGAGTGTTTGATTAGCAAACCACTGATAACTTTCAGGGCATTGCTGAACTGTGGCAATTCTTTTCTATTTGATCTAATGAGTAATCAGTCAAAACCTGAAATATTTAATTTCAATCAATCTTGTGACTTGAATTATTTTCAATCAGAGGTTTTTAATGGTAACAATCATAATTTATTAAATTATTGGACAGTTCATGATGAGATATTTATTTATTTATTTATTTGTTCAACAGGTGAACCTATGCCAAATTATGAGTATAATTCTATACAAAACAAAAGTATTGAAAAGAAAGTATAATCTCCTAACAACAACATTAAACACCAAACAGAAACAAACAGATTTAAATTGAATTTTGTAGCGAAAGTTGAAATAAGTATCACAGTTGGACTTCTAAATCAATGTACAGCCTCAGGATTCTGGTTGGCCAACTTTGACATATAAGACATACTGGAGTTAAAACCATAAATAGTTCTATGAAATCAAACATAAAAATAGAATTTTGTCTCATAGGATGGGCAGATGCTGCAAATTCAATTTTGCTGAGGAGGTCTGGGCAATTAATTATGCCCTCCAAATGTCTAAAGTCTTTCTAATGTCTGTGCCCCAATAAACTATCAAGACCTTGTCTTTCAATATCCACATACTCATCAAATTTGAATCCCCTTCTGAATGTTAAACCTTAAACATTTATTGTGAACTCTCGCTCAGATTTCCACGAGGGGTGTTTCACGACCTAAAAATATGTACACCACTGCCGATTTCGGCAGTAATCACTGAAAAATGGTGTATTTTTCCTATATTCCCCATATTTTCAGCTTACTACCTACACTGTCGCTTTACTGCCATTATTTCCAGTTTACTGAAAAAATTACCGTTTTTAAGGTCACTGCCTCGTTACTGCCACACTGCCGATTACACTGCCTTACAATTTAATCAAAACTCCAAGTTTTTAAAAATGTAAACCACATTTAGACACCTTAAGACTGTTTTTAATATCTTTACGTAACATTGTAGACTAAATTAAACAATAAACAGACGCTAAGTCTCGGTCTCAGTCAAAGTTTATAATAAAATAAAACTGGTTACACGTGTTTCGCCCGGTCGGACATCATCAGACCTATCAGAAAAAATATATCCTAATTACTAACTAGAAGCCTTTAAATTAAATAAATAAACAATACCTTTAAAATAAAACAACACGTCACATATACAACGTTGAAACAGTAAACAAACAATCACATTACATAGTTTGACGGATACTGAAAGAGGTTGAAACGAAATGTGGTCAAATGCATGTATAAAAACTCCTTATGCTTAAATTATAAATAAATAAGATAGTAATACAATAATGAAAAATTAAAAAAAAAAATTTAAAAAGAAGGTATAGCAGTGGTGAGATTTTTCTGATAGGTCTGATGATGCCCGACCGGGCGAAACACGTGTAACCAGTTTTATTTTATTATAAACTGACTGAGACCGAGACTTAGCGTCTGTTTATTATTTAATTTAGAAACAGGTCTCTTTGTGAATAATGGCTGATTTACTACAAATTGTAGACTAAACTTACGCTGTGTTTTATTAGATATTTCGAAGGTGATGAAAATGTTAAGCATATTTTGTTAAAATTCATATGTTCTCGAGTTAATGGCACTTGAGAAGTGCAGTTGTGCTATTTTGACATTGTGTATAATCTAGGTATAATTTAAACAGTTTAACTTAGAGCAAAACTAATTTGATTTTCATTATTTTCGAAAAACGTCAATTTTTAATATACCCCTTAACTTTTGTATTTCAAGAGACAAGAAACAGTTTTATAAATAATTTTTGGCTTTTTTTATTCTCTATACTCTATGTGATGGTGCATTAAGACTTTCAATCCGACGTTTCGTGTTGTGGAGCCCATCATCAACTTATTTTTTCTTAATACAGATCTAAATGTTTTATTTCACTTTAACTTCTCAACTCACCAAAACCAAAGATGTATCATATGTATGTGTTTTAAACAATTGGTTTTTCTATGACAAATTCTATGAAAATATGTTTTTTTTCGTTTCTCTGTAACACCTCGTCTATTATGGGAAAATCCTAGATTTGCAGTCTGATATACAAAAAATTAAATAAAAAATACACTTCTGTTATTTAAAATGTTAAAACTAACCTAATTAACTATCCTAAATTAACCTGTAATATGAAACGTTGGATTGAAAGTCTTAGTCCATGAACCATATAGAAAATAGAAAATTAAGCAAAAATTATTAATACATTTTTTCACATATCCCTTGAAATAAGGTACGCGGTATTGTTACAAACAACATTTTTTTAATTCCACCTTATATCTCAAAAACTTAGAAGGCTATGAAAATGTTGTTTCCAGCATCTTAAATTTGATAATAAAAATGACAAAGTATATTATTAAAACCGTTTCTCTCTACCTTACTAATAGTTGAGATATACAGTAGTGTCGAAAATGGGATACCCTGTTCAGGATGTTTTTTTATTTTTAAAATGTATTTTGTTTGTGTGTGCTTGATAAAAGAAGAGATCTATCTATTTAAAGTAGAATATATAGAATGATATATTTAAAAAAATATGACTTCTGTTTTTTACTGAACTATTTAACTTTATTTTTAAAAGGTTGATACCGGTAAAAAATAATATAAAAATGAACTGTCAGTTTTGTACTTACACTTTTTTGTCTAAAAAATGAATTGCAAAAATGGATGTTGTAATATAAAAGTCCACCCTGCACAGGAATAATAAATAAAATGTAAAATTAGATGAGATCTAGATCTATGACACAGTTAAGAATTCTCCCATATTGGACCAATATTATTTCTCCTATTCATCATCGTCGTTACATCTTGCTTTATTAACAGCAACTGTCTTCTGTTCGCTGATAACTTGAAATTCTTTATGTCCAACACGTCGAATAACTCTGAACTACAGTCTGACTTATATTGTTTTATTTTTTGGTACAAGACAAACCTGTCAACATAGCAACGTGCTCCTTTATTCACTTCTCACAATCCCAAACCCTACACGAAATATGTACAGGATTTAAGATTTTCTCCTAGAGGTCTTGTTCACAGTCAATGACTTAAGTGTAGTATTCGGCAGCGTATTACCTGTCAATGAGCACATCGATTCAATTGCATGCAAAGCCTTTTGAATGCTAGGATTTATCAAGAGACACTTTCGACATTTCAATGACACCAGAGTCATCATATCATTTTATAACTGCTTTGTTTGGAGTTACTTTGAATACTGCTCTACCATATGGTGTCCTCATTACACATGCTACATCCAGAGAGTCGAAAGAGTTAGTTATTATTCAAATTCCACTTTCCACTTCAAAATGTTAATTATAGTACGAGATTACTTCCGTGTGGTATTCAGAGCTTAGCTGAGAGACGCAAACAAGTTCTGCTCTTGTTTGCCTTCAAGCTGCTCAACGGCAGCCTTGCTGCTTCAGGTGATCTTTTTAGTCCCAGCTCGGCGACCGCGACATACCTTTCTCTTCTTTGTTAGAAGACACCGCACCAATTACGGCCAAAATTCCTTTATTGACCACCTATGTCACGACCATAGTAAATTCTATAATGACTGTGACATCTTCAACATTAGTTTTCCTGCCCTCAAAAGATTCCTGAAGTTCGGCACAGCTTGATCGTTTTATTCTTTCTATTTTAATTCACCCATTTTATTAATTTTATATTATTTCACTAATTTGCATTTTGTATTCCCTATGGTCCCACTATTAATGATTTGTACATTAGTTATTTATAAGCTTTTGTTTTACCTCTGTAGTCCAGTCCTACCTTTAACCTTATGTTTAACCCTACGTTCAACTCTTTTGTTTTTGTTTTCTTATTTAGTTTAGTTTTAGTATTCTCTCTTTTAGTTTAATCTAAAATTTTTTTTCATCTTTTTTTAAAATTTGTATACCATTTAGAATCTTGATTCTATAGTGTGTTCTGAATAAATAGACTTCGAGCAGATAGGAATTTACGTAAAAGAATAGCTAACTATAAAGCATAAATCTATTTTTTTACATAAAATATCTAAAGTTTCTCACACATCTTTAAAAACTACAAAATCGGGCCATGAGAAGAATTTTTATCTTGTCCAAGGCTTACTTCAAAAAAGACAATGCCCAATGTCCTGGACTGGCTCTGTACCCCTTATACTTTCTTCTTTATAGCGCCCTAATTTTTGTGTTTAAAATTAAAATAGGCGATGCTCCACCCTATTTGCAAGGGTTTGTTAATTTTAATTTTCAGGTACATACCCATAACACAAGATCTAGTAATGACTTCCATATCCAACATGTAACAAGTAAACATGCTCAAATGTCAGTATCTTATAACGGGTTAGTAAAATTTAATGAATTACCACCTTTTCTTTAAATATTCAATCTCTCCTACTTTTTAAAAATAAACTACAAATGTCTACTCTTTAGTAGTAGTACCAGTTCTTGTCGCCTATTATCTTATTTATCCTAGTTTGTGCAAATCATATTTACTGTAATTTTGTGTATTGTTTTAATTATTGTGTATTTATATTATTAATTGAATAAACTGTGGCACCAAACAAAATTCATTAATGATGTAAGTGGAAAAGAAAAAAGAATACAAAAAAAATTAAAAACATAATTTTTTTTGAATTAATATTTTATTTGATAATTTATTATTAAAAAAATGGAGTACATTTTTTTAATGAAGGCTGATACTATTTTTGTAAACATTTTATTACGCCGCCATTTTAAATTCGCACTCATTATTTCGGCATCTAGGGACCATAAAAGTAAAAACCGACAAAAATCTGGGAGGGTGGTTTCTGTATCACTACATATCTCAAAACGTAGAGTGGATATCCAGAAAGCCCCCAAGTTGTTTCTTGGATCAAATCATTCAATATGCTTAAAAGTTAGTTTTAATTATATTTTGAACGGCGGGCGGGGTTATGTCGACATTTTGCCAAAAATTATTACTCTTTTTGGCCACTGTGTTATCTTAGACAAATCAAGTGTCATTAAGTCTGATCTGTACAAATTTCACCCAAATGTGCCTCATTCAATTATATTTCCTTCTTTCTGAGATATAATATACAAAACTCACAAATGGGATTAAAAATAGGTTTCAGTTGTTTAGCATTTTATAAACAAAGTGGTTCAACAGTGTGTTTAAGTCCAATAGCTTCCTTATTGTTACACTTAAAAAAAAGTTAAATATAAAATGGTATGTAATAGGAGTGTACATATTTTGAAAATATGTTCCTCTATACAGGGGGTCACAAAAAAGTGTGGCTGAACAAAATTTTATTTTTTTTAAATACTCTGTATTATTTTATTTTAAGATCCTTCTTTTTGTCCTCCAATCATACTACATGGCGTTGTTGTGGTTTATTCTAAGTGATTTAGGATTTATGGAATTCTATTTTAATTATATTAATATTGTTATATTAAAAACTTTACTATCTGGTCTTATTTCATATTATGCATTATTGTTAAGCCCACTTTAATAATTATAGACAGGGTGAAGCAAAATTCAAAGCCTGAAATTTCTCAGTGAAATTAATTAGAACACCCTGTTCATTATACCTTAGTGTTCTCTCACTTTTGTTAAAATTCCTATGTCTAAATCCTTTAGTTATGGAGATATTTTACATAATTATTAGCCAAAAATCTAAAACTTACTCATAGCAGTAGAACAAAAGACGGTAACATTCATGGCTTTTTGACACATAAAACCTTTATACCAAGTGGTTTAAGCATTATAACTTTTTATTTGTAAACATTCTCTTGTATTTATGGCTTTGTATCTGTTTACTACTTTAAATAATCTAGATTTTGTGATATCGAAAACTTTACTACATAGTATTTTTCAAATTATTGAATATTCTGAAGGCCACTTCAATAATTGTATACATACATGGTGAGGCAAAATTAAAAGCCTGAAATTACTTAACAAAATTAATTAGAATATGCTGTATATTATATACTCTTTTGATACTATTTTTCTTTTAATTTTGTCCCGCCATTTCTAGGTCTAAATTTCTTAATTACTGAGATATTTGATATTTTATTAGCAAAAAACTTGAAACTGAAAATTAAGCTCAATTTTTAACTTAGCCACTCTTCTAACACCTTTACAAATCGGATATATTGGTTCAAAATATTTTGAGCTAATACAACTACATTTTATTTAACTTTTTATAAAATATTTAATCAAATGGTTATTAGATAGTAAATGTGAAAAATACATTAATTAGGAGTATAGGATTTAACATAGTGAGAAACATTTGAAAATCGCTTAGGTGCTTGCATAACTCAACGTGGTGACCATTTTAAACATTTATTATAGGTTAGTCTTATTTTTTTGTACATATTTCTACATTACTTTGTATTTATTTAATGATATTTAATATTTGTACGTGAATTTTTGTATTATTTTAAGTGATTTTTAAGTAGTTTCTAATATTTTAAATTTTCTCTAAAAGATGACTTAGACGTCCATGCGGGCCGTGCCATCTTGTCCAATCCATCTTGCTTGAAACTCTTTGTTTAAAAAATCCCTGATGTTGGCAGGGCAATGGACTGGAGCACAGTCATGCAACTGCCAGATTTTTTCTCTAACATTATTGGGAATATGATTTGTCACCAGCCTTGATTATTCGCGTAAAAACTGAAGGTAATGTTGCGCAGTAAGTCTCTTATGGCTGTGGCCCAATCACAAAATTTTCCAACCCAAACTTGTACACCTCTATTCACTAAAGAGGTCTAAATTTAGACCAGGTCTAACTTGACAGTTATAGGTTTAAGATGACATTTCTAACAATTCAACAAGTAATTTGTAAGTAACCATGGCAACTAGACCTGGACTAACTCTTAAACCTTTTTAGTGAATACGGGGGTTAGAGACCATCTGTGTTGGCTATAATGACAACACAAAGTCAAAAAATCCACCTGGGTTAAAACAATACAAAAATATACATAAACATAAGACTAACCTATAATAAATGTTCAAAATGGTTATCATGTTTACCTATGTATGCAACTAAGCGATTTTCAAATAAGTATCAACGTGTTAAATCCTGTATTTTTACTTAATATAATTAGTAATCATGGCTTTTTAATTACTTGGTCTTTATAAAAACAATCCATTTTTGTTAGATCTGGTAACCTTGGCGGCCACTCGACCGCCACTCCTTGTCCAATTCATCTTCCTTGAAATTCATGTTTAAAAAATCGGTGATGTTGGCGGGGATCTCTTACATTATTGGAATATGGTTTATTAGCGGCCTTCATTTTTCGCCTAAAAACTGAAGGTAACGTTGCCGACTAACTCTCTCCCGGAAGAAATATGGTCCACTCACAAAATTTCTCAGTATACCTCCCCAAACATTTAGAGGATATATGTTCTGACTATAACAACACAAAGTCGAAAAAGTCCACCTGCCTTTGAATTTGCGCACTTCCCCATTTGCAAAAGATAACTCGCTTTTCGTGTTCACATCATATAGTTCTCGAAAAGTTGGATGTGGTAGGGGTGAAATTTATTATTATGTAAAATTCTTAAAACAAAAGTTTTCCTGGATGTTTCCCTGGAGTTAATATGTAGATTTTCTACAACTTTAAATTCATCACTAGCGTATTTTCCTTTGTAAAAATTGGATTGTTTCGTTCATTTTTCTTGTACTCAACAATTCCCGTTTCATCAAAGTTCTGTATTTTTATAAACGTTTAGCTCGAATTTGATTAAAATATGTTTAACACCGTATTAACTTGGATTCTTAAGATGCAACGCTAGCCAAAAAGTCAAGAATGTTGCCCTCTATTGTTTTATAGTCATGACTAACTTGCATTTTAGATCAATTTATAAAGTTTTAGAATGTTGGCTAATAAAATGTCAAATATCTCCGTAACTAAAGGAATCGCTATTCGCTCAATAAAATTGAAAGAACAATATTAGATGTATCAAAATAAAGTATAATATACCGATGTTCCATTTAATTTTGTTGAGAAATTTGAGGTTTTTAATGTTGCATTACCCTGTATAAAATTATTGAAGTGGGCTTAAAAGTCATACATACTGTGCAACAAGCCTATAGAGTAAAGTTTTGATATAAGAAAATTAAGATTAATTAAAATATACAAGACGGTTTTTACAAGTAAAAGGCCATAACTTTTAAACCATTTTGTATAAATCGGAACAACCCTATATAGGAAGATCGAGGATAAAAAGGTGAATCATAAAATAATATACAGGGTGTTCTATTAAAAAAATAAGTTTGTTTACCCACAGTTTTTATGACATCCTGTATAAGGGAAAATATTTTCAAAATTTGTACAGGGTGTTCCAGCGAGGACTGAACAGGGACCTATTTTCGACCTTCCTTGTATTTTGGAAAAATTCAAAATAGCCAATCGATGTATTTTTTCTTGTAGAATCCAAAAATGTCATCGAAAAAATATTTGAACCAGAAACAAAAGAGTTACGCTATGCATCAGGTGTTTTTTAAATGGAATGTATCGTTTTTTATACGATTTTTGGAAAGAGTGATTTTTTTTATGTCCGTTCTGATTAAAAGATTTGATTTTGCGATAGCTGTTTTTATTACATTTTAATGTTTTACAAACTAAAATTTAGCTTCACCTGTTTAAAATATACGATAGGTTAGTATAGGTGATCAAGGTAAAATGACGTTTGAATGCTTTGTCAATAAAAATTGACATTATTTTAATTATTGTCGAAAATATATATTTGACTCTGATCGAAATGAAATACTCTTTGGACGAGAGACTACAGATTGTTATGCTATTTTACAAGCGCCAAGAAAATGCAAGAGAAGCAAGAAGAAGATTTATTGCAAATTTTCATAGAAATATATCCATCAATACAATTCTAAGGATAAAAAACCTATTTGAGGAAAATAAAACTTTACATGATAGAAAAAGAAATTCAATAAAAAATAATTATTAAATAATAAAATAAAACTACTAATAACATAAGTTTTCAATGTGACCGCCGTTTTTCTCGAAACAACATCGATAACCCCTTTGTAGCCTTTCTAAACTTGCTGTTACAATATGATTTTCCTGGTTAAGGCGGTTTATTTCATAGACAATTTTTCCCATGATCTCTTGAATATTTTCGTTTCGTTGTCTGTATACGACGTTCTTCAAATGGCCCCAAAGAAATGTATCCAAAACTGAGAGGTCGGGGCTATTGGGCGGCCAAGCATATGTTCCATTTCGCCCTATCCATTCGTTATGGCGCCGATTTAAAAATTGAACCACATCATGCACGGCATGAGGAGGCGCCCCATCATGTTGCCAAATTAAATTCTGATATTCTGCCAATGGTAAGTCTTCCAAAAAATTTTCAATTTCGTTTTCTAAAAACTCATAATATCTGTGCCCATTTAAAGTCCCGTTAAAAAATATTGGTCCCAAAATTTTATTGTTTTTTATCCCACACCAAACATGAATAGAATTCCTCCCTTGAAATTTAATATTCTGGAACTTTTTTGGATTTTCAACGGCCCAGTGGTGACTATTATGTCTGTTGAATACTCCCGATGTTGTGAAAGTAGCTTCGTCGGTCCACACAATATTTTTGAATAAATCAGGGTCTTCGTTTTCTTGCCGAATTACCATTTGAGAAACAAATTGGAAGCGAAGTTCTTTTTGTGCCGGTGTTAGGTGCTGAAGTGGAAGGATACGAAAAGGCCTAAATTTATGAATTTTCAGAGTCCTGTGAACAGTCCCTCGGGTAACTCTTCTGCGCCTTACACCGCCACCGTACTGAACTTCCCGAACTGCATCCGAAATAGTTTTGGTTGGATTAACTTGAAAATAATTTATAATGGCCTGGTCTCGGTTTCTTCTTCTTTGTATATTTCTTTTTCTATCATGTAAAGTTTTATTTTCCTCAAATAGGTTTTTTATCCTTAGAATTGTATTGATGGATATATTTCCATGAAAATTTGCAATAAATCTTCTTCTTGCTTCTCTTGCATTTTCTTGGCACTTGTCAAATAGCATAACAATCTGTAGTCTCTCGTCCAATCAGTATTTCATTTCGATCAGAGTCAAATATATATTTTTTAGGTGAAGACTTCGACAATAATTAAAACAATGTCAATTTTTATTGACAAAGCATTCAAACGTCATTTTACCTTGATCACCTATACCAACCTATCGTATATTTTAAACAGTTGAAGCTAAAATTTTAGTTTGTAAAACATTAAAATGTAATATAAACAGCTATCGCAAAATCAAATCTTTTAATCAGAACGGACATAAAAAAATCACTCTTTCCAAAAATCGTATAAAAAACGATACATTCCATTTAAAAAACACCTGATGCATAGCGTAACTCTTTTGTTTCTGG
Source organism: Kuschelorhynchus macadamiae (assembly GCA_030620095.1). Classification (NCBI taxonomy): domain Eukaryota; kingdom Metazoa; phylum Arthropoda; class Insecta; order Coleoptera; family Curculionidae; genus Kuschelorhynchus; species Kuschelorhynchus macadamiae. The sequence continues at coordinate 710,555 of JAUTXW010003727.1, read as the reverse complement.
TTCAAATATTTTTTCGATGACATTTTTGGATAATACATCGATTGGCTATTTTGAATTTTTCCAAAATACAAGGAAGGTCGAAAATAGGTCCCTGTTCAGTCCTCGCTGGAACACCCTGTACATGCATATTCCATACCACTTTTATATGTAACTTTTTTTTCTAAGTTTAATAATAAAAGATCTATAGGACTTGAACAGCGCACTGTTGAACCACCCTGTAGATTTGGATTTTCCCGGAATTCTAATAGCATATAAACATAAAATGAGTATCTTGTAATCTAATTTGTAAGCGGATAACTAATTCATCATTATTTACCTTTTGTCTAGGACCTAGGTATACAATTCAATTAACTATCACTATCAAAACAACACATTAGCACCGTTAATAAAACTAAACAAAAGGCACATAATAAACTGTTTATACAGGATAAAGTTGTTGGTGTGTCGCATTCATTTACAAAAGAAATATATCTGTATATCAATTTCCTGGGTCGATTTGTTTTCAGATAAAAAGAATATTTTGACATGCATCTCTAACATTTAATGCAGACCTTAATACGCTTAAGCAATTATCTTTCGAACATAATTTACTTTTAAAACAAAATTTAAAAATGACCATAAATAACACAGGATCATGCAAAAAACTTAGGGCTTATTTTAGACAGTGACTTGCGATTTGCAGAACACCTTAAGTCTTTTTAAAATAAAACTTACTCTAATTTGACTCATTTATTATAATAGACATATTTTAGATAAAAAGCTAAACAGAAACTTTATTATTATCATAGTTTAATTACCGCGATTTTCTGTATGGCCTGTTTAACACAAGTTGCTACAAATAGAATTCAAAAAATCCAAAAATCTTGCTTTCTTTTTATACACTTGTTTTTTTGTTTTCTTGTTGCATGCTGCGTGGGGGTAGTCCGAGTGCTCTTTATATTTATATTAATAAATATTTTAAGGCATTAAATTTATTACCAAAATGATTACAGATATTCTGTTTTATTATTTCACTAGTTAGCTGTCTACTGGATTTAAATTGAAACTGTTTTTATTAACTGGATTCGATATCGTTTGGTTGAGTATGAATAGCCATGCTACACTTCGCCTGTATTCGGTAGAACGAGTTTAGTACATCTTTCATTTATTTAACTTTATTTTGAATATTGTTAACTAATTGTATATGTTTATATAAAGGGAATATGAGCCGTTATTTATTTATTTACACACCGTCTACCACGTTTATTATACGAGATTGAAAACACTTTTAATACAAAAGTTGTAGGGTTTGTCCTGTACGGTCAGGACCAGAAAAATAAATGAACATCGAAAATTAACGAAATCTGCATAAACTTTGTTATTTTAAATGGAACTGAGAAATTTGGGAAAAACCCTACCATAATAGAAGGGGCAATGTATTCTCATCGACTACACTGATAGAGCGTTTTCCGCCTCTCTCTAATACACTGTCTCTTATGGCAGGGTTTTTCCCAAATTTCTCGGGTACCTTTAGAGAAAAAAGTATCAATAATCAGCAAGAAGAGATGGACATTTATTATACAGGGTATTCCGTTTAAGATAACAAAGTTGAAGCTCGTTTCGCTAATTTCCGATGTTTAAAACACAAGTTTTGCTTACATCAGTTGCCCTGGATATTTCCATAGAGCTAATATGTGAATTTTCTACAACTTTTAAATTCATCACTAGCTCATTTTCCTCTGTAAAAATGGGTTTGTTAATCTCGTTTTTCCTGTACTCAATAATTCCCGTTTCGTCAAATCTCTGTATTTTTATAAACTGTTAGCTCGAATTTAATTGAAATATACATTTTTAACACCGTATTAATATACAGGATGTTGCATTTATTTTTGTTGAGAAATTTCAGGTTTTTAATTTTACTTCACACTGTATTCAATTATTGAAGTGTGCAAAAATAATAGATACTGTGAATAAAGCCCATAAAGTTTTTGATATAAGAAAGTTAAGATTAATTAAAATATACAAGACGATTGAAGATTGAAGACAAAAAGATGAATCTTAGAATAAAATAATATACAGGGTGTTCTTGACCCACACTTTTTATGACATCCTGTGTAAGGGAAAATATTTTCAAAATTTGAACACTCATATTCCATACCACTTCTATATTTAACTTTTTTTTTCTAAATTTAATAATAAAGCAGCTATTGGACTTGAACAACGCACTGTTAAACCACCCTTTAGATTTGAATTTTCCCAGAATTCTAATAGCATGTAAACATAAAGTATCTTGTAATCTAACTTGTAAGTAGATAACTAATTCTTCATTGTTTATCTTTTGTCTAGGACCTAGGTATATAATTCAATTAACTATCGCTATCAAAACAACACATTAGCACCGTTAATAAAACTAAACAGAAGGCACATAATAATCTGTTTATACAAGATAGAGTTATTGGTGTGTGGAGTTCATTTACAAAAGAAATATATCAGTATATCGATTTCCTGGGTCGATTTGTTTTCAGATAAAAAGAATAGACAATAGTGGGAATAACGTGACACACATTCGTATTTTGATAAATATTTATACAATGTGTCTTAAAATCTGGAATACATTTTTGGATTATTTTTAACAGGCTTATATCAAACGCGCGCTATCTTTTACACCTTACATGTGTACGATAACAATTAATTGACATCAAAAACGGAAAATTTAATGTTACAATAGATATACAGATTTATTTATTGATATTTCATATTTTTACGTAGGGGAAGGTTATATTGGACCAGTTTTCGGTTTTAGGGCTCTAAGAAATGAATCAAAACACTCAAATTTGTACACAAAATACTTTAATTCGTTTTCCACTTCTAGTAATTTTAATCAGAATTTTTTTGTTGAATAGATTTTCGTTGAAAAATATAATCCGAAACCCTTGCAGCTGGTTCATTTTAGGAAATTGGTTGTGGGTTTCTATATTGAACAATCTATTTAAGTTACGTAAAATTAAGTAAAACTTTAAGTATACATTAAACACACAAGAGAAAATAATTGTTATTTAAAAACCAAATGTCAAAAAACCAAAATATATTAAATGAACATTAAAAAATGGCAAATCCTACCATAGACAAATAAAAAAAACAAAATAAAGAACACAAAGGACAACTAGTCCTAAAATCTTTTAAAATAACAGTTATTTTTACAAACTAAGTAAGCAGCAACTATAACAGAACTGATATAGTAAGACTAAAATAGGAACGTTTTTTCTTAGAACTTTCTTTCTTTCTTTCTTTCTTTCTTTCTAGCCGTTTTCTATCCTTTGGATATAGGCCTCTCTCATGTTTCTTCAGTTTTCTCGGTTCTGAGCAACTTGATACCAGTTGAGACCTCCTGTTCTCTTAATGTCATCGTACCAGCGTTGTTGGGGTCTGCCAGTGCTTCTTTTTTCTCCCCAAGGTCTCCATCTGGTAACTTTTCCGCTCCAGTTAGTGTTGTTTCTGGCCACATGTCCTGCCCAGTTCCATTTTAGAGAGCAGATTCGTTTTGTTATGTCCTGGACTTTGGTCCTGCTTCTTATCCACTCATTCGTTTTACGGTCTTTAAGGGATGTATCTAACATTTTTCTTTCGATTGCTCTCTGGTGAACTTGTAGTTTGTTGAGAATTTTCTTGGTAAGAACCCATGTCTCGCAGCCGTATGTCGTTGTTGGAAGGATACATTCATTATAGACTCTGCACTTCAGTTTTAAAGGTAGTCTTGACTGAATGATGTGTTTTAGTCTGCCAAAAGCCGCCCATCCCAGACGTATTCTTCTATTGACTTCCAGTTCTTGGTTAATTTTTCCGATTGTGACTTCTTGCCCCAGATATACGTATAAATCTACCTTTTCCACTTCTTGTCCTTGTAGGGATATTGTATTATTAATTGTTTGCACGTTCGTCATAAATTTTGTTTTTGAGGTGTTCATTTCTAAACCGACATATTGTGCCCCTTGTTGTAACTCCTGGAGCATTTCTTTCAATTCCGTTTCATCTTCGGCAAAAAGGGCGATATCGTCGGCAAATCTGAGGTTGTTGAGTCTTTCTCCAGATATGTTAAGTCCCCTGTTTTCCCAGTGCGGATTCTTGAAGACGTCCTCCAATACCAAGGTAAATAGTTTGCGTGAGATTATGTCGCCTTGTCTAACTCCTCTATTTCACCTCATTGGTATCTTCGTGGAGCCTTATCTTCAATTTGGATCGGTCGTTGACTTCGTGTAGTATGTTGATATATCTGTGATCTATTCTTGCGTTTTTCATAGCTCTTTCAATTGCCCAGAATTCTACTGTATCGAAAGCTTTTCGAAAGTCGACAAAAGCCATCCAGACTGTGATATTGTATTCTGTCGCCTTTTCTATGAGTATTCTGACTGTGTGAAGATGTTCAATTGTGCTATAGTTTTTCCGAAAGCCCGCTTGTTCTTTAGGTTGGTAGGTTTCGAACTTCATGTCAAGTCGATTAGTTATTATTCTCATGAATAGTTTGTATATTTGAGAGATAAAAGACTTATTGGTCTATAATTCTCTAAATTGCTAGGATCTCCTTTCTTGTATATTAGTACAACTATAGCGGTCTCCCAATCGGTCGGTATCGTTCCTTGGATGAGGCATTTATTAAATAGTTTTTTGAGTTCTTTCATAAGCGGCGGTCCTCCCTCCTTCAGCATTTCCGGTAGGATGTCGTCTTATCCTGCGGCTTTTCCGTTTTTTATTTGTTTCATGGCTTTTTCAATTTCCTCGATTTCGATGTCTGGCAGCTCTTCTGACAATGTTAAGTATTCTTCGCTTATCTTCCTTTGATAATCTCAAGGTTTCTTCGTCGGCTTTTGATTCATACAGATCCGTATAAAAGTTTTCCGTGACTTTCAGTATTTGTTGTCTATCTTCTGCCATGTTGCCATCTTTGTCTATCAGCTTGTTGATCTCTTTTTTGTGTGCATTCTCCTTCTTAAATATCTTTATGCCTCTGTTTTGCTCTATAATTTTCTCAATTTGTTCTTCCTGATGTTCTCTAATGTCTTGTTTCGCCATTCTCCTTACAGTTTTGTTGACTTCTGCGTATTCGACCGTGTCTCTCTTGTTCGATTTTATGAGATCTCTTCGTTTTTCCAGTAACTGTTTTGTTTTTTCTGTCAACTTGTCTTTTCTTTTTGCTCTTAATGTCATGTTGTTTTTAGCTGTTTCTTTTATTATTAGTGTTATTCTAGTGTTCGCTTCGTTGATATTTTCTTCGATTTGTGGTGATGTATTTCTCAGTTGTTCTGTTAGTTGCTGCATATATTCTTCTTTGCGTTCTTTCAGTGTGCTCGCGTCTAAAGGCTTAAGTTTGTTACTGAATTTCTTGGCTCTTTCTAGTTTTCCATTTATAAGGATTTTGCACCTTACAAGTCTATGGTCACTACCGGTTGTGAAGGAATTGAGGACATCGACATCTTGAATAATGTGTTTGTCGTGTGAAAGTACATAGTCTATCTCGTTCTTAGTTCTTCCATTTGGGCTTGTCCAGGTCCACTTTTTGTTAATTCTTTTTTTAAAGAAGGTGTTCGTTACGTTAAGTTGCTCTTTTTCCAGAAAGTTGGCTAGCATCTCGCCTCTTTCGTTCCTCGTACCAAGCCCAAATGGGCCGACGTATTTTGATTCGTTCACTGTGCTTCCTATTTTTGCGTTGAAATCTCCAATGACCAATGACCAATTCATAGAACAATATTCTTAGAACTAGGGACAAATATTAAAAGTTCTCTGTTGACTTTACGTTTGCACATGATTCGTTCACCCAATCTCTGCAATTTAGGCACTGAATCATGTCTTCAACAATGCTTTGACATTAATGCTTTTTTCTTAGAAATGCCGGAATCAAATTTTACAGTTTTCCTTTTTGAAATATTCGACGATGTCTGTTTAGCTTCAAGGTCATCTTTGTAGGGTGTGGATGTAACGATTTGTGCTTTTTGGATACTTCCAGTGACTTTCACTTTTTGTGATCAACTACTGGACTTCCTAATATTTGTTCTAGAGAATCTCCTTCTTTTGTTGTGGATGAATCAACTTCAACTGATGTAGTTGCTATTTGTTCCATAGCTGATGTTGATGTCGATATTGAAGATCTTTGACCTAGAAGGTTCATTTCTTTTGTTGCAACTGGTGTTTTACTATAGCGACTCAAGGGCACATCTTCATCACTGGAGTCGGAACTACCTTCACTGTTATCATGTTTTTGGGATGAGTACATCTGAAGGTGCGAAATCAACATCGCTACCGCCCAAATTCCCGTTTTCCTGAAACCATGACATAGCATCTGCTGACACAGCTGCCCTCGCATAAGCTTTTCCAAGGAGTTGAGCAACTTAGTATTGAGAAACTGTCAATCCCGGATTAATTATACTTTTGTACATTCTTTGTAAGCCTTTAAGGCTTTCGCCATATCTGCTTCATTCCATTTATCATGTTTTATGCCTTTTCTATAACTGGAAGACATTCTGGAACAAAGTAAAACATTAGTATCCTATATTGGACCACACATTTATCACTAACTCTATAACGCATAATGTTAAAAATGTATTTTGATTATTGGAGTACTTCATATTGACACGAATTCCAGCATTTAAAAACATAAACATAAGAAAGTTTCTAAATTGGACCAGTCCAAACCGCCAGTTATTTTCTAAAATCATATGTTTAACATTCCAATGTATGGGGTTGATCTTCTTAATAGGGATGTGAATAGGGTAAAACTTACTTGTTTTAAAAACAATAACAGCACTGGGGGAATTTCCAGCGTTTACCACACAAAACCTTACGAATTATTCACAAAAAACTACAACGAAATAGCAAAAATCGCCAAACACGGCGAAGGGAGGCAAAACGTGCATCAATGGCAGCGAATTCTCTTGTAAAGACGACTTTGTAACAAAGGTCAAAGAGGATTTCAAATATGCCGCTACCATCGCGTTTATTCATTTAAATATGGCGGTGGTCCAATTTAGGAGGCGGTTCAATATAGACAACCTTCCTCTAGATATATTTTTGATATTTTGTATTGTTTTAAGGTACTTTTGAGTAGTTTCTAATGTTGCACTGAGTTTTTTTTATTTCCTTCAACTTTTAAATTAACTATTAAATAAGTTTTGGTTAGCTTCGTTACGTTACATTATTTTTACCGATATTGAACGTTTTTTTGTAATTTGTTACTTTTTTTGTAGTGTTTTGTTCGTTCATAGCTTCCCGATTCATTAAATCTCTCTATTTTTATAAACTTTAAGCTCGAATTTAATTAACTGAAAATTAAAATTTTTACACTATATTTTGGATACTTAAGAAACAACGTTTTATGAGTCATACAGTCAAGTTAGTCAAGAATGTAGGGAGCTATAGGACATATTCTAAAGTTTTTATACACATAAAGGATAATTAAAATTAATTAAAATATACGACTGCAAAAGGCGATTTTTACAAATAAAAGACCATAACTTTTAATCCATTTTGTATAAATCGCAACAACCCTAAATAGAAAAACTGAGGATAAAAAGGTGAATTTTAAAATAAAATAATATACAGGGTGTTCTATTAAAAAATAAGTTTGTCCACCCACATTTTTTATGACATCTTGTATAAGGGAAAATATTTTCAAAATATGTACGCTCGTGTTCCCTACCACTTTTATATTTTAACTTTTTTTCTAAATTTAATAATAAAGGAGCTATTGGGCTTAAACGCCTGTTGGACCACCTTATAGATTTGTATTTTCTCAGAATTCTAATAGCATGTAAACATAAAATAAGTATCTTGTAATCTAACTTGTAAGTAGATAACTAACTCATCATTGTTTCCGCTTTTGTCTAGGTTCTAGGTATTCAATTCAATTAACTATCACTATCAAAACAACCCATAAGCACCGTTAATAAAAAACTAAACAAAAGACACATAATAATCTGTTTATACAAGATAGAGTTGCTCGTGTGTCGCATTCACTTACAAAAGAATTTTTCGGTATAAAAAAATATTTTGACAATAATGGGAATAAAGTGACACACGTTTATATTTTGATAAATGTTTACACAGTGTATCTTAAAATCTGGGAATACATTTTTCGATTATTCTTAACAGGCTTATATCATTGGCTTTATATAGGGCAAAGCTTATATAAAAGGCGCGTTATGTTTTACAACCTTACGTGTGTTCGATAAGATTTAATTGACATCAGAAATGGAAATAAAAAGATACAATAAATATTACCGAATAACTAGGCAGGTACAGTACTACCGAATAAACAGGCAAGTCAAGGTTGGGTATCTAGCTACATTTTAGTTTTCGACACGTAATCAGGGGCGTGCAGTCCATGGAAGCAAGGGAAGCAGTGCTTCCAAAAAAAAATTACAAAACATCTTCTAAAATGTAATTTTTGAAATAGGAAACCATTAATTTAGTTTATATTAAAAATGCTAAAATATTATCTTAATTATCAAGCCCATAATAAATGCGGCCTTGACTCCAACCCAGCCCCAATAGAATATGGAACAGAACCTATTCAGGCCGCTAGCTTCTCTGCAGCCAAGTCCTGTATGCTTGATTTCCTGTGAATCGAGCCAGAGGTTATTGAACTTTCCACCGGCTTTTGGCAATTTTTGCATTTCAGTCGCGTGCTTTAAGTGGTGGCGGAAGCTATCGTTGGAGTAGGTTCTTTGTTTGAACGGCTATTCGTGTGTTGTGTGATACGTACGTCGCGTCGTGCATGGTGCGATATGGATGACAATAATACGGACGTGGATACGCAAATACCGTCAACTTCGGCTGTCGTTAATAACGTTGAAAATGTTGGAGAGTTAAGTAAGAAGAGTGTGTGTGAATGTGTGGTGTGTGTTTTAATAATAAAGGCATTTTCAACATTAAACTTCGCTGATAAGCTTCAAATAATATCCAAAGTAAGGGCAAAACCGCCTATGAAAAATTTAACCACAAAAATGAAAAACTGTAGTAGACATTTTTATCCGGAAAAACAATATGAACAATTTAAATGGCTAACAGGGTGTGAAAATATAAGTAAATTATTTTGTTGGCCATGTTTACTTTTTGAAAATGAAAAAGGTCTCTGGAATAAAACTGGTTTTTCCGATTTAAACAATTTCCATAAAGCTATAAAAAGACACATTATGTCCAAAGCGCATTTACAGGCCGTCGTAAAAGAAAAAGTCTTCGGCAAAACCAGAATTGACCGCCCTTCATAAACAGTTGGAAATTAGTCACCGCCAACACAATGAACTAGTCGGTAAAAATAGGCAAATATTAAGAAGACTTATCGATGTTGCTAGAGGTTTTTGCGTTTTATTTCAGCGGGTTGATACTACTTATATAAAAATTATTTAAAACTATTAGTTTAAATCATAAAATTTAAAAACCAATGTCCACTAGAATGACCCTGAGCGTGTAATTGGGATTATATCAAATTATTATTATATTAAATAATATGCTAACCCATACAATGTTAATATGTAATAGGTTTTGCGGAAGTATTTTCAATTAAATATATACCTAAATATAAACCTCAAATTGTATCTGAAATTTTGCTTATATGGCGAACTGGTTACAACATAAAATCGTCCGTAGACAACACTATTGAAAAACTAAAAAGTATCTAGTTTCCGTAAAGAATTGACTACTGTGTGGCGCACAGCTGTTTAAATTAGATGATTTTCGGAGAAAACAAATTTTCTTAAGAATTACCCAAGCAAATTAACTTAATTTTGACGGAGCATTTAACTAAACATTTCTAAATTTGTATATACAATGTCGTTCACCCCCATCTTTTCGGCTGGGCATTGGCAACCTTTTGCAATAACTAGTATTTGGTATCTTTGGATTACCATGATATTAAAGTCAAATATACTCGTCTAATAATTATGGATCAAGTTTTTACTTGTTCATAGCACGTCTTATACACACATGTAGTCTACACTCAATAAGTTTTTAAAATAATGCCCACTACATTGATTTCTATATTATTCATCTCACTTTTGTGAGTTTTGCTTTACAAATGCAGCAAACTGCCACTGAACTAGTCTCGGTTACCGTTTGCGCATTTTTACCATAAACAAAAGAACATGGTCAATTTAATATATTTTCTGATTTATGGTTACTATTGTTTCTTTTAAATTCCTTATTTCGTGATTCACTCTGTCTTCTTCTTTTTTTGTACTTTCTGGAGTTTCCTTTATATACTCAAATTTAATGGGCCTCTATAGTCTAGTGGATGATGGTTGGAGTTATCTCACTCATTATCAATATTATTCTTTTCGTGCAAAGTTAGGAAACCAATGAGGCTAAAAATAAATTTGAGTCTGATCTGTCACTTTCTATAAATACCTGCTTGTACTCATTGCGTCGTTATGAACCATCACATCCCAATTAGATATTAAAGTCAAATTTTCAGATAAATCTATCAATCAATCAGCTTGACCCTTTAGAATGCGACTGGCTGTATGATCAAGAATAGACTGAAGGGGAGCGGTTGCAGAAGTTTCATTAATAATTATATTGTCGGGATAACATGTTTTTTTTGCTTCAAGAACTTTACTGTAACATGGAAATATCTCGTGTCCTATATTCCTCCAAGCTTTCTTGAGCATTTCATATTGATACTCGGAAAGTTTAACTTCTAGTAGTAATGCTAGTGCTTTTTTTGGGTTAAAACCTTTTGAAGTGGTTTTTAGGTCATTTGAAACAACAATTTTTTTTTTACCAAAAGATAGCAAATGTGTTCATTATAGAATTTATTTCCAGTAATTTTTAATTTAAACAAATAAAGTTAATTAAATCGTAAGGTTATGCCATACCGAAATTATTGTTCTTCTTAAATGTAGTGGTAAAAAAATTAAGTAAAAAAATTCTACTACAAACCCTTGTTTGAGCCAGTTTTCAATTTTTTTATAAAAGGAAGATAATGTTGAGAAAGTTCTCTTCTAATAATTACTTAGTCTTCACTTTCTAGATTTGGAAACCTTATTTTAATGTTTTCCATACAAATATCTATATCGCGAATACTTAACACAACAATTTCAGTAAGATCTTTATGTAATATAACAAAATTCGTCATGATTAAAAAAAAATCAAGGCACTTCTAAAAAATTACAACTAAAAAGCAAACAGTATTCGCGCATGTTATTTGTTGTTCATAGTCTACTTTGTCGGAGTTAAAGCATCCAAGGTCAGCCGCGCACTCTCAATATTTTTTCGGCAACTGGAAGATTGCGTAGCTAGCGTAAATTTTTTTTGTAAGACAATCAAACAAACTAGATCAAATTTATTACATGACATATTATTTTCTGATCAGTAACTTTTATATATATATTTATACAATATTTCTAGCTTTAATTTTCAGAATTTTAGTGAATTCAATTCGTACGATTTTTTATGTAAGGAAATTCATGCTTTAAAAAACATTTTATTGTCCTGTGCCCAGATTAGCAGATATTAGTTTTTAACAGTAGAGGCCTTGTGGTCTTCAGCACTGTGAAATTTGGCTTGCGGCAACTTGTGGCAAGATATGTTTTATTCTGAAATTTTTTTTTATGAAAAAATAGAATTTTTTTAAAATTTTGTAAGATTACTGGTCAACTTAACAATAAAACCATTATTCTTTGCAAAAGATAAAAAGTCCTTGCAAACAATATATTTTCCACTTAAATAAAATTAGTTTAAGAGACTATTAGACGCCGTCGAGCGTCGTTCCTCTGTGTTCCACCAGCTAACTACCCATATAATCAACTCCTTGTGCGTCCTATATCGTATTTTTAGTCTGAGAGTGATCTCGGCACACAAATTGTGAAATTAAGGCCCGATCACTTTCCTCAAGCTTATTTAGTATATTATATTAACTTTATAGTAATACGTCTTTAACTTTATATACAAGATGACGATGTCAAAAATTTACACAATAGGTTTTGAGTTACATAATTTACTGTAATATGTATCAATTTTCAATTTTCAAAACAGCTTTTCAGAAAAAATATTTGTTTCAATATTAAGATAGTAGATTTCTGTGAAGAAGCGACCAAGGTTTACCCATTTATGATTAAAAAATACACAAAAATTAGGCAAAGTTGATTTTTGGAGCTCCATATTTTTAAAACAATTACGAATTTTAGACTGATAGTCATCGTCCAGGATTCCTGGATTATAAGTCTGTTAAAACAGATTCCAAATTATTTTAGTTTTACAAGATAGAAATCACTATTTTTTTCCTAATCTAACTTAACCAGACCTAGGCCAACCCAACGTTAAAATATCTAACTTTTTTTTTAACATAAGTCCAGTCCAGTCCCCATTAGCCTTTAAGCTTTTTTTTAAGGGTACTTGTAACCTTTGACAACTAAAAATTGCTTTTCTCGTTCACTTAACTATTATTATTCAGAGGTCTTCTTCGGATCTTAAAAAATAAAAATCATGAATGAGTTCTTTTCCTCTTCAAGACCCCCCCTAGGGTTGTAGCCACCGAAAGCTATAATAACGTTATGCACTAACAAAAAATTTAAATACAATATTCTAATATTTATTTTTATTTAACTGTTGGTAATTTTTGAATAAATTTAAATACCTTTGTTTATTAAAATAATAAATATTATCTATGTTCCCTTTAAAACTGATCAGTCACCTTTTCGTTACGACTTTCCTTAAACATTAGGGGCAGTTTAAAAATTTAAGAAATACTCCCTACTTCTTCGTAAGTGATATTTTCAAAAACACATGTGCTTCCGTGTTACAAAATAAATTAAACTCGAAACTGACTATCTCAAAATTTGCACGATAACAAATATATTTTTTTTTGTTTATTCGACCAATCAAGAACCATAATGTTAATAGTCGCTATATTTTCTGATAAGAGTTCTCGTTTCAAGTACCTTAGGTGTAATGCACCATCGATAATTTTTATTCCCACCGTGTATTATTCTTTGTTTGAACGGATAAAAGCCCGCTTATTGCTCTCAAAGCTATCAGTTGAAAATTAGAAGTGGTGGTCTTGAAATTGTTTATAGTTTACAGTGGTTAGCTTAGGTGAATTTTCGAGAAGAAGGTTAACTAGGCTTAAAGAAAGCTTAAGTGATTATAGTAATATTTTTTTATTTACTCATTTTTCATCCTGTTGCCGCAACAGTTTCAAGTTACCGTCTGCTACAAATGGCTGATCCTGGGGAATGTGATGTGTGTTCTTTAGCAAAGTCAACGCTCAGTGCTCAGAAATCCTGCGGCTCAAAGGAGAGTGCATCTTTTCTCAAATATTCCCAGTTTCCAATAGTGCATTTACTGATGAAAGAACTAAACCTTTGTGCTCACGACCCTATCTTCGTTCCTCCGTGGTAGCTTGAAGGCTACCGAAAGACTTTTACGTGTGGGTTTTTTGATTTGCCAAAAGCTATTGACGGTCTGGAGTTAAATTGTCCCTTCGTATGAGAATGGGATAAGAATGCCCTGTGATGGGTTAAGGTCGATAGCTACCTTGCCTGCGCTAATTTTATTTTGATTTATTTAACGAGGACTTTTAAGGACCTAGAACTATTATTATTGGTTAATTTAAGTAATAACTAAAAATGGCTATGTATCCGTTGCAGAGGTCTTACAAGTATATAATGTACGCCACCAAACAGCCATCCCTAAGGATCAATCAGTCAGACTTAAAATGCAAAACGGGGTGCGGATTTTATGGGAACGCAGACTGGAATGGTAAGTATATAACATGTTTTGTTTACGATTTTTGATTAGATAATTAGTATATTTAATTTCGTACCATATAATGTTGATATTTCTGATTTGTTGAAAGTGTCACTCCCTTCCTACTAGCGTAAAATGTACTTTCCAACCGTGGGGGAGAAGACGAGAAGTGAATGAAAACGTTAACAATATTAAGGGGAAATAGGTTTTTATTTTTTTTGTATTTGGTTTCAAATTTTGATATAAAAAGAATAATGTGTCTTGTTTATAATATACTATTGAATTATTACGTATGCCCCATATATTTATTTGGAGTCCACAGCAAATTACCTTCAGTAACAGAGATTAGTACACTAGAGAGTAGGCGGTAGAATTTTGATGTATTTTTTTATTTAAAATTTTAAACAATTTTATAGATTGTTCTAATATTCTGGAACAAATTAATATTAATGTCCCCCAAAGGTGTTTAAGGACGAGAGAACTATTTCACTTGCCTTTTAGGCACACCTACTCAGCTCAGAACTCGCCCTTCTGTCGAATAGTAAGACATAGTAATGTGCATTGTGTTAACATTGACTTTTTCTTTATGACTCTTGGAAAGATGAAAAATATTTTAAAGACAATGTAGGATCGGCACATCTAACTTTTGTAATATTATGAGCGTAAAATAACTTTTGGTTTCTTCATGTAAATAGTAGCTAGTGTATAAATCTTAACTTTCATGTTGTTTTCTAATTGTAATTTTTTCATGGTAAATAGGTCATTACCTCATAGTTAGTATAAGAATTCTAAACTTTTTATGATATTTTTTTATTGAAATATGTGGATACTTCAGTAGATACAGTATGTATATGTTTGTGCCCCTTTGTCCAAAAATAAATAAATAAATAAATTGTAATATTATTATTTATGTTATTATTAATATTATGTACTGTTCCTCAGCTTTAGTTGGTAGTTTTTCTATTCCGGGGTAGTGTTTCCACCAGCGGAATAGATTCGGGAAAGCTTAATTTTAATCTGCACTGTGTAGTTGTTTTAGGTTTAATTCATCTAGATGTTCGGTTAATGAGTATGATGTTATTCCAGTGGCTGAAATGACTAGGAGATAGGTTTTTGTTGCTTTTACTTTCCATATTTGTTTTATTTCTGCGGCCAGCTCTATATATTTATTAATTATGGCATAGTAGGATTGCTATGTCACTAATAATTACACCTTTTAATAGTTTACTGTAGACTATAATGTCACATCTTATTGATATCTTTCGGTCCCAATAGAATTTATAATTTTTACTTTACTGTCACGAGTTCATATTTATAATAGGGATTCTCATTCTCAGTAAGTTTCAGATTCGCAAATTATTGGTGAATAATTTTGACCACATTATTATGCATTTGAGAATAATCGATGCCTGCTAATGTGTTACATCCGCTGGTAATGTGTTCGATGGTCTCGTTAGTTGTTCCGCATCTTCTGCATTTATCAGTTACATTTTTGTATTTTAAAATATGGTGTTTTGGTATTTTTTTTTATTTATGACCCGATCTTGTATTGCATTGATAACGCTAACGGTTTCATAGTGTAAAAACCCACGTAGGACAGGTATACGTTTGAACTTAGATTAGACATAGACATAGACATAGATGGGGAGCCCACAAGGGCAGCACTTAGGTTCACTGGGGCCCATAAAGTAGGCGTGTCACCAAGAGCTCTCCTTTTTAGAAAGGAAAGGACCCTTTCAGGTCTCCCACATGCTCGTTCCATATAGGTACCCAAGCAAAGCAGTTGGCGTTGACTAAAGCGTCACATCGACAGACTAGATGCTCGGTAGTTTCATCTACCTCAGCACAAAACCTGCAGTATGGATCGTTGTCGAGTCCAATCTTATGCAGGTAATATTTCACTAGCCAGTGTCCAGTTAGGACCCCAGTAAGAGTTCTAAGTTGACTTCTGTTTAGATTTAGAAGTCTATTAGACTCAGAACGGCTATAAGGGCCTGATATGAAGACCTTAGAGTGTCTGAGTCCTGCTAGCTTGTGCCATTCAGCACGGAATTCCTCGACAGTGCGATTCTTAATCCTAGCCTTGACAACTGAAGGAGCAATTCCAAGAGCAGGTTCCGGCCCAGTGAAAGCAGTGTTGCTACCTTCCCGAGCCAGCTGATCCGCCCCTTCATTAGCCCCAATGCCCTGATGGCCAGGAACTTAGATTAAATACACAGTGTACTTAATCTAAGCGTTTGAGGATTCGGTGTTAAGGTTTTTTTTTTATTATAGGTGGTACGGGTGGGTGCCATGGTGTCCCTTGCCCTTCCAGTATTCTATTTGGGTTTGAATAAATTATGCTTGATTCCCTGGGTTGTATTGTGTATTGCTTAGACGTAGAGATATTTTCTTTATATCCGCTTCACATACTGTCGTAAATAATGAGTTTTGTTCAGATTTTTGATAGAGTACTGTCTGAGAGATTTAATTTATGCTTGGTATAAATGGTTTAAATCTAGTATACCCATACCTCCCATATCTGTTGGTAACGATATGCATTCTATTGTTGATTTTAGGACGGCAAATTTCATGGTTTGTGATTATTACTTTGGTTGCAATAGTTTTAAGATCTGTACAGGACCATTTTATTGTGCCAAACGAGGCTTGGTATAGCATAGGTGTTTATAGCTTTTAATTTGTTAGTAAATTTAAGTGTTGTTTTGCATACTGCATATATTATTTATTATTCTTATTATTTACTGACACTTAAATAGTTTACGTTGCACAGCGCAAAAATGGAAACCAAGCATTCATTAAATAATATTGGAAAAGGATACATCATTTTCGATACAGTATTATTAAAGTGTAGTTTTAAATTCGATTGTTTTTCTTATCTTTTTCGTCATACATTTATTTCAAGTTTAAGAAAATCTAAGAAGCGTTTAAAATATATGATATGAAATTGGGTTCTATGTGGATTCCTTTGACTACTTTTAAATACTTTTAGATATTAAACTCGATATTGGGTATTGGCTATACATTTGAAGACTTTAAAGTAAACTGCTGCTGGTAAATGGATCACTAGGATAAATTTGAAGTAAAATATTTCCTAAACTAATTTCGCATTCGTCTGCTAGACTTTAATAGAAAAATTCGTTTTTTGAATCAACTAATTTCATGTTTTTTTTCCAAACTAAAATTTTTATACAGGATCTATAAGATAAGCATGGTTTTTTTCCCCAATATTCATATCTTCCAGGTTTGTACAGAAATATTCCAAATTTTTTCTTTTATTCTATTTTTTGAGATACAGGGTATTAAAAATGTTTCTTTTATATACTTTTTTGATATATTTGCATTTCTAGAGATTTTTAAATTAAAAGACGACACTGACTATTTTTTTCCTCTTCCTGTTCTGTGACTTTTTGATCTGTCTGACAACACTAGTTGACAACTAGAGTTATGAAATCAATTTTTGAAATGCGAAAAATATTCCTAAATATATCAATATCTGTAAATATTTTGAAACGCTGCTAATATTTGATATCTCTAGAATAAATCAAAATTGTTGCTAGGCTGTCTGCACATTTTACGAAGACCAAATCATGTCTATTTTTGTATATCTTAAAAGTTGATCTTATGACCTAGTAAGTGTGAAATTTAGAAACAAAATAGCAAATAAGTTAAACATTAGAAACTATTTAGGAAAACAAAGCGCGGAACACATGTGCAGGACCGTTAATAATCTAACTGCGAATGATGGGTATGGGGGGTACTAGAAAAATGTTTTCTCCAGCATGCAAACTGCTTTATATATATATATATATATATATATATATATATATATATATATATATATATATATTTCGGCTAAAATAATTTCAAGATAGCGTTCCGGTTTTACCGGCGTCAACTTTCTAACTTTAAATGGAACACTTTGTATATTATCACATTTTTGGATTCCTCGGAAAGTTCTAGGTATATTTCATGCATAATATCTTATACCTAAGTTCAACCGTTTTTGAAATATTTTGAATTTTATGTCAAAAATGACGTTTGCAGGTCTGGACATAACTATCAATATCTCCTTATCAAGGTCTGTATTATTTATTTGCAGTTTCCTTGTCGAAGGGTATCTACTTTAGTGGGCTGTGCTGATATTTTTATAACAAATAAATACAGGCTGATCAAAAACTGACATTAATAATTTACTTGTAAAAATTGTTAAAAATAACTTTTTTCAGTTTTTATAGTTTTATCTTATTTAGCACTTAAAATAAGGGTGACTTTGTATGAGATTGTCTATTCCAAAAATTTGGAGTTTTCGAAAATTGAAAATTTAACATTTTTTTTTTTTATAAATACTATAGGGCTTCTTAGTTTTGTTATTAGTTGGCCATGACGGGGGGGCGTGGCGAAAACAAAACCAGTTGAGTACTATAGAACGTCATATTTTTTGTAGTTTGACAATTACCTACTAAAATAATTAATTATTATAAGTAATTATAATTATTAAATAAATAATCATGCCGAGGCGATTTATTATCTATTGGGAATATAACAAAGACAAACAAGAAAATGCCAGATATTTGGTAATAGATATCCAAATAAACAGAAACCGTCACCGAACAGTATTGAAAAAAAGTAAGGGTTTTATTGAACACTCTGTCGCTTGGGCTTCAGAGGAATTTCACAATAATTAATCGATAAAGCAATCGTTAAAAAAATCTTTCTT
Organism: Kuschelorhynchus macadamiae; assembly: GCA_030620095.1. Taxonomy (NCBI): domain Eukaryota; kingdom Metazoa; phylum Arthropoda; class Insecta; order Coleoptera; family Curculionidae; genus Kuschelorhynchus; species Kuschelorhynchus macadamiae. The sequence continues at coordinate 692,125 of JAUTXW010003727.1, read as the reverse complement.
TGTTTTGAAAATATTCAGCACCTGAATTTTGATTAAAAATGTACATTACGCAGTTGAGGTCAGCAGTTTAGCTATCGTCAAAGTAAGCGCTTGAAAAACTGGGAAAATATTGTAATGATATTAAGTTTGATGTTCGGATATTCACATTTTGTTATCTTTATACATTAAGACATATCGAGTTGAATGCTGATGTTCATCTCTAGCTGTTCGATAAAGCAATCATTAAAAAAATCTTTCTTTGTTTTGAAAATATCCAGCACCTGAATTTTCACTAAAAATGTACATTATGCAGTTGAGGTCAGCAGATTAGTTATCGTGAAAGTAAGTGCGTGAAAAACTGGGAGAATATTTTTATGATATATATAGTGAAATGCTCATGTTCATCTGTAGCTGTTTCCTCAGTTTGTTTCATTTTAATACATCTTTCATGTTCCTTAAGTTTTAGTGGATATGAATCCTCCAATTTTTATTACCACTCATCACCATAAAATTTTTAGTTAAAGATTGGACGTATGTTAAATCGCCGAGGTAATTTTGGATTTATGAATTGTAGAACTACACTTCCTGTCGATGAAGTCTTAGCAAACCTCTGTGTAGTAGAAACTGGGCAATCTATATGCGCTATGCTTAAAGAACAAGTACAGTATGCTAGAGCAGAATCAAGTTCTACAATATGTTAAAGCATTCCACTGGACATGTAATAAATGTGTTATTTTCTCCGGTTTCGGAATTGTATAATTGAAAAATTAGTATGTTTATTTGAATCTATAAATATCCAAAAAAAATCAATAGACATATGAACTCCCACCGAGATTGGTGGTACCGATGGTCTTAATCACGCGTGGAAATCGATCGTAACACTAGGTCTCAATTTGCTCATACAGTGTTCTGATCTAGTGCAGTAAAGATCCCTCGTACAACCGAAGGCGGAACGTCTATAAGTTATTCCCTTTTGATAAGGTCTAATCTTGAGAACATTTGTGAGAAGACACATTTTATGCTCTACTAGATAGTATAGATTTGTCTTGAGTGAAAAAAGTTTGTTGATGGTTAACGACTTGTTAATCATGGGAAATACATCTGTTGTTAGCAGTTTTCCCAGGTCAGTGGCGGCTCGTCAGGGGACGCGGGTGAAGCGCCGCTTCATCTTCCAATCATCATACAATCAATTTACATAAAAATAAAAATATTTTTAAAGTATTAAGCATTTTATAATCTACATTTTTATTATAAAAGTGTAGTATGTTTTATATAAATTCACATTATTTACTTAATTATAACATTATTTTTTATCACAACTAGTGCGTTGTATACTGAAAAAATAATGACTTATAAACACCTTTTCATAAGAGCGACCCGTTGAGTAATCACAATTCGCGCTTAGATTTGTTTACGGCAGTTGCTATGGCAACGCAATGGTGAATATCTGTAAGCCAAATAGAGAAGGGAGCGGCATAAAACAGCTGCTGCAGGCTGCAGGCGTTTGTTATAGAATTAGTGCGTTCGGATCATCGGAGGCTAAAGCAGTTTTGCATCGATCGAATCGAATCGAAATTATCTTTAAGATATATGTACATAACTGTTTTTAAGAGTAAAAAAATATATTTAAAATCTTATAAATTCATATTATTTCCCGTAAGTATTAAAAAACGCTCCAAAGCTATACATAATTAACATCATAAAAATGTTAAAAAAACAGCCATTTTTGGCGTGGCGCTCCGAAAAATTTTCGCCTGCGGCGCTTTTTTCACCACCTACCCTGTACACCTAGCTACAATGCGCTTCACTCGTTCTTAAATCCACGAGCCGCCACTGTCCCAGGTTCCATCGGTTCACTCTAACTTTTTGTAAAGAAGTAAACGAAGTTTGTTGTTCTACTTTTGAGCATGAGTCGTTTACATACTACTGGTAGAGATGTCTTTGTCCTAGTCACACTTGGAACAAGAGTGTAAGGTCTACGAGGCAGTTCAGAAGTACACTTTTCTTCGAATCTGTCTGCATATTATCGAGGCCAGAGGGCTTATTCGTGTTAAATAGTATAAGATTTTATGATACCAGTTGAACTCTGATTTAATTTGTGGATTTTTCATGCTTTGTTAGGTCTTACCATATGAATTGTTTTGCAAAAAGTTTGGCTTTTCCTTCAAACTTGTTAACGATTTGATCATCAAGAAATCGCAAAAGACATGAAGCTTTAATAGAAGTTTCGAATAGTCTATAAAAATAAATTAAGTATATTAAATAATATATAGGTGTTTTCAAATTTGGCTCATTTAAATTACATACATGTAATTGCTAATTTTCACATTTACCAAAAAAATTTACTTGATTTAGCCTGAACTTTCTATAATTAAGAAAAGTACTCATCTAATTCCCTCGTACTTTAACCGACAGTAGTATAGTTCTAGTCCGTGGCCAAGATGATATTTCTTGCATAATTGTTTTGAACTTGAAATAATGATAAGTGAATGATTTGTCAGACAATTAGTTAAAAATTTCCTCTCTGGAATGGTAAACATCTGCTTGTGTTTTCGCATGGATCAAAACCCACCGAGTTAGTGATTTCTTTATGTGGCTTGGAGTTATCCGTTTCTGACCTATGCATATTTGTGCATATTTATTATCAGTCATAAAGATAATATTTCAATAAAAAAATGAAGTGGTTATTCATTTCGTCAGATCCTCTTCAAAAGCATTGTAGAAATACTTTAAATAAATATTAATAATCGTTTTTAAGGTTTCACAATAGAATTTTGATTACAAATCTACCAGCTCCCAATTTTCTTTGGGTTACTATGACTCTTGTATATATTAAATGTGTCTAAGCATTTTCAACTGTTCCATCAAACATATCGAATTTGAAACGGCCTAGGGACCCTTTCGATTTAGGGGCACTTAATCATGGCGGATCATCGCACAAGCGTAGGAATTTACTTTTGCTCTGCAAATGAGGACTCTTCGGTTTATTTTTGTAGGGCGTTTCTCTTCGCACGCAACTATCAACTAATTTTTACCATTAGCATCTCTGGTAGGAGGGGTCTCCAAGCCAAGTCTTCTTAAGTGCTACTTAATTCGCCACTAAATATGATTAGCAGGAAAATGCACCTTAAATTGATATGCAGTATATAGGATATGTGGTTATTTCGTATATTCAGGGCTACTAACGATTATGTGAAGTCTGTGTAGATTCTAATTGTATTTCTAGTTTAAACAAGTTTGGCATTCTTATCTGTTCGTTATTCACAGCACAAATACTGCGGCCTGCTAAATTTATAACGCTGACACTTGCCTTACGGTTCCAGTACTCATACCAATTTCAGTTGATTTCATAGTTAGCCGATATTTATAAGAATACCGATCTTTTTGTTATGGTTTTAACGGTGGTGTCTTTGTGCTGTCGTGCTTCGGTTGGTACCGATTCACCTATGTAACAAAATATTTACAATAAACTGTATCAAAAACTGATTAGTACTTTGTAATAAAAAAATTAAATTTATGCAGGCAGTGACTCCGCTAACATAGCTGCTACTTCTGTATTTTCGCTAAAGTAACATTGGTGAAGTCACAAAAAATATCTGAGTATAAACAAAGTACTTCTATCTCCGTCGGGTGATGTTTTTTTTAGTTTGTTTTTTTCACTCCTAAAAGGGAAGTATTGTAACCGTGAAAAAATCACCCTCCGAGACTTTTCCGATTTTTACGTTTCAAGGTTCCTAGATGGTTCCTCGATTTCTCTTCGCCGCATAGCTAAAAAACTACTTACCCGATTGACTTCAAAGGGTCACATGGGGATTTCCTGCTTATATTTTGATAAAAATCCAATATATCGAAATAAAATGGCGGCCTAGTGGAATGTTAAAAAAATTAATACTAAAAAACGGTGTCTGTTTGTCAGTTTGCAGTATAGTTTAAAGACTACTTACCCGATTGGCAAATTTTACACAAACATCAAAGTATTATGTCGGAATCCACTGGTAAAATTTTGGGACGAATCTAAGATGGCGGAATAAACATTTGAAACATTTGAAACATTTATTGAATTAAAGAAGCATTGCAACGAAAAAATTACATAGTAGCACTCTTCTTGAGCTACAAAAGTCGCTTGTCAGTAGAGTGCTTAATAGAATTCCTATATTACAATATATAACCGGAGCATTTATAAAACAACAAAAACTAGATCACGGTCTTAGTGACCATGCGCAACTTAAATAATTTAACAAAATTATAGTGTATTCCTTATTATTACTAACTGGAGCATTTATAAAATAACATAAACTATAGATTTATAATAGGTATTGTATGTGTGATAGTCTGAAAATTCTCTTTTATCCACTCGGAACCTCTTAATGCATAAGACAATTTACTCCTAAGATTCCTTATCTGCAAAGGCAATATATTATACAGCTTAGGGCCCAGGTATGATATGTGTCTCATAGCAGCAGAAAACACCGGCTGTGGAAAGGTCAAGGCTTCATCCGTGATAGAACGGGTGCAAAAATTATGAGAAATCAAAGTTTTGTATGTTTTATCATTGTTCATGAATCTCAGTGTACTTCTTACAAATAATTGACGAACCGATAGCAAGCCACTCTCCCTAAACAATATTTCTGTTGGAAATAGTTTATTCTTCTTCAAAATTACTTTAATTATATACTTTTGTGTGATGACCAGAGGATTAAGGGCATTGGAAGTTGCACTCCCCCAAACCCCCATCCCATAGCAAAGTATGGACTCCACCAGAGCCTGGTATGTGAGAACCAGAAGCTTCCGAGACAGAAATTCCCTTAACTGATAGAACTTATAAATTGTTTTACGGATCTTATTCACAACATAGGTTATGTGGTCTACATACTTGAGATTTTTATCTATATACAACCCAAGATACTTTACATTATCTTTCCCAGATATGCTTAGACTACAGGCACAGTTTGAGGTTCCCATTATACATGAGAATTCATGCACCTTCAGTTTTGGGAATAGTATATTACTTTTATTATTCATTGAAAATGCAACATACGAGGTCTTAGAAACATTCATTGTCAGAAGATTCTGATCCATCCACATCTTTATTCTGGATATATAACTTTCAGCCCTGTGGAACACACCCTCCCAAGAATCGCCACTGACTAAAATAACTGTGTCATCCGCATAACATACACATTCACTACTTTCATTAGGCAAGACTGAGAATAAATCGTTTACATAGATGGAAAAAAGTGTGGGGCCCAGGACTGTGCCCTGAGGAACACCAAACCCTATCGTACTTTCGTCACTTAGAACACCATTAATTTTAATTTTTTGTATCCTGTTTTTTAAATAAGATTCAAAAAGATCGTGGGCCACCACAATTCCTAAGTTTGCCAAGTAAGGTTTGGTGATCCACTGTATCAAAAGCACGGGCCAAATCAATGAATATACCAATGGTTTTTTGCTTCTTTTTGAAGTTCTTTATAATAAAATCCGTAACATGAACCATTGCACTCTCAGTTGACAGACCAGATCTAAATCCGTATTGTGAGTCTGAGAGTATTTTGTTTCGACACAAAAAACCATCCAGCCTTAACTTTATACACTTTTCAAACAATCGGTTTATCATGCTGGTTATCGCAATTGGTCTAAAATTTTCTTTTTGTAGTTTGTCACCCGCCTTGAAAACTGGCACCACTATCGCTCTTTTAAGAATGTCCGGATATACACCACACTCGAAAATCAAGTTAATCAAATGTAAAAGCGGCTTCGTAAGGTATTTGTGGTTTTCTTTTAAAATAGAGGATGAAATATTGTCCTCCCCTGCAGCCGACTTTAGCTTTAGAGAAGCTATGACCGCGATAATTTCATTTTTTGAAATAGGGCTAAAAAATAGAGACTCAGTTATACTTTTGCATGGAAATTTATAATCGTTGCCTTTAATCGAATCAGCCAAACTCTTACCAATGGTTTCAAAATATTTGCCAAATATATTAGCAATCTCTTTGTTATCACCTACAAGTATATTATTGTTCATTATTCCGGTAATTTCCTTAGGTTTTGTTTTTTTGCTGGTGGCATTTTTTATTACCTCCCAGGTTTTCTTGACATCATTTCTACATTCGTTTATTTTTGTTTTAAAATAATTAAACTTAGCTTTTTTAATTAGATTAGTAAGACTATTTCTATACCTACGAAATCTCTCTTGGGCGTCAAGATTATCTGGGTATTTAATTGCTGTCTTTTTTAGTTTATCCCTATTTTTAATAGAGTTGATTATACCTGCAGTAATCCATTCACTCTTTTTTATAACCTTTTTAACTTTCAAAAACTTTGTAGAATCCCTGATAATGTCTGACAATATGTGAATAAAATTACTAGTGCATATATTAGGATCCACACCACAAACAGTAGACCAGTCGTTAGACTTAATTTTATTTTGTATGTTTATATAATCTATTTTTTTAAACATTTCTCTGCTACTTGTTAATGCATCATTCAATTTGTGGTTTTTATTTTTACCCAAAACAGCACTCAAAATTATAGGAAAATGATCTGTCATCCCGCAATTAAGTACAATAGAATTATATTTGCAAGACACTAATTTGTTCCTCAAAAAGTAATGATCCAGACATGATCTTGAGAGACGCTCACATCTAGTAGCACTATTTATCTGACTTACATATCCCATTGCATTTAAACAGTTTAAATAGTTACATGTAATATTATTATGCACATCCAGCAAATTTATGTTTACATCTCCAGAAAAAATCTCTAATGGACAGCTTTCAAATTTACTTTCAAAAAGTGCCAGTAGATCATTTAAAAATTCATCGCAGTTCAAAGAGGGCAGCCTGTACACCCCAATCAGACCCACTCTAACATCATTCACCGCAAAAGTTACTCTCAGAAATTTTGTGTGCCCCATTTGTAAGACTTCAGCACTAGGTTGCCATTCGGACCTGACAAAAATTATTGTACCATCACATTTATTATGATGACTATTATTATAGAATGTGTCAAAAGCTTCCATAGCGAAGTCATCAAGATCATGAACAATGCCCGTTTCTGAAAGGATGACCACTCCAAAATCAGTGGAGCTCGCTTTTAAGAAGCCAATGAGGTTATCAAAATTTTTATGAATACTACGTATATTAAAGTGGATAAAATTTACATTAGAGTTAGAAATAAGTAAAGAGCCAAGATCATCAATATTTTCACAATTAAGATTACTCACCGAAAGATAATCATCAAGTATATCAAACACAGCCATTTTAGTAATGAATACTTTATATTGTCATTGCACTTAACTTACAGATATTATTCTAGTTTGCTAGATTATCAATATCGTCTTCTGAATTAATTCTAAAAATCACACTTGAGTCACTTTTTCTAGTCAAGATGATTCCATCTCTAACCCAGACATACTTGTATCCATGACGCTTAAGAACTCTTGCCCTTTTGAAGAGATCTCTTTGTTCAGTTGTCAGATCTTCGTTAAAGTATAATGGTGATTCTTCTCCAGGTATACTGCAATCAACCGAGGTGATTTTTCCTTTGTCTTTTCTTTTATCTATAAACTCCCTTCTCAACTCTTTGCTTTTGAATTCAACGACAATTTGACAGTTATCTTTGCGAGGATTAGATAATTTAAGTATTACATCACTTCTAGATAGATTTGGGTTAACATACTTCATAGCTTTCTCGGCCTTGGCAGTGACTGAATCAGCACCTTCCTCCGCCTGGTACTTTATCCCGACAATAATAAGATTAGCATTCCTGTTTAGCCTCTCCTGCTTGGCTGCATTACCCTTTATCTTCTCAATTTCTTCTTTTAACTTTCGGTTATCATCCCTTAACTTTCCCATTTCTCTTTCAATTTCTTCATTTTTCAGTTTCTGTTCTTCGTACTGTTCGGCGTAGAATTTAATATCTTGCTTTAGATCACGAATCTCTCGCTTCAAATCCTTCAACGACTCAATTAGTTCTTCATATGAATGAGTGGACGTAGACAGGCTACCACTTCCAATACTTCTCCTTGCCGTTTCACTTCTCACCTCATTCTCTAATTGTCTCTTGCAAGTTGGGCAATACCACTTATTTTTGGTTTTCTTGATAACCTCGAAATCAATTTCGGAGATCTCCGCGCACACGAGGTGAAACCATTTTTTACATTTTTCTCCACATTGAATTCCAAAATGTTGTTTGGTGATGTTTTTATTGCATTTCGGACACACCGCCTTCGGTTGAACCATTTTGCAATTAAACAAATGTATTAACTTTTGTAGTATGCGGACACCTTTAGTTCTCCTTTGTTATTATTTCTATTGATTTTGACCAAGGTTATGTTTAAAATCCCACAAAATCAAGCCGAGATAAATAGGTTTATTACTGTTAGGAACCTTTTATGCGTTGAAAATTTCGCGAAATATTTTACTTATACTTTAATATAGGTCCCTATAACACTAGTTTAAATTTTAGTTTACTTTTTTAGTGAAAAACGATAGTTTTATCTTGGACCGTTTAAAAACGCGTCGTCACTTCTAAAGCAGACCACACACAAAATGGCGGTTTAATAAAATATTTAAAAATTCGGCCTAAAAAACTACTTAAATAGATTGATTTAAAATTTTGTGAGAGAATTAATTGTGGTATAGAGATGAACTGGTAAATTTTGGTATGAATTCAAAATGGCGGACAACAAAAATTTTTGAAAAAATCACCCTCCTAAGTTTTACATATGGTTTTAGCGTCCCTAGATGCTAAAAATATGTTTTCTTAATTCGGTCGGTCTGTCTGTCTGTCTGCCTGTTTGCCCAGATCAAAACTTGGTCAAAAATTAAGGGTCATATGGCCATGACATGGTTATATTTTAAAAAAAACCAATATGGCGGAACAACATTGCGGGCTTGTGAAATGTTAAAAAATTATTTCTAAAAAACTAATTATTCAATTTACCTCAAATTTTGCATAAAAACTCAAGTCAACAAAATAAAACGACGCCCTAATATAATGTTTAAAAAATTAGCCTGATAAACTACTTATTAGATTGATTTCGAATTTTGAAGTGTGAGTAAGAGATAAAATGGAAAAATTGTGACATGAATTCAAGATAGTGAAACAAAATGGCGGCTAAATATAATGTTTAAAATATCAACGTAAAAAATTTTTATTCAAATGACAAACTTTGCAGAAAAATTAAATGATGAGTGATAAAGGGATAAACTGGTACCAGTTCAAGGTACTATGACGGAACAAAATGGCGGTCTTAATCAGTGTAAAAACAACTTAATTCAATTTATTTTAAATTATGGTCAAAAATCAAGTGTGGCATGGGAAGAAATTGGTAAAATATATATAAACAGATTGGCACTCAATAAAAATATTTGAAAAGATAGTATATATGTGTTACTAAATGACTAGGAACGGAACCAAATTGTTTCACACTTTACCATTCCAAATAAAAGTAAAAATGCATAACGAGGGAAGTTCCGGGTAAAGGAGTTGTTGCCGGAGTTATGGCCAAAATTAAAACATGGCCTTAATTATTTCATGGAAAAATACAAAAAAGGGACACCTACACGAAGTTCGAACTGCAAGCCTTTGGGGATATAAACCTAAATAAAATACTAACCATTATGCTACGATAGCCACTAGATGCCGCCGCTTTATTTTATAAAACTAGTATGGTAGTATAGATTAGTAGTATAGTAGTACTACTATACTAGTAGTACTATACAGTACTATAGTAGACTATAGTCTTATTGATTTTAAAAACTGCTCAGAATCGTAGAGATAGAAATTTATTTCCTTAATTCCTTAATTAAATTGTTGTGCCAAGTTTAAAAGCTAAGTGCTTTTGTAGTGTTATATCATATGCAGTTACACCTAACAATCATATTCTATTGTGAATACTATGGCGATTTCAAGATATTCGAGTCGTCTTTAATGCAAAATGTATACAAATTTTTTAGATAAGTATTGATTTTTGTAACAATATAAATTCTAGTGCAATACCAATTTATATTGCAGCATTGTTATTATTTTATATATATATTGCGTTTACTTTGCTTACTGATAATCGAATGCAGTTTAAACCAATATGTTGTTAAAAGGAATCCTAATTAAAATAAAAATTTAGGGCATCCTTGTTTATGTAAATTTTACGAATTATAATTTACCTTTTGCTGGTTTTATTAGAGGTCAAAATATATTTATTTAAGAATTTTATGTAGATAAAACGGGCGGCAGAAACGCAGTTATAATGTACCAAGGTCCTTCCTTAACAAGAAGCGGAAAACAGACAAATTCAATAAACAGACGATTCGTCTACTGATAATTTTATTTTGCGCTCTACACTAGCTAAAAAGTGGAGTGTCCGAAAATACTTGAATTTATACTGTGATTGTAGACTTAGTGTTTACATTGGCTTGTCGAAGATTATATTTTATGGTTTATTGGCACACCATTTTGATGGTTAAAAACTAAAAAAAAAGAGTAAGAATTAAAGTAGGGATCACAATTCATTAAAAAAAATTATGTCTGATAAAAAAAAACTGGTAAAATATTTGATGTACGAAAATGAAGAAATGGGCCATGCTTCATTATCGTTGACAAAAAGAAGGATTCTTTCCTATTCCTTAATGAGGCAAACCATTAAGTTAGGTAAGTTTAAAAGGAAATTAGTTATTTCTATATTATTAAACTTTAGTTTTTAGTTATGTTTGCCTTATGTCACTATCATTTTGTAATTGTGACATTTAGAAAAATTATTTGTTCAGTTGTTGAAAATGTCATCTTAAACCTGTAACTGTCAAGTTAGACTTTGTCTAAAGTTAAACCTTTTTAGTGAATACGGGTGTTAGAGTTTTAAACTAAAATCAATGCTTTTAACGCGCTTTTATTGGCTTCCTATTCGTCTGATTGTATGTTTGTATGTCTCGTTCAAATCTTGTAATGCATTTTTCAGCACTTCCATTACCGATTATTTTCAAATTTGACATGCATACACTTTCGGATATAAAAAATCCGATTTTTTTTAGTCAACGTTTAGAAATCCAAAATGGCGGCGCCAATACGGCCGACGAATTTTGTTACTTGTGTAGCCAAAACTGAAAATCAGTGCCTAGGAAAATTTAAAAGTGTCAGCATTTAAAAATTTAAAATAGCGGTGTCAAAATGACAATGTCAACAGGTCGGACGGATGATTTTAACATTTGTGGGGATTATTTAAGAATGCACAACAAAAATGAAAATGGTGGCGCCAATATAGCGAACGAATTTTGTCATTTGTACAGATTCGGCTGAAATATCAGTATCTAGAAGCATTTAAGAATAAGTTATGAAATTTTAGTCAATATTTGAGAATAAAAAATGACGGCACCACCATAGCAGACTAATTTTAAAATTTTTGCAGATTTGATTAAAATTTGGCATTTAGGGGGTATCTAAGACTGCACATCATGAATTTTTGTCAACATTTTAAAAATTCAAGATTGTAATGCCAACATGGCAGCGGAATTTTAACATTTGTTTAGATTTAGCTGAAAGAAAGTAGGAATCTGGGGGTATTTGAAAATACATATCATACATTTTTAGTAAATATTTAAAAAATGAGAGTAGGAATGCCTAGAATGCGAGCGAATTTTAATATTTATACAGATTTGATTAAAAATCGATATTAAGTAAGCAATTCATACATTTTTAGTAATAAATTTTTCTTTTTTTTTGCATTGGCACACAATATTTTATTAGACCGCCGTTTTGGATTTGTAGTAAAACTTATCAGTTGATGGTCATGTCAAACTTAATTTTTCTGCAAAATTTGGATAAAATGGATAAGCAGTTTCTTAGTAATATTTCAAAAAACCACCATTTTGTTCAGCCATATTGGATTTTTACCAAAATGTTATCACGTCATCATCATATGACCTTTAATTTTTAACCAAAACTTGAAGTAAATAGGACAAGCAGTTCTTGAGCTTTGTCGCGGACAGACATACAGACTAACCGACGGAACTAAGAAAACGTGTTTTTTTGTAACTAGAATACTTTCCTCTTACGAGGAAAGTAAAAAAAAGCGAGCGCTATTAGATACGAATAGAATAGCCAATTGTCATATTGTTTTTCCGTGTTAATAGCTAAAATAAAAAAAAAAGATTTTTTTAAATTTTCAATATCCTAAATCTTAAATTCTAACCAGTTTAGAACATGTTTACGAACATATTTTTACTTTTAATACCCAAAGAATTACTATTTAAATTCCTTTACCTGACAACACTTATATAAAAAATTGGACCAACTCAAGTGACAATTAAAAAAAGGCGCGAAATCATCCGAAACTTTATTATTTCCCCAGATTTCATCCAAAATCTAGTAATTTTCGAAATCACAGTACGTTTTTTTGAGCGTGAGACGCCCTTCGAGTATTTTAATATAGTATAGGTATATTCTATAATTATTTTAATTCTTTGATAGGAAAAACTATTGTAATCGGCAAAAAAATCACCTCAAAGTCTTTTTTGTATCATTTTGCTTCTGAAGATTCTCACATGACCCCGACGAAATAAACGTTCTATTATACTGAACCGGATTGGTCAATACGTCATGTGACCCAAAATAAGTGAATAAGATATCTTTCATTAGACATGTCTCCTGGAAAAGGAAATCTTGCTGTTTACTTAGCGATTAAAAGAAAATTCCAAACTTAAATGGTCATTTTTTTACAAACTCACATTGCCGCACCATAGGTCAACTAAAGCTCCTAGTTTCGCAATGTCCGAGATAAAGTAAATAAAACTTATTTATTAAATATTTAAAAAATTAATGTTCTTCTAATGTCACCGCACCTTTAGAACGCTGCTTCTTGAAGTAAGGCAACATATAATTAGAAGATTTGAGCCATATCAACAAATACCCAATAATACATTAAAACACATGCAGTAGTGGCGCTAAAAATATTTTTTAGCAAATTAATTTCTTTAATGTTAAAATTTATTGTAGTTCCACGACCGCTATTGGTTTTTAAGCAACGCCGGTCACGTAACCCTGTAACAATGTTTACTGTAGACTATTATATTTTTTTACTATAAGGAACCCTTGTCAATAAAAGTTGGATGGTCTAATACGTGGAGTTGTCGATCGGGTTTGCCATAGCTAACTAAAACTCTTGTTACTGGTGAAATCTGATCTGAGACTTTGGGTATTTTAGTTTGTATTTTACTATTTTGCAATAAAACTAATTTCTTTATACTACATAGAAAGTAATACTGGAAATACATTACTATTCTGTTTATGAAAATTTTATTGCATCGTGTTTAAACGTATTCACCGTAATATAAATTGGTATAAACATTGGTGTTCCTGGCTAGGCTTGGCATCGTCGTACGATCGACCTTATACTGTGAGGTAATCTTGGCAGTGGCTAAATATGTAAATAATGAACTCTATTTTTATTCTTCCTCTAAGGTTAAAAACACCTCCGTTCCATAATAAAGCACTGGCGGCTGGCCAGGGGACGCGCAAATAATTTACTTAAAAATACAAATATTTTAAAGATATTAAGCATTTTATAATCTACATTTTTATATTATATATAAACTAGTGCGTTATATACTCAAAAAATAATAATGACTTAGCGCGGCGAACACCTTTTCATAAGAGCGACCCGTTGAGGAATCACAATCAGCAGTAACAATTTCCGCATCAGATTCCTCACACGCTGGCTTTCGCGCTTAGATTTGTTTACGGCAGTTGCTATGGCAACGTAATGGTGAATATCGGTAAGCCAAATAGAGATGGGAGCAGCATAAGATTGCTGCTGCAGGCGCTTGTTGTAGAATTAATGTAAATTAGTGCGTTCGGATCATCGGAGGCGGAAGCAGTTTTGCATCGATCGAATCGAATCGAAATTAGCTTTTAGATATAGGTACATAACTGTTTTTTAATAACAAAAAAATATATCTAAAATCTTATAAATTCATATTATTTCCCCTAAGTATTAAAAAACGCTCCAAAGCTATGCGCAAAAACTATGTTTATAATTAACATCATAAAAAGGTTAAAAAATAGCCATTTTGGGCGTGGATCCCGAAAAATTTTCGTCTGCTGCGCTTTTTTTACCTGCGGCGCTGTGCACCTAGCTATGCGGCGCTTTACTCGTTCTTAAATCCACGAGCAGCCACTGCATGGCCCACCTGCTTTTAAAATTCTTATCAGGCTTTATACAAGTGGGATTTCCTATATATTTTATATTATCTTAGGTTTTGGAATTTTAGAGCATATCCTCTTTGTACTGAAGTGGACTTTGCACAGTGGTTTTCTATACGACTATGGCCTGATAATTATTTCGTCTTTAAGAGATAATTATTGTTGAGCAAACATGTACTTTACATAAGAACTCTAAATCTTTGACGTGAAAGGGAGTATGTACAAGGGGCTTCATTACACAAACCATTTGGAGGCCCGCCGCGGTCGGTTTGTTTCATTATCGTTTTTGTTAACTCAGATTGTGGGAAATGAATTCATGTGGCAGCTTATCGATTTCGTAAATAATTATTTGTGGTTTTTGTCCGTAAATCTCTTTATTGAAAGACTTAACGTGTTATAGAAGTCTACGCAGTTAAAGTTTTCTTTTAATATTTTCATTTCAGTTTAATTTCAGTCAGCCATATTTTGAGACCATTGTGAGAAATTCTAGGTCATATCTTGGAGGAATGTGAAAAATAGGAAATAGGGCGAAATTAACCTAAAATGTGATTTAAGGTAAAATCGATATTTAGAATATTTTCACAGTAGCATAAGGAAAATAATACCTTTATAGTTCTTAATATTTAGATACGAGTTACGAAATTAAAAATTCATAAGATGGGCGACCAAACCTAGATTAAAGAAGGCCCCGTCGTAGGTAGGGGCCCCAGCACAGAGCTGGGGCGATGTTTTGCGGTTGATTGAATAGGCGTAAGTCTCACACTCAGAGAGAAACGTTTTTTTAATCATCAGTTATTTTCAAGTTCGGCTAAGGGTCTCCCAAAGACTGGAAGGCCCGATCAACTTTTTACTTCCCTCGTAAGGGTGGTATAAGGGAATGAAATGGTTATATTCTGGTAAAAATCCAATATGAGGAAAACAAATGGTGGCATGACGAAATATAAAAAAATCATTAACAAACTACTTATCGGATGGACTTCGAAATTTGCTCAAGTGTGATAAATCGGTAATTCGTTTTATGTGAATCCATTATGGTGAAACAAAATGGCGGCTTAATGAAATATTTAAAAATTCAGTACCATAAAACTACTTATCCAATTGACTTGAAATTTCGCACAAAGATAAACTGTGAATTAAGGATAGACCGCTAAAATTTTAGTGCGAATCCAATGTAGCAAAAAAAAATTATAATAAAATGTTTAAATATTCATTAAAATTCCATTTTAAGAAAAATAATAAAAGACATAATTTATTTTTCGTAAACTAAATAAATAAATTTTTGAAAAATAAATAATAATAATAATAATAATAAAAAAGTTAAAAATAAAAAAAATTGAATTAATTTACAGTTTATAAGATTTGTATAAATTTAATACCAAATAATCATATGCATATATAGATTCTGTCATATGTACAGGGTTTTTCTTTAGAATTTGGCACGCTTTTAAGGGTATTATTTGAAGGAATACAAAAAAAAAGTTTATATAACAGTTTTTTAGATTTTTTACGAAGATTTTACATACTACATATTAATCAAGATTGTTTTTGTAATGGAGGTTCCTGTGTGAATATTTAACTAATTTGTTACTACTTCTAACTGTTAAATTCATTTTTTTAAATATATTATTTCAGTTCATTTGTTTCCTTATCCGCTGTCATCCATGGCTAAGCAAGATCCAACATTCATCAAATTCTGTTTGGCTTTCATGGCTTGCTAGACCAAAGAAGGTATGCTCTATTGCAGTTATCCAAACATAGACAAACTATATATTTTTGAAAAGAGGAAAACGAGGAGATTTTATATTTTAAATAAAATATAGGGCAGACCATTTGAAAATATATTGATTGTCAGTTGTTTTTTTAAATGTAAGAAATCTAAAAACTTTTATATAAACCTTTTTTTGTATTTCTTCAAATAGTGCCTTTAAAAGTTGTCAAATTATAAAGAAAAACTCTGTACCTACGTAGTGAAATTTTATACGAGGGAAATTGTGGGTAAAAACTGAAATCCCGATGACTTTTTTTGTCATCGCTTATTTGTAAAAGGGGCTTCTGAATACTTATAGCTCCAGGCCTCGTAAATACTTAATCCGGCTCTGAGGACGACAATTGGGAAACAGGTTTGAGTCTGTATCAATGCAGGGTGCTGCGAAAAATCATTAGTTTTAGAACTAACGTAACTAAAATAATAAGCATGTAATAAATTTGCAGCAGAATCCTGTTGTTTAATTAACTTTTAGGCAATTGCAAATAATTTGACAGGTATTTTAATACTGCCCATTTGCTACATTTTTCCGTCCTTATTTCCAATTAAAAATATGTTTTCTTCCAATGATTCTTGTTTATTTTTGGTAGTCCTGTGAATGTTATATTTTCTCGCTGTAAACCACGATAAAGAAAATTCTCAAAACAAAATGGAAGATTGTGATTTGATCATTATATTACACCAGTACGGGGCATCATGATATTGCCAGCACCAATTCAGATGTTCACTAGTTTACCAGAAATCGTCCTCTAAAATGTTTCGTCACCCTGTTTTCTGTCCTACCTATTAAATTCTCGTAATGCTGCTTACTAAGTGCTCTAAAATTGTGTTTGAGCTACTTTGTGAAAAAATCATCCCTTTCTGTAGACGTGGTGTTCTGAAACGGGCAAGTTAGTCCTAGTTTAAATTGATACGATAAGTTCTTATATTCTTCTAGTGTAATGTTGAGAGTTTTCTATTGGCTTTCGCGGCTAGCCTTCGTTTGTTTTCGTACGATCTCGTCCCGTGGTCGAGTCAGTTCGCTGGTAAGGTAATTTGAAAAAAATCATGTCGATCTGAAGTTAAGGAATACTTTCTTATAATATTTTTTTTTGCTTTACTGATATTGTTGTCCCAGAAACTTTTGGAATTAAATCTCATCAAGATTTATTAATTCGCAAACTATTTTGACTCTGTCATGCTTTGACTTGATATATAAAATATATTACGCATTTTGACACGTTAAATGAATAGCTTTTTATCAAAACTTAACAGTCTAAGACTTAACTGAGTATGTTTTCTTCTTTATTAGGAAGCCTTCATGTCCAAAAAAATATATAATTATTAAAACCTTTATACAGAGTGGGGCACAACTTAACCGTCCGTCTCTAACTACTGAAGGGTACTTTCTTTTTAAATGAACCTTGTAAGATATATGCAGATCATATAGAGCTGGATTCTAAGTTATTCTCAGGTATACAGGTTGCGTCAAAAATACGTGGCATATTAAAGTTACATTTTTAAAATAAATTACACTGTATTTTATTGTATATTTAAATTTCACAATAAAAGTAAGGTTACATTTTGATTAATTAAAGGTTGCTTATAACTAATGACGACATAACTGCACTTACTAAAAAATACGGATATTATTAAAAAACTATTTAATTTAGTTACAATTACAGAACCCTAAATTGCAATTGAAAGTGCAATTTCTTCAAATTCATTTTTAATATAAATGGTTTGCTTGCAAACGCTTTTTTACATTTTGTAGGATTATGTTTTATTAATTTTTTTGTACGATCTAATGCTTTGAACAAATTTTTACGTAATGCAGTACTGTACGGTATTTTCAGTTTTTAGTTCAGTGTCATTTATTTAGATCGAATAAATTATTGGTTTGCATTAGAAAATACCATAAACTTATTTAAATTAATGTGATTGGTAATTGGGACCGAACCGTCGGAATAGAAACATAAAAAATGCCATCTTGTAATGGACAAAATTTGCAATGAAAATGTTTATTATGCAAAGCCTCAAATATTGTGTGTAAAAAATTAAAATCAATTAAAATATTTCAGTTTTTTGTTTTCGACAGTCTTAAAAAAGTCAGTTTTACAATGCGTAACTCTGTCGCTATTAAAACTTTTTTTAACCTCTTACTTTTCTGCCAGTTCCCATTGAGCATGGAGTTTCCAACAACCTGCATATAGTTTTGGTTATTTATATATTTTTATTCAATCGGTATCGATACCTACTATTGATAAATAAGATACATGGTTAATATTCACATGAAATTTAAAAAGTTATTAACACTGTTTTTCAGTATACAAAAAATAGTAAAAATGCAATGTGCAAAATTTAGGACAAAAGTGTAATTTCAGAAAATTAATTAAGTTTCATTTAAAAAGAAAGTATCGTTCAGTAGTTAGAGACGGACATGTAAGTTGTGCCCCACCCTTCATAAAGATTTTAATAATTATATATTTTTTGGACACTCGGTATACGAAAACTTTAATAAAGAAGTAAATATACTCAATTACACATAACTTTATTTAAAAAGTGCCTAAAATTGGTAGTTTAAAAGAAAGTAGTTTTTATGTTATAAAAAATTAAGTTTAAAAGATAATCAAAATTACTACGGGTAATAATTCTATGAAATTAAAAAACCGTCCCGAGGTTTGAAGTCACTTTTATCAAAAATAATAAGAAAAAGTAAAAATACCCGAGTGGCTGGGGGTGCACAACAAAATTCTAAAATCAAAAGGGGTCTGTGGTCAAAAAAGTTTGAGAAACGCTGGACTAGATCTTTAACCACTTTAAATAACAACAAATCTCTGGACCCATTCGGCTTTGTAAAGAGTTTAATTTATTTAAATTTTTGAATTATTATTATTTGTACCTGTACTTGTGATATGTTATTGAATGTTTTTTATATTGTTAATTCGATATTTCTCTTTGGATTTTTATTGTAATATATTTTTGTTGTGTTTTGTTAATTTTAATCTTTTTAGTAATTATACATTTTTCAACACGGGGTTTTCCCTTTATTGAGAAATAAATAAATAAATTAACTAACACCTTTCGTTCAATTCTGTGAATTTAAATGTGTAATGTTTCATTAGTTGTAATAAAGATATTACCCATTTCGTTGCACTTACAAATATATCTTAAATATATTTGGGATAAAAATATATGAGTAAGTATTATTGTTGATAGTTTTTTACCAATTAGTGGAGTAAAAACGGGGCAAAAGTCGCTTCCTTCTCGATTTTTTTTTGCGTTAGAACACACCGATATATACCTCATTTTATTAAATGAATCATTGTACATACGAAATCACAAAATATTACTTTTTTTATGCGGTCTCGACTTTTTTTATTTACAAAAAACTGGAAAAATTATTATTTTTTTAAAATCGTATTTTTTTTATGTTTCCCCTCGTACAACTTCTTACCTAATTAAGCTATCGAGACGACTGTTTTTTGACTTAAATCAGACATTTTGCCGCCTCTTCCCATGTAAAACATGATAGCTATTATTTATTTTAAATATGGCTAAAACATCGATGAACTTAAAACTTTAGAAATTATGTAAACAAGTTTTCACTAATCGAAAGAATTTTTGTTTTTGGAAATTTTATATAACATGCAGCGAATAAAATGTAGACAAAATATCAAAAAAGTTTTCAGTAGCAAAATCGTTAGTGTAGCTTTCATATTTTAGGTGCTACGATGTTTTAAAGTGCGCGAAATTTAAAATTTTGGTTATAGGGGAGTGAATAATGGGTAATTTTGTGAATTTTTGAACTTCTAAAGCTATTGACGTTTTAGCTATATTCAAAATAAAAAACAGCTTTCATGTTTAATATGAAAAGAAGGCGCCAAAGTGTCTGCTTTGAGTAAAAAAATCGTCCCGATAGCTTAATTAGGTAAGAATATATTACAGGAGAAATATAAAAAAACACGATTTTAAAAAAAATTAAATTTTCACAGTTTATTGTAAATAAAAAAAGTCGAAACAGGGAAGAAAGGTCATATTTTTAGGTTTCAAGTGTAGAATGTGGCTAACAATACCCAATAGGTTTGACCGTGTTCTAAGCTTATTAAAAAAAACGACACAAAATTACCCATTATTTACTCCACTATAGGATCGACACAAATTATTTAAAAAATGTGTTGAAAAAGGGATCCCATTATTTACTTCCAATTTAGATAGTCGAAAACTTATATTAATAAATAAATAATAAATAAATAAATAAATGCTTTATTGTCAAAAAAATTTTACCAAAGCTGAAAAAAAATGAAAATTAGCAAACAAAACAAAACAAAAACACATCATATTAATATATTTAAATAAATATATAATAAAAATATTTAAAAAAAACACTTATTAGACTAAAGAAAATCGCTTTTAAAAGTTAATCAAATGTTTTCATAGTTATATTTTAAAAGATTCACGAATACACATGTTGAACCTTTTGATAATATTTTGCCTAGTTTTAACTAGCATGTCTGGTGATATAGTGGCGTATACATCCCTGATTCGTTCCTGCATATTCTCCCTTGCTGTAGGTGGTTGGGTGTAAACACGATCTTTAATATAATCCCACAAGAAAAAATTTAATGGGCTTATATCGCAGGATCTGGGTGGCCATTCGATAAAACCGCTACGACCAATCCATTTTTGATTAAAATTAGCGTCCAAAAATTCACGAACGTCTTGATGGTAAAGAGCAGATGCACCGTCTTGCTGCAGCCACATGTCTCTTCTTTCTTCTATGTTGAGTGGTCTGAGAAGAATAGGCAGCTCAACGTTTAAAAAATCTAAATATCTGTCCATTAAGTGGCTCATTAAAAAAATCCGGACCTATAATATGGTTTCCAATGATTCCACACCAAACATTTAATGATTTATTGCATAATAATGCATATTATGTCTGTTTGCAACTCCATTGCTTCTAAATGTAGCTTCATCTGAAAACATGATATTCGCTAAAAAGTCCGGATATGCTTCTATTCGCCTTATCATTAAGTTGCAAAAGTTAATACGCCTTTCAAAATCTTCATCATGCAACTCTTGGTTGGTGTAATTCCATATGATATAGATGATATTTATATCTTCTTGTGGTCCTGCTTACTGTAGATTGTGATGCCTCAGTCAACTAGCAAGTTGTCGACTACTTAAACTGGGATTTTCTTTTATATGAAGTAGAATTTCCAACTCTTGATCTTGATTTGTAGCAATTTTATTGACAACTGTTCTCTTCGAATATGCCACATTGCCACTAGCATCAAATCTCTCCTTGATATTTTGAAAGGCCGAGAATTAGACGAGAATACGAAAGACGAAATACAATTCACTAACAACAACACGTTTTTGATATTTTGTACATTTAGTCGCCAGTTGCTATAGACTGTTTTTTCCATGGCTACTTTGATTGATCGAGTTGTTGATTTTCTAAATTACGCAAAAAAAGTAAATTTGATAATATTTCGAAAACTATAGGTATATAATATATTTAATAAACGTTGTAGATTTTTTATTCTTAACAAGACTAAATAAAAATGTACAGGGGGTTCCATTTAAAAAAACTGAAATAAATTGGTTTGAAAATGTTAAAGTTGGGCATTTAAATTTGGATAACCTGTATGTGATATTTTCAATATTACGAAAGCAGTCTTTTATTTCATGCTTATTTTGTGCAGAAGCAAAATATTTTATTTTTAGTGGCACAACTAGGCGTTATATTGCTAATCATAGATGTGCATGAAAATTAATTTTTTTTTGTTTGTTTAAAGCTAAATATTTAAGTATCAATTTTAGCCATATAATATTTTATACAAAAATTGTTAGAATTTTATGTAGCATTTAAAAATCAAGTCAAATATGGGGTGTCCCATTTAAAAAAATACAACTTTTAGTTGCCCTACTTTTTTGACGCACCTCGTATAATTTAAAATATTTTTAAAATGAGCACGACTTACATATATATCCCACAGCATAAACAGTTTGTTTCCAGATTTTACCTACGACGTAAATTTACTTTTTCCAAACGTTGACTCACCCTGTACAATGATCTATTTAATAAAATGAGGTATATATCGGTGTGTTCTAACGCAAAAAAAAATCGAGAAGGAAGCTACTTTTGCCCCGTTTTTTACTCCACTAAATAATAATATGTATTATTATATAATATATTTTGATAGTTGTCTAAATTGCACCGGTTGTAAATACCTACCTACTCAGAGTTAAATTCAATTTTTGGTTAAGGTAATTGTTTTTTTTAAGTACATTTTAATACAACTAAAAATGTTTTTTTTTTGTATTCGATACACTAATACAAATTTTAAATAATATATTTTCAATTAAAACACAAACGCAAGTATGATATTTTATTTACAAAAAATATTATTTTAGTAAAGAAGACTTTGGTGTTAACACAAAGCGAACCCGAAACATCCGAGATTATGAGCAGAATCTTTTAATTCTTTTTTAAATAATTATGCATAATGGGTGTTTTGGAAAATATTCTATTATTAAAGATCTATTTGTTATCATCTACGCGCTAACGTCATTAACATTCGGGTAATTATTTTTAACCTAATTATTAAAACATATAAAGTAATTAAGTAATTTATTAAATGGCACTTTTTGACACTAGTATTAAGTATACAGGATGATCCGTTTATACGCTGTGACGTAGCTGGTTGTCTTTTATAATTGAATACCTATTTTTTTGTTAAATGAAATATGTAATGATGGTTTAAAAGATTTGTTTTAAAACAAAATATTTAAAACACAACAACCTCGTAAACATTGATTACAATTCCTACAAACTACATTTTTTTTCAAAGGCTACTGCTCAAAATGTTACCGCATCCAGATGGAACTCGAGAGACAGAAAAAATCTCGTCACTCCCAGTCCCACTCTTCGGGACATCATGGAGAGTCATCTAAAAGTCAAGTCCCTGGATTCACGAAGTTCGAAGAAAAGAAAAAACAGCAAACTGATAAAAAGACAAAATATTTGAAAAGTCTGCCGGTGTTCAGAAAAACGTCAAACCTTAAAGGTAAATTTAGAAAACCAAAATTTTTCTTGTTAAAGTGGCAGTATTTGTTTATATGTACTTATCTCAATGAAAATTTAAATTAATTTTGTAAAATGTTAGTGTTGGAACTCAGATTAAAAATAGGCTGTTGGAAGTCCTTTTGTTTTCTAGGGTGTGTTTGATTTTGAATGAAAGGTATCCGGCTATTTACGGAAAATTGAATTAAATGCAAAAACAAAAAGTATATATAAAGCGCTGCACTCATTTCACTCATACTGTTTACGGTTCTACTTTCCACTAAAATATTCTTTTAACTAAGGAACTTAAAAAAACAGCACACAGCATTGGCACTTTAATACTTTAAATTTTACAGCTAACCCCATACCCGACTGGGGCCACTCGGTCAAGTTTCCCAAACCAAACGAATTTCCAAAAAAAAAAAGATAAACCATTATTTTGCATATATTTTGCACAATTTTGCACACAATAAAGCAAATTTGGCACACCCAACAAAGAGAAACTAAAGCAGATTTTTAAACGTGGGGCAAACTTGAACGTTCCTCCCCGTCCTTCAAAATATCTAAATGTTTTTATGTTAATCGATTTTCCTAATTTTGCACACTTATTTTTAAATTTTGCACACCCTCCTGGAAAAAGTTATACGGTGTCGAAACTGAAAAACTTCTATGCTACTCGATTCACCTAACTTTGCACTTTTTGGAGATAGTTATGGAGTGTCGGAAATTTGCATTTCCCCCCGTCTGTCACAGAATTGTAAAAATTTTATACTACTCGATTCACCTAGTGAAGCCAAGTGAGCATAATTATTTTTAAATTTTGCACACCTTTCTAGAGCAAGTTTTGCAGCGACAAAAATTTGCATCTCCCCCCGTCAGTCACGAAATTGAAAAACTGTTATGCTCCTCGATATACCTAATTTTACACACCTGTTTTCGCATTTTGTACACTCCTGGAGAAAGTTATGGGGTTCCCAAAATTTGCATTTCCCGCCCTCTCGTCTGTCACCAAAATTGAAAAACGTATGCTACCCGATTCACCTAATTTTGTACACTTATTTTCAAGTTTTGCACAGTTTCGGGGGGGAAACATGACCGACCCTCCCGACTGCATATTCGTAACGAGCATAAGGTAATGCAGAATCGAAAGACATATTGACATGATAACAGGGAGATTTGAACGCTATCACATATTGTCAAAATGATTACTTTGATTTGGTTGATTGTTTTGTTGGTGTTGTCAGCTATCTTACCTAGAATACTTGTTTATAACAATAAAATTAATTTTTTAAGAGGTCCTAATACTGGAATATATCTAATTATTATTAACATATAATTATTCAAATTACCTGCTTTTTAATTCCACACAATAACAACGCTTGAAAAGTGACAACACCGCTGCATTTTTCTCACTTGTACCGTACAGAAATTTACAAAACTGATAAACTAGTGAAGCCAGCAAAGCGTGTGAGTTTTTGGAACATTTTTGGTAATTTTTGAGCAGATTACGCTAAACGCCTTAACAACGAGCATCAGGCAAAATCCCGTATAGATTTTGCTTTTCGTCTTAAGAGCGTGTCTGTCTTAAAATTCGTCTTATTACGTCTTTTTTTCAGTACTGACCACGTCAACTTTTTTGGCCTTTCTGTGTACTAGGGATGGGCGATAATAGATTTCTACCTATCCGTATCTATAGGTAAAAACTGTTCACTGATTTAAGTTATTGATAGTTATTGCTACATATCGATAGTTTATTGCTTTCTATTGATAGTCGCGCAGACACATTCATCATATATAACCCATTTAATAAGTTAACCTGTTCGCAATTAAATTAGCGACCAAAAAAAGCTCCCTCCCTCAGCTTCGTAAATCTGTAACCCATTTAATAACTATCGATATTATCTGATACCGGTATTCTTGGATACCTAACGGTACTTATCGGATAACTGTCGATGTACCGATATTTTTTATTTACCGTGTTCCATAAACTTATAAATCTTGATGTTAGTAAACGTCCAGGTCTGGACGCCATTCCCCCAGTTTTCTTGAAATTATTATTTATCGTTGGACTCGGTCACATTTCTAAAACTGTGGAAACAAGACATTGTTACTCAATTTCAAATCTGGTAACCGATCCGGCATAACTAACTATTGACCAGTCTCAGGCTTGACTTGCATGGGTAAAGTGCTTGAGTCAATTGTAACCGATAACTTTATTTTAGCGTCTCGTGGAGTTATCTCACCTTAACAACATGGTTTTCTTACTGGTCAGTCTTGCCAAACCAACTTAGTGGTCTATTCTGACTTTATTTTATCAGCTCGGCCATTGACTAGGGCTGTCAACTAGATGCCATCGATTTCGATTTTAGAAATTTAACCGGTTGTTCAGAACATGCTTATATCCAAACTGAAGTCTTATGGAATATCTGAACCTTTACTTTCATGGGTTAGTAGCAACCTGCACGGCCGAACCCAGCTAGTGAAAATTGATAACTGCAATTTGGCAATGGTCAAAGTTTCATCAGGCGTCCCTCAAAGGTTCCCACTTGGGACCGATATTATTTATGATTTTTGTGAATGACCTATCACTTGAACTTGATGAGTGTCACCACCTAATGTTTGCCGATGATCTAAAAATCTTCAGCCTTATAAACCATGACCACGATTCCCCATTGCAGCTGAATATAAACAAAATATATTCATTGTGTCAAGACAACCATATGGACCTGAACATCTCCAAATGTAAGATTATCTCCTTTTGCAGAAAAAAAAACATTCTATACAACACAAATATGTTATTAATAGCATAGAAATGGAACGGGTCAATATGGTGAATGATCTGGGGGTTATTTTCGTTTCTCAGTTTCAGTTTATTATTCATATGGATAAGGCGGTCGCTAAAGTTCTCAAATTATTGGGCTCTATCATGAGGCAGTGTTGGGACTTTAAGAACACTGAGGCTTAGAGTTCTCTATATTTCGCCTTGGTTAGAAGTAACTTTCAATATTGCTATATGATTTCAGCCCCGTATTACCAAGTTCATATTAAAAAACTCGAGCGTCTACAGTATAGATTTGTAAATTTCTTATTGTATTAGTTGCGGATTGACAAGGAGGACTTTGTGTGTGATGATTGAAATTGTTGAGTTTTTTGAATGATTTAGAAACACGGAGAATGATTCTGATATTGTGTTTTGGTTACAAAATTTAGGATTATGGTAACTTTAGTTATAGTTTTATCTTAATTAGAATTAGATGTAACAATGATTATTATTTGGAATTTGCGTGTTATGTGTACTGTTGATAAATAAATAAATAAAAAAATTACCTATTATTTGATAGGTCGATGAACTATCGATAAAATGCAATGAATATGTTTTGCCCGCCTAGTTTCTGTAGTCCACAACTTGTTCGTCAGACTTTACTTCTTCATTTTTTCCAAATATTACCTTTTTATGAATTGTTTTAAAATGGGACTATTATCAAAATTTTTTCAAGTTTTCCATTATATAAAAACTAAACTGCATTATTTCTGCTATTAGACACACTTTGCTGCCAATATTTAACAATCAGTATTTGGCATTTAAAATCTAGGAGAAAATGTAGGGCAAAAGTGGACAATTTAAATAAAAACTAAAAATTAATCCAATAAATATCGTTTACTACGCCATTTTAAAAGTAATTAGTTACTTGTGATATGTTTTTGAAATTAGAATTTTTCTTGGAAAATATGACTAACCATCTTAAAACTTATACATTATTTAATTAAAAATCTATCTGATAGTCAGATCCTTAAATTGCTTTTAAAATTATATATATAAATTTAAATAGCAACCTACCCATTTCAGATGCTGGAAAACCAGAGAAATACACTAATGTCCGGCAAACTAATCCAGATGCTGATAGGCTCATGGCAGAATTCCTATCGAAATACGGCCATCTAGGAGATGACGTCCGAAAGGATTTTCTAAAATGTATCCAAGTTTTCACTTCGAAACTTTTGCAGGAAATGGAGTCGAAACCGATCGATGAACTGGCTGAAATGGCACAGAAATACTATAATGTATACAATAACAGAGTAAACTCACATCCGGTCTATCAAGAACTTAGTGCCGAAGTTAAGGTTGAGTTGGAAGATTTTTTTGAGAAACACAGCATGGTTAGCTTATACACGTAAGTAATTTTTGACGAGATAACTATTTTTTTAATAACCATTACTTTTAAATTACTCTGGGGTCTCGGAGCGCAATTATCGTCCCAAAGCTGTGGACATCTTTTGGGCAGTATAAATAATAACCGATTTTATCCTATAATCTTTTCGTCCTTTGATTTTTTCGAATTGTAAATTGAATATAGGATAAATTGAACATTATTTTATAGAAAAAGTCGCACTTAAAACACACATTAAACTTTAATAGAACTTGTATACAGGGTGATTAGCTAAGGATGGCTCTCGGCCATATTTCAAAAAGTAATAATCCTATAATCTTGGTAAAAAAAAAATTATGGGTAAATCGGCCAAAAAAAACACTGGAAATTATTTTCAACTTTCTAAGTCCCCGCTAGAGGGCGTAACACAGACCGCGAAGTTAATATTACGGTTTAAATAAAAAACAAATGGTTATTATTTGGTAAAAATAGTTTTCTTGTAAATCACTGATCATAATAAAACTTTTTTATATTAAATTTTAAATTTATTTTTCGAATTTGTCAAATAAGGGGCGGGGGAAGGTACGAATGTTTGATTAGAAAATAGGTTATAACTTTTTCTTAGATCAACCGATTTCAAAGAACTTGATCTCATCTTAAAGGGCTTTTGTAAAGGCTTTCGCTAAAATATTACAATTATCAGTTTAAGTCTATTGCTAGTTGGTAGATGGCGCTTTAGGACCAAGTCTCCGATTCTCATGATTTTCTCGAAAATTTCAAATGCAATGGTATTTTATTTTAAGACAAAGAGCTTAAAAAAACGCATAAACTGGTGGAAACCGCTAGTCAACATCTTTTTTCGTATTTGAGTTATTTCCAAATAACCTTATTTTTTAACCAAAAATAATTTTATTTCTAATTTATTAAATTTTCCTGAATACATTTTGGTTGGTCAAAAAACGCCTTGAAATGAACTATATAAACCTTATTTTCTAATCTTACCTTATTGACAATAGCGTTCTAACTTGTTCAAAATGCCTACCATTCATTTCATTTCAAATATTAAATAACTTTTGAAGCTAGTGCGACTACGTCTTGGTAGGCTATGACTACGTTAAACAAACTCAATAAGTAAGAGCGACCATTATTTTTTGTTATTTTGACAAGTATTTATCTTGTTGAGGTTGTAAAAAGAAGGATTTAAATTTGTTTTTGTTGATATTGTTCTTGTTATTGTTCTTTTTAGTGTTATTGTTTCTAATTAGTGTATTATTTCATAAAATAATGTATTCCAATCAAGAGGCATATGACATGTTAGCCATTTTTTTTCAATGTTTTGAAAATGCTGTAATTGCGTCTAGGCAATATGCTTTGCGTTACCCTGAGAGGACTCACTATTCATAGAAAGTGTTTCGACAATTGGCTAGGCGTCTAAGAGAACAAGGCCAGTACAAATAAGGCAATATCCAATAAGGAACGAAGAACATATTATTAGTGTCTTAGCCTACATTAATGCTTATCCACAAGCGGGATACGCGAAATTTTCCGGAATTTGCCAATATCTTACGGATCTGTACAAAAATTTTTGATTTGATTTTGTCAACATAAGTAACTTTTTTGCTTAAGATTTAAAAATGAAATTTTAAGAGGAAACAAATAACCAAACTTTATTGGTAGTGTTATAACAATTTTCAAACTGACAGGATAGCTGCCGGTTTTTCATTTGTTTTGATTTAGACTTTCATGGAAAACTTGATGTCTTGAAAGTTTTGAAAATGATATCGTAACCAAACTTTTGTATCAATTTTGAAACTGACAGGATGACTGACTGTTAGTCATATGTTTTAATGATTTAGACTTCCATGGCAATCTTGATTTGATTTTTTCAACATAAGTAACTTTTTTTCTTAAGATTTAAAAATGAAATTTTAAGAGGAAACGAATAACCAAACTTTACTTGGTAATTTTATAACAATTTTCAAACTGACAGGAAAGCTGCCGGTTTTTAATTTGTTTTGATTTAGATTTTCATGGAAAACTTGATGTCTTGAATGTTTTGAAAATGATATCGTAACCAAACTTTAGTATCAATTTTGAAACTGACAGGATGACTGACTGTCATCTGATATGTTTTAATGATTTAGATTAATTAATAAGAGCATTATAAAAAGGGACGAATAATTAAAACGACCCACACTATGGAAGACAATAATTCACAAACCTAAAATCACAAAATATTAAGCGAAATTAGTGCAACAACAACAGCAACAGAAAAAAACATATAAATAACGACCAGCAGCCGCTCAGATATAAACTTCGGCCCCGAGTGGGAGTATAAAAGGAAGACTTCGCGTCTCTTTCGGACGCGAGAAAGGAAGCTTCAAAAATGCCAAGTGTGTTTTTAGCAAAACGTCAGCAAAAGTGTTCTTGTCAGAATTAAAGTAATGGACGAAGGTAAACCCGGAATGAAAACACATCGTATTTTTCCATCCGTGAAGAGCTAAGAAATCGACATGTTGATTTCTTATCTTATATATATATATATATATATATATATATATATATATATATATATATATATATATATATATAATATATATATAATTAATGGTCGCTCTTACTTATTGCGTTTGTTTAACGTAGTCATGGCCTACTAAGACGTAGTCGCACTATATATATATATATATATATATATATATATATATATATATATATATATATATATATATATATATATATATATGATGATGTGTTAGCGATTGCGAGCTTCCTTTTATACCCCACCCGGGGCCGAAGGTTATATCTGAGCGGCCATTATTTATGTTTTCTGGATGTTGCTGTTGTCGTTGCGCTAATTCCGCTAAACTAACTAAAACTAAAGGTAAACTTCTTTGAAACCCAAAAGACAAAATCAAATTAGAAATCCACGGAGTATACAGCATTACATGCCAGGACTGTGAAAAGCTGTACAGGGTTGTCCAACGAAGGGTAAACACCTTTATAATTTCTTTATTTTACAAGATATTGAAAAATGGTAAAAACAAAAGTTGTAGGGATTTTAGAGAGGAATAAGGATAATTTATGATAAAAACAATTGAACATCAAATAAAAAAATTACGCGAAAAAATTATGGTTATTTTGCTTATTTTAAATGGAACACCCTGTATATTATTGCATTTTTGGATTCTCCCGAAAATTCTAAACACTTTTTATATAAGATATTACACCTTTAAACCTAATAGTTTCGGAGCTATGAACAGTTGAAAATCAGTATTTTGGCTAATTTGCATTATTGTAAAACCTATCTAATGAAATAGGTACCATGAGTATACGAAAGTTGGTACTTCAGCTTGTACCATAGTAAGCACCACTATTAATTAAAGTGGTCAAGAGGCCGATTTTTACTTGTTTTTAGCTTAAAAACATATGAATTTAGGAATAACGAAGTGGCAACATATCTGCAATAACTAAACGAGTAGATATTAAATAACGACGGAACAATATTTATTATAAACAAAATATATGTTTCAAAAAAAACTCGTGGCTGATTTTCCTCATTAAAAAAAGGCTTGTTAACAACTCTCTTCTTATAATCCGCATTCCCGGGCTCGCTGCAGAATCTAACTCCTAATTTCTTTAACGTGTTTAAACTTGGTTATCGTCTATCGAGATACCTGTGCAAATACTGTCGTTTGGTTGCCGGGCAACAAGTTAATCAAAGATTTTTCAAACTTTCGGTAGTTTAATTTTTAAAGAATATTATTTTATTGAAGTTGTTAGTTGTTAAAGATGAACAGAAACGTCACACGTTATTCCAAAGCCGAAATGATAGATTTGTTAAATATATTGGCGAGGAATGGTTATCAGTTAAGACCGTCCAAACGAGAGTATCTGGACAGATATCCCGATAGACGACAACCAAGTTTAGGAACATTAAAAAAATTAGGAGTTAGATTCCGCGAGACCGGAAACGTGGATTATAAGAAGAGAGTCGTTGTTAACAAGCCTGTTCTCAATGAGGAAAATCAGCTAAGAGTTCTGCTTTCCATTTATGAAAATCCAATTCAAAGTACCAATTCTCGGAGCGAAGCACTTGGTATGTCTTACACATCTGTGAAGAGAATTTTACAAAATCACAAAGTCCATCCCTATCGTATTTCATATCACCAAAAGTTACTACCTGGAGATATAGAAAAAAGAGTAGATTTTTGTTCTTGGGCTATAGAGAAAACTTACCAAAACCCTGACTTTTTTAGAAATGTGTTATTCACAGATGAGTCTACGTTTAGGAGTGACCGTACTATGAACCGACATAATATAAGGTACTACAGTCAACAAAATCCTAATTGGAGAGGGGAAATTATGAAACAAGGAAGATGTTCCGTGAACGTGTGGGGTGGCATTGTAAACGATTATGTTATTGGACCATATTTTTTCCAGGGTAATTTAACTGGTAACATATATTTAAACTTTTTAAGGGAGTCACTGCCGATTTTATTAGAAAATGTGAACATCCAAGTTAGAAACAATATGTGGTTTCAACATGATGGGGCCCCACCGCATGGCACACGTGGTGTCACATACTTTTTAACTGAACGTCATGGATCGAATTGGATAGGTAATAGGGGGAATCCATGGTACGTAAATAATGAAGCCGAAGGACCGATTCTATGGCCCCCTAGGTCTCCGGACCTCAGTCCTTTGGATTACTTTTTATGGGGATTCGTCGACAATTTTGTAAATGCTACGCCTTGTGAAGGTCCAAACGAAATGAAGGAGAGAATACAAGAGGCCTTTAGAGCCGTTAACAACGAAATGTTACGTAACACTCAAGAAAACTTTATAGAACGCATGCAAATGTGCTTAGCCGCTGAAGGAGGCATTTTTGAAAACTAGATTTTTTTCTCATAAGTTTTGTTTCCTTGTTCTTTGATACCTATTTGTTTAGTTATTATAGATTTTGTTTATAATACATATTGTTCCGTCGTTATTTAATACATATTCGTTAAGTTATTATAGATTTGGTTTATAATAAATATTGTTCCGTCGTTATTTAATATCTACTCGTTTAGTTATTGCAGATATGTTGCCACTTCGTTATTCCTAAATTCATATGTTTTTAAGCTAAAAACAAGTAAAAATCGGCCTCTTGGCCACTTTAATTAATAGTGGTGCTTACTATGGTACAAGCTGAAGTACCAACTTTCGTATACTCATGGTACCTATTTCATTAGATAGGTTTTACAATAATGCAAATTAGCCAAAATACTGATTTTCAACTGTTCATAGCTCCGAAACTATTAGGTTTAAAGGTGTAATATCTTATATAAAAAGTGTTTAGAATTTTCGGGAGAATCCAAAAATGCAATAATATACAGGGTGTTCCATTTAAAATAAGCAAAATAACCATAATTTTTTCGCGTAATTTTTTTATTTGATGTTCAATTGTTTTTATCATAAATTATCCTTATTCCTCTCTAAAATCCCTACAACTTTTGTTTTTACCATTTTTCAATATCTTGTAAAATAAAGAAATTATAAAGGTATTTACCCTTCGTTGGACAACCCTGTACGTGGGGCAAACTAACAGGCGAATATCAGCGAGAATAGAAGAGTATAAACTTAGCATCAGAAACAAACAAACAATCTCTCGGCTCTATTCCTACATCATCAAGAAACCGGCCAAAAAATAAATTTCGATGGGTATAGGGAGATTGCCAATATAGAGCATTATAAGACCAGAATAATCCGAGAAGTCATATAAATAGAAAAAACAAGGCGATTTAAATAAAAGAGACGAATCATTAAAACTACCAGCAGTATGGAAGACAATCACCAAAACCACAAAAAATCAAGCGGAATTAGCGCAACAACAACAGCAACATCCGGAGAACATAAATAATGACCAACGGCCGCTCAGATATAACCTTTGGCCACGGGTGGGAGTACAGAATGAAGCTCGCAGCTAACACTTCAGTCCCTATTCGAACTCGAGAAGGAAAGCTTTGAAAATGCCAAATTTAATTTTGGCGAAACATCAGCAAACTGTTCTTTTCAGAACGGCCGACAGTAGTGAACGGATGTACACTCGGAATGAAAACACATCGTATTTTTGCATCCGTGAAGGACTACGAATCAACACACACATATATATTTATATATATATATATATATATATATATATATATATATATATATATATATATATATATATATATATAGAAAAATACTAAATTAGTGGGGATGCAGTCAAAGAAAAACAAAGGCCTAGTTCAAAAGATGAACCCTTTATTGTATAGTCAAGCTTTCGGGATTATTTACCCCTTCTTCAGGACATTTCTACAAAAAATTTTTAAAAAAAGATAACCACGTTAGTAACTAATTCTAGAATTTTGGTTTTTTATATAACTCACCAATGTGGGTTTAAAATAAAAGCAAGATTGCATTCCATCAAACAAGAATTTATGTAATGTTTATTCTAAAACAAACCATCACACTTTGGAACATTTAAATTACGAAAATATTGTTATTTAACTGTTATTACATGATTAAAAATTGAAAAAATTGAGGGATTATTGAAAACGAACGTTCATGAGGAACGCCATTATGTTACTTAAAACAGGTTGTGTTGCCGTATAAAACGATTTAATTATTAAGATGATGAAATTACAAGGAAAACAAGGTGTGTAATAAGGATAGAGAATTGTTTTGTTAGATGTAAGCGACAAAGAAAGGAGAGAACTATACGACTGAACGTCGGTTACTCTGAACACGCGAAAGGTGATGGAGTGTTGCCTACATTAAGTGAAGGGCTATATACTGCCCAACGCAGTTTTAATCTCTACTAAATTTAAATAAATATATTTGAACATGAGAAGAACAAAAAATTAGTTAATGCTTTTTTTTGTGCCTAATTATCTGTTATGGAAACATAATTTTATTATTAAATGATGGAAGGGAGATTTAAGGAGTTATATTAAGTTCAATTTTTTTATCATTATAAAAATTTTTGAAACAAAGTAGAGGGACGGAAAACAGAGAGAAACTCTTTCACTCGTCAGGGGCGGGAGCGTCCAAGCACTGGTATTTGTTTTTATGTAATTTTAGGATGTAGCTGTAAATGGTACTCAGACCTTGAGTATCACTTTTTTTATTCATCACTGGATCCTGTGAAATTATGTGAATCATCTCTAAGAACATGCGTTTGTAATATGATGAGGCTCTGTCAAGAATCTCAACATTATTCCAGTTAAGAGAATGGTTGTTATTAATAAAGTGTTCACTCAGTGCACAGGACGGTACCCCTCTCCGACAGTCACTTTTATGAGATGTGATTCTGCCCTTAAGGCTCCTAGACGTTTGCCCTATGTATACTAATTCACATTCGTTACAAGGAATTCTGTATACTACATTGTGGTTTTCAAGAGAGGACAAAGGTGTTTTAGTTTTTGTGAAAAGAAGAGATAAAGTCTTTTGTTGTTTTCTCGCTATTTTCACATCTGTATCTTTAAAAATATTGATCAATTTATTAGTGAGATTATCTATGTATGGAAGAGAGAAAAAACGTTGTGATGTATGAGGAGAAATATCATCCTGAGTCGACAATTGTATATTTATGTTACTAGGTGTGTTAACAGAAGAATGAGAAAGTAGTGGACTTGGATGAAAGTTAGGATCTCTAAAATTATCAGTTATGTTGTGTTCAGTTTGGAACAAAATTTTTAGCACTAGCTTTGGGGGGTATGAATTTTCTAAAAAAATGGTTTTTAACTGTTGTAACACTTGATGTCTTTTAGTAGGATGAGAAAGTTTAACGGCTCTAGTTTTCATGCCTATAATTAGATTGATTTTTGTTCTAGCAGGGTGGTAGGAATAGTAGCTGATGAATCTATTAGAACAGTATGGTTTTCTATACCATTGTGTTAGTAAAACATTGTCATCTGACCTGATGACTAACATGTCGAGGAAAGGAATGCTGTTGTTTACTTCCTTTTCACATGTAAATTGTATGTGTTCATTAAATGAATTAAACAGATCAAGAGCAAAATCTATTCTATCCCTGGGGAGCGCAAGTAAAAGATCATCTACGTAGCGTTTGACGAACGGTACGTAGAAAGGCATAAGATCTAGGCAATAGTCAATTAAGTCATCCAAGACATAGTTGACTAGAATAGGAGAAATAGTTGACCCCATAGGTGTACCAAAAATCTGTTTATAATAACTGTCATTAAAAATTAGGATATTAGAGTCAAAAAGAAACTTCATTAATGTTTCAAATAGTTCATAATCCATGCCACAAAATTGGGATATGTGTTGCCACTTTTCTTTTAGACTATTTATTATGACATTCAATGGCAGATTAGTGAAGAGCGAAACAACATCAAAACTGACTATTACATAATCATTAGGTAGTTGATAATAATTAACAAAACTACTAAAGGCAAAAGAGTCTTTGACATAATAATCATTTTCTGTATCATATCCACGAGTAAGGAAATCAGAAATATATGAAGCCAATGCACCGTTGGGACAATTAATAGCGGAAACTATAGGTCTCACAGATAGTGTGGGCTTATGTATTTTAGGAAGAGTGTAGAATCTAGGGGCTACCGTGTTATAGGTAGTCATTTTAGTTGCCATTACTCCATCTATGATCCCTTTGTCCTTAAGTTGTTTAGCTAGTTTATTAGCTTTAAGCTGCAAGGTATAAGTAGGGTTGTTATTAAGTTTTTTGTAATATTGTGTATCATCTAATAATTGTTGACTTTTAATCATATAATCTTCCTTATACATTGCAACCGTAGCATTTCCTATATCACTACGTACAATAAATAAATCTGGATGGTCCTTAAGAAAGCGTTTAGTTCTATTAAAAATATTATTAAAATGTGGATTGATATTGTGATTCTTATGTATGAAGTTAGTTATGACATTGGTGAATTGAGCTCGGTAGCAGTCTTTCTGTTCTTGTGGAAAACTATGTATAATGCATTCTAGATCTGAGAGAATGTGAGGAATGTTAATATCTAAAATCGAAGGAGGAATGCTAAATTTAGGTCCTAACGAGAGGAATTGTGTGACTTCTGAAGGAATGTTGATATTAGTTAAGTTTTTAAACCATTTATTTTGTGTTTTAATTAGATTTATATTGTTATCTTTCAATTGTTGGATTTTGTGAATATTATTAGTTTTGATATTGTTAAAAAGTTTATTAGATTTAATTGTCAATCTTCGATTGTATTCATTTAAAATGCAAGGAGGAAGAATTTTCAATAGTTGTTCAGTAATATTTATAACATTGCTATTTACTTTCTTTAGTTCACAGAAAGTTACTTGTATCAAGTAATTGCTATTTACTTTCTTTGGTTCACAGAAAGTTACTTGTATTAAGTAACTTTCTGAGAACTAAAGAAAGTAAATAGCAATGTTATAAATCTTACTTAACAACTTTTATTAAAATTCTTCCTCCTTACATTTTAAATGAATACAATCGAAGATTGACAATTAAATCTAATAAACTTTTTAACAATATCAAAACTAATAATATTCACAAAATCCAACAATTGAAAGATAACAATATAAATCTAATTAAAACACAAAATAAATGGTTTAAAAACTTAACTAATATCAACATTCCTTCAGAAGTCACACAATTCCTCTCGTTAGGACCTAAATTTAGCATTCCTCCTTCGATTTTAGATATTAACATTCCTCACATTCTCTCAGATCTAGAATGCATTATACATAGTTTTCCACAAGAACAGAAAGACTGCTACCGAGCTCAATTCACCAATGTCATAACTAACTTCATACATAAGAATCACAATATCAATCCACATTTTAATAATATTTTTAATAGAACTAAACGCTTTCTTAAGGACCATCCAGATTTATTTATTGTACGTAGTGATAAAGGAAATGCTACGGTTGCAATGTATAAGGAAGATTATATGATTAAAAGTCAACAATTATTAGATGATACACAATAT